>JANBXA010000741.1:17157500-17742500 GCA_030556225.1 Cricetiscus sungorus
TTTGTGGGACCACGGCACAATCTTTTAAATCGTGGCTTCACAGTAGTTTTTCATTCAGTAAATCAATGAATACCAAGTGATTTGAATTTATGTTTGATGTTTGTGATATTTTGTGCTCAGGGCATTTTCTTCTTTTTCAGAGGGTAGAAAAATTTTCTTTTCTCCCTGATATGTAGTTTAGCTCTAAATTCTTCTGGAGTGGAATTTTAGACTTACATTTAATAGGTCTGTGGGTAGATAGACCAAGAAAAAATGATGTATCGGCTGCCTCTTAAATGAGTATCTTCCTGCAAAGGTGTAGGAATTAGCTTGCCCTCTATGTATTAAATATCAACTCATTAAGAATTTTAGTACTGCTATGTAAAAAACTGTCCAGAGCAGCCAGGCTCATTAATAAATTGATTACAAATAGTAACATGATGAAATTTAAGAAGTGTAATTTGCACTGACAAAATAATTGGAGAGGGAAAATAGAGGAAGGAGGAAAAGATAACGCTGGGAGTATGGATATAAGCCATACAGGGCCTACAGGATTTGGAAGTTCACAGGCAGGATATCTTATCTTCAAACAGTGGGCATATACATGCAACTGTCTTTAATCTGAAACCCTTAGACACCCCATTCTTTCTTCCTCTCTGTTCTGCTTTTGAGATTATTAAGAAATGTTCCTTATAGGCATTTTTTCTTTTCAATTATGAAAACACAAATAAGAGGGTTCTACAAGGAGAAATGGAGATCTCTAATTTTTCCTCCTTCTTGAGTTCCATGAATTTACAGTAGAATTTTTGTGTTTAGTTGTTTGCTTTACCCTTTAGAACAGCATTTTTCAGCTTGTGTATTGAAACCCCTTTTGGGTAAAACAACCAACCCTTCATAGGGTTTACTTAAGACCATAGAAAACACAGATATTTGCATTACTATTTATAAGAGCAGCAAAATTACAGTTATGAAGTAGCAACAAGAATAATTTTGTAGTTGATGGACTCCACAATATGAGGAACTGTATTAAAGAATCAGAGCATTAGGAAGGATAAGAATCACTGACTTAGAAAGACATAAAGATAACCTTGATAAAGTTAGGTTCTCAGCACTCAAGTTTGAAGGCTCACAACCTCTTGTTACTCTAGCTCCAAGGGATCTATGCCCTATTCTGGTTTCCATGGTCACTGTACTGGTCTCTGTGGTACACATACCCTCATACAACAACAAAATCAACATTCCGAAGTCAATCTCCTCTAGAAATTGAAATTCCAGAGGCAGGAAATACAGACTTAATAGGAGAGTTAAGAAAGAAAATCAAGGAATTGTATAGTTTACTGTTGTGATCATGGTGACCTCACTACAGAGGGGAAGGGTCTATTTGCATTCTCAGTTTGAGGGTACAGCCCATTGTGGTAGGGAAATTATGGTGACAAGAAGACAAGGGAGCGGCTCCTGGTTGAGAAGAGAGGATTGGATGTTGGTTTTCATCTTGGTTTCTCTTCTTTGTTCAGTCTCTGACTCCAGGCAGTAGAATGGTGTCTCCCATATTTAGGGTGACAGGAAATGGGAGTTCTCAACAAGAGAGAGGCAAAGGACATCTTAGAATGAAGGTGACATGAGACCCCAGGATAAGGCCAATCCTAAGGGAGTGTTCTCAAGAGAGTGTTCTCAAGGAGAAATGAAACAGACAGGGGTCTCTGGAGGTCCAAATATCCTTGAAGGAGATGTAGACAGGGGCACAGAGATCAGTGATAAAATGTGATAAATACACAAAATAAACAAATGAAAAAGTAAAGTGAACATAAAGAAAAACTAAAATCAACATGAAACTGTGGTGTCTACCTACTAACACTAATAATGGGCACTCAGTGAATGTGCTAACAAAAATTACAATAGATTTCCATTGGGAGAGCATGGGATTGGATAGGAATGTGTGTATATTGAATAGGGCAGGGGCAGGTGGTGCAAACTCATGCCTCACCTTTGAAATCGTTAGCAAAGAGGAAGGCTAGAATCCAAAATTCAAGAAGTATCTAAACATACAGGTAATTTGGAGGAATGGAGATAAATACTGAATGACTCTGCTATAAATATTGAGCATGTTTTGTTCTGGTGACTGAGCAATGAAGGAGATGAAGAGAAGGCAGTGGCTGTTGTTTGTTTTCTAAGGCATGTAAAAAAAATAAGCAAATGCATAGATGACGAAAATCTAAAAATTAGGTAAGAAAATAGTGGGAAAGTATATGCTGTTAATGGGTATCTTCAGGCAGAAATTGATAAATGTTAAATGAGTAAATAAATAAAATTAAATGATTAAAAAAACTTGGAATGCCAAAAAGATCAGCTACTTTACAACGATGTCTCAGGTTAGGAACAAGCCTTCAATACATGCACGCTTCTGGAGCACTCAAGATTCAGGCTATAACACAAAGCACAGATCAGGTCAGATTTGGTGAGAAGATTACACATTTGCACTTCTTTCTTCTGGAGGGGAAATGAAACAGCAATGTTTTTATAGCCCATTTGAAGACTGAATAATTTTGCTCAAATGACCTTAGAGGCATATTTACCAATGTACCCATTTTGCAATGCTCACACTATACCTTGAAGAGATCGAGAAAACTGAATTTGGGGCTTAGAGAAAATGCATCTCATCGAGGACCCAGTACTGCAACTTGATTGCTGGTCCTTTTTTCCCCCTGTGCACTCACACTGTGATACCATCCTCAAAGAATGCCAGGGTAACAATGTGAGAAGCCTGGGTGAGCTATTCCTGTTATTGAATCTAAAAATACCAAAATTCATGTGACCTATAAAGCACTGACGAGCCTGCCTCGGGCTGGCTTCCAAATGTCAGGGCCCAAGAAAAGGAGAAGAGGTGCCAAGCAGTAGGGGGCTTGCTGACAGGGAGGACCTGGCCCACATCTGTCGGAAACACCTGGTCTGTCCTGGACAGAGAGGCAGGGCACTCAACAGTCTACTGCGTTGACCCTTTTGCCATTGCAGCCATTAAGAAATTTTCAGAGGGAGGCTGATGGAGATGGTACAAAGAGGCCGAAATTACTAGTTCATTTCCACACTGATGCAGTGATCTATCTCTCTTCCTCCACCCTCCTCTCCAACTTAGTTCTTCCTCTCCCCATTTCTCCTTTCTTTCCTTTCTCTTTGTCCTCCTTTCTTCTTCCTCCCCTTCTCCTCATCTATCTTTTCCTCTCCTTACCACTTCTTCCTCCTCCTTTTTTCCCTTTCCCTTTTTTTCCTCCCACTCCCTTTTTCTATTTCTGTCACTATGCTATTCAAGTGCCCAAGAATGAACCTCTTCTGGAACTATTCAAAATATGAGGATGGCCTGTCTCTCTAACTCTGAGCTACAGTGACTCTCAGTAATGAACACAACTTGCTTATGGTGACATGAAGACTGTCATTGAGGCCAAGGTAGTGTTTCAAAGACAAGAGAGTGCTTCAGTTTTACTGAAAAGACAGAGGTAAGGGATAGGGAGTACTTTCTCTTCCTAGAGACACATTAGGAGACCCACATCAGTCTTGAACTTAGAGTAAGATAGTCCATTTATGCTGGGAGCTGACTGCCAAGGCACTGGAGAGGCTCCCTTGCTAAGAGCATAACTAAGAAACCTTTTAGAGGAGAAAGGACACGTCCCAGGAGCTAGGTAGGATGTACACAGTTTCCTGAGTTCTGCAGTAGTTTTCTGCTGGGGAAGAAGTCTCATTAAGATTTCACTGTGTCCTGTAAATTAAAACCAAGAACACAGAAATCATCCCGCCCCCTAAAAAGGTAGTTTATCTGTTGGGATTTAAATATCCATCATCTCCAAAGCTCATACTGAACTTAATCCCTGATGTACTTTGCAGATGAAGTCTCTGGGGGAGGTGACTTGGATTAAACCAAATCATAAGGACAGGACCCCTATGACCCTAGGATGGGAAGGGACTGGAAGAGAAGGGAAGAGGAGGGAAGGAGACGGGAGGGGAGGGGAGGGGAGGGAAGGGAAGGGAATGAGTTTAAAGTTACCTGTTCAGCTTTGTCACTGGCCCTCAGACAGACCTCATTAGTGCTTAAAAAGGAGGCCATGAAAAGCAATTGATCTGCACCTCCCTGTTTGCCACTGGATGGCAGTGCACATACACCCCTGTGTGCCCTGAGGAGAAGGCACACTGTCAGCGCAATCTTGAGTGGTCCCCATTCGAGAGGCAAGGGGGTAGACTAATTACTTTTGCATTGGCACTTCTTTTCTCATCTCTCTCGGCTTCTTTGGGAGAATGGCTCGCATCTCACCTCTCCATGCTTATTCCACAACCGAAAAACTTGGCTTCTTCAGCACCTCCAAGGCTGTCTTCTTACCTCTTTTTTATCCTCTCGCGGCAATGCATTAACTGCTTACGTGCTCTTCAACCACTGACCTGTGTATCTCTTTGGAGATTCTCTGTTTCGACTTTGTTACCTCCTCTTTTTATTATGTTGCTCTGTCATCCTTGTTGAGTTGTAGAAAGAAGGTGGGGCTTTCATGTCTTCAGAACAACTGCCATGGAGCAAGCCAATGAAAGAAACCCATGCCTCGATATTGTTCCCAGTCGAAACAGAGGTTCTTAGGTGATTTTTGTATCCCCCACACCGAGTTTGGTCCCTGTGGGTAGTGGATGGCCAACCAAGATTTGTTGGTTAAGTCATCATGCAGAGCCAAGAGTGACACATGTCATTGAAATTATCCATATGACCTAATAGTCTACACTCCTTACACTAAGCCTTAAGAATAATTCCTGATGACACATATTATCACCCCAGCAGTGGGGAGACATAGGTAGTCCCCAGCTAGGAGTTCAAAGTTATTCTTAGTGACACAATCAAGTTTAAGACTAGCCTTGTCTGTATAATATTGTCTCAAAATACAAAACATATAATTTTCAATATTAAATCAACTGTACAGCTTGATAGATAATAAGGTACATTCTTTTTAGGACTTATATATCTTCAAAGTTAATATTATTTCTCTTATCTTTATTAATTCTGCCATTGGGTATTTTTTTTTTTTAAAAAAATGCATTATCGACCTCTGCCATCTCTGACCATTGTCATTCTAGTTTTGAAAGCTTTAAGATCTCAGTGTGCCATCTTCAACTAATCCCTACCACTCCATTCCTGTGCTCAATCAGTCACCTGGTCTCTTTGTTCTCTAACTCAAGAGTCCTTAGTATCCTTTGCGGTGTTCCACCCTTATGCCCTCTGCCTGTATCAGCTCCCAGGTGTCATTGCGTCTCCCAGGCAGTGTACTGTCACCCAGCTGTATTCCCTGCCTCCAACTTTGATGTTTTTCAATTTGTTGTCCAGCTTACTTTCTTTCCTACAAAATCCAACTAGTTGTCTTCATCCTTGCAAAGTGTACATCCAGCCCTGCTAAAACTCTTGCACCTTCTGTCACTCACAAAACTAAAGTCTGAGCTCCATAACTCAGTGCCTGAAGCCTTTTCTAACACTTGCTAGAGCCCCCACTCTCCAGTCTCTCTCCTTTCTCTTTTTGTAAATCTGGCCACTTGTGTGGTATGAGCATCCCTTTTATGTTGCCTGCAGCCTAGCACTCACAGAAGCTGTCCCTTCTGTCATGCTATTCCCTTTACAGGCTAGCATTTCACCCTTCAGGAGCCTTTTATTTATTTTTATTTTATATTTTGTTTTTTGAGACAGGGTTTCTCTGTGTAGCTTTGTTGACCAGACTGGCCCCTGAACTCATAGAGATCTGCCGGCCTCTGCCTCCTGAGTGCTGGGATTAAAGGTGTGCACCACCACCACCTGGCCAGGACCCTTTTAAATCCCTTAGTAATTTAGCATTGCTCTGTCCAAGTCACCCTGTCCCCACTCCACTGGAATATTCACTTTCTCTGAATTTTGGCTGACAATTCCTGCATGTGTGCAAACTCCTCTGTCTGATGTTCCTTTGAATACCAGGAGCTTAGGAGAGAGTTCATCTCATAGTACATATCACACAGGCATCTTCCAGATAATGAAAGGGATTTCCCCTTGGCATGTAGTGATCACTCATTGTCAAGAGCCCTTCTATGTAAAGAACCTGTGTTGGTTCTGTCTGTTGCTCCTACTTTCCCCAGGCTCTGTGACCGCTTGCTTTGATCTTTAATGAAACAGTTAACATCAGTTATCCTTTGATGCTTTATTTTGAAGATTATGTCTGAAAAAGGTATGGGTTCCTGAGTACAACTGGTCACTTAGATCATTACTAGATTTTCAGTGGTCCCATTGCTTTGGATTTAATTCTTTGAATCCTTTAAATTTTGTTTTGAATAGAGTGTGAGGCAAAGATCTATTGTTCCACCAAGTGTGGTAAATTTCCTCAAAGCCATTTATTGAAAATTTCAGTTTTTTCTGTTGCATTATGGTTCCTTAAAAATAATTTGCTTTTATACGTCCAGACTATTTGATGGCTTTTGCGTATTGATATGTCATCTCTCCAACATTATTACAATATTTCCTAGTTTCTTTCTTGGCAAATTAGGTCTTGCATGTTATGTATACTTTATTACCAGTAAAATTTCTCTTCTGACATTATTTTGCTTCATCATTAACTATTTTCCAATAATAAAATGTATACTTTATTACCAGTAATATTCCTCTTCTGACATTATTTTGCTTCATCATTAACTATTTTCCAATAATAAAATGTCTTATTACTTCTTAAGTATATACTGAAATAATTATTTAAATTATAAATATACTACATGTTTCTTATATAAATTTAAGAAGTATAGAAAATGAAAAGAATGAAACTCTGGAAATACTAATGTTTGTTTATTTCATCCGGGTTTTCATTCTGTGAATCGAGCCATTCAGCTGAGATCATATCACAAGATGTATCATATTCCGCCTCTGCTCTTTCAGCTCTGGTGATCTGATTGTGAACTCTTCCCCCACGGGCTCATATACCCGAATGCTCCCCACTTGGTGATGTCATTTGGTGCCAAATGGAACCTCTAGGAGGTTGGTGGGGCTTTGATAGAGGAAGCCCATCACTGGGGATTTGTGTCAAAGTTTTTGTAACCTGGCCTGCCTGCCTGCCTGCCTGCCTGCCTGCCTGCCTGCCTGCCTGCCTGCCTGCCTGCCTGCCTGCCTGCCTCCCTCCCTCCCTCCCTCCCTCCCTCCCTCCCTCCCTCCCTCCCTCCCTCCCTCCCTCCCTCCCTCCCTCCTTCCCTCCCCTCCCTTCCTCCCTCTTCCTTTCCTCCTCCATCCCCCCTCTCTCTTCTCCTTGTGTGCAGATAGAATGTGATGTCTCTGCTTTCCAACTGCAGGTTGCCCTCAAGCTTGTTTCCATGATTTCCCCACTCTGTTTCTCTAGCATTGGAACCCTTTCTCCTCTAAGTTGCCTTTGGTTGTGGCATTTAAACCCCAACTACTTTATAAGCATTTTTGTGTATAATTACATATAAACCTGGAAAGAGGGAACACACAGAGAACCTATACCCCGAAGTTTCCCCCTGACCTCTACATGTGTGTTGTGGCATGCACACCCAGAGAAGCATCGTGCACACCCACACATTCAATGGCAATAATAAATAATTTAAAAAGAAAATTTGAAATCATCTTGTACCATATTCCCTCGTATTTAATACTTTAAACTGTACTTAGTTATGCCCTGTGGTGGATCTTTAAATATGGTAATAATATCATATTTTGTTTCCCTTAAACATCATGGTAATGGAAATCTGAGTAAATATGTTTTTGTTCACATTTGATCATTTCCTTAGGGTGTATTTATAGATCTGGGTCAACAGGTAGGTGCAATTTTAAGGCTCCAAATTGCTTTTTAAAAAGATTATGCCAATTTAAACTCCCACTAGCAGTGTATGAAAATGTCTATTTCTTGCCAAAACATGGGTATTATTGTCTCGTTGAGATTTTTGTTGAGGTTATGTTAAATCTATAGATCAATTTAGAAAAAAATTGCTTCCTTTGCAATATTGATTTGTTTCTTCCAGGAAGATGGTGTCCCCACTTAATTAAATCTTTGTTGTATATCTCTCAGTGAAGTTTTGTTGCTTTCTTTATATAAATCTCCATTCGTTATTAAGTTTATTTCTAACAATTCACTTCTTTTTTTTTCTTTTGCCTATTGTGAATGGCATTTTATAAATGCATAGCATGTACATTCCCTCAGTGTCCTACAAGCATTTGACCCTTTTTGGAAAATAAAATTCTATGTTCAGTTGGTTTGGGAAAGGCTATAACCTTCACTTAGAAGCTCTCATGATAAATTCATGAAAAACTGAAAAAAACTATTTGTAAAGAAAGTCTATGAACATTATTTACCACCACCTAGCACATGCAGAGCATATTTGATGACAGAATATTTCCTTTTTATGCAAAACATAAAACCTTAATATAAAATTTGTAATTATTCAATAGGCTGACGTGCTAGGAAGCCTACTGTTACAGACTGACAAATGGCACTGATTCTTCATTCCCACTTTTAACTACACTATTACATGTAATGTTGAAGTGTTCTGCTCTCACTCGCAACTTAGTTGTGTGATTTGGCAAACAAGATAGCACATAGGGGATTTCAAAGTGGGCTTGTTCACAGTTGCACTCCTCCACATCTGTGGGAATGATGTGTTTGGTTACTGTGTTGGGAGAAGGGATTTGTGAGACAGGGCAGAGTTAACACCATCGAGATCATTTTGTCCTAAATCTAGTAGAGCTTTTTGTGTGTACATGTATGGGTGTTTGTATGCATGGGTGATCTTGCCTATACATACATGTGAGGAGGCTAGAGATCAACACTGGATGTCTTCTTTTGTCCTTCATTTCTTATATTTGATATAAGGACTTTCAATGCATTGGAGGCTTGCTCTTTAGACTAGGCTGGCTGGCCAGTGAGTCCTGGAATCTGCCCCTGCTCCTCACCAACCATAGAGTGATCGATGCATACTGTCACCCCTAGCTTTTTAGTGGTTGCTGTAGATGCTGATGTAAGTCCTCATGACTGTGTAGCAGTGAGTATCTTATCCACTGACCCATTTCCACAGTCCAATCAACTTTATTCTTGAACAGGAACCCATTCAAGAACAGAAAAACCACTCAGCTTGCTTTCGGACTTCTGAGCTAAATAGTGACTTATGTATGTAACTACACACACACACACACACACACACACACACACACACACACACTCCATAGTGGTACTGGGGATTGAACTTAGGACTTCCTGCATACTTCATTTGGTTCACTGTGCATTGATTCATAGATCAATGAGGTCTGGTTGATTATAGGGCTCTAAGTTTGAGTGACTTGTTGCCTGGCATTATTGTGGCAGGAGGTAAGTGATGTACCTACTTTGACTAGAGTATGAGCTAGGCAGTAAGTTTAAATGCCATAGTCTTTATTATATTAAAGAATTTTTCTTTTATTCCTATTTTTTAAAATTCTTTTTATCATAAGTATTATTCATTTTTATTTTATTTGTCTTCTGAGTATGGATGCCACTTTGTATCCAAGATTGTTCTGGAGCTTACTAGACAGCCTGGCCTCAGAGTCACAACAATTCTTATGTCTCTGCTCTACTGAGGTTATTCTAAGCTTTTCTAATTGATGTGGTATTTTATATTAATAGACATCCTTAGAATAACTTGTCTTGGTCTTCCTATGGTGAGTTATTCTTGATAACTGTTATCATTCTTTGATGTAGTATTGAATTCCATATGCTAGCATTTTTCTTAGGAATTTAGACTCCTCATTTGTAGGAAAGATTAGCTTATAGTTTCCTATTTTGATTAAACTTCTTTATTTTGGTATAAGGCATATGTCAACTTTATGAAAATGACTCAATTAGCTTTTCCTCTTTGTCAGTGCTATCAATCAAGCTATAGAATACAGAAATCATCTAATCCTTGAAATACTAATAGAGCTCACTATTAAATACATTTTATCAGACAGTCTTTCTGGTAGTTTATTTATTTATTTATTTATTAACCTCTGATTACTGATTCTAAAGTTTCCTTCTTATTTTGAATTTTTCACACAACTTTTGTTTCTCTGGCAATTATAGCAAATAATGTATCTTTTATTTCACTCATTGTCTGACACTTTGTTGTACTTTGGACTGTTGGAGAAAACAGGCCAAAAGAAGTGATGTGGATTCCAGCATGTTAGACTATTTAATACTTTTATGTGATTTATGAACATAATATATGAGAATACTTGAATCTTTAAAAAAATTTCTAAGACCAAATAATCATATTTAGTTGCTTTAAGTTGTAATTAATGTGGGATTTGAGGTCTAATGACTGTATTAATTGTCAACTTGACAGAATTTAGAATCACCTAGGATAGAGGCTGCTAGGTGTGCCTGTGAGGGATTAACTTGATTAAGGCAATTGATAGGGGAAACCCATTTTAAAAGTGTCAGGACCATTGCCTGGACAGGAGATCTCGGGCTGTATAAATGGAGAAAGTGAGCTGGATGTGGATTTGCATTTATTCTTCTGTTACCTGATTGTGGATGCAATGTAACCAGCTGCCTCAAGCTCTAGGGGTCTTGACTTCCTTGTCATGAAGGATCATGCCTTGAACTGTGAGGTAAATAAAACAATTTTCTTTCAAGTAGTTTTTAACAGAGCATTTTTATCACCGCATCAGGAAAAGAAACTAAGGTAGTGAACCATCTAAGACATACCCTTTAAAAATCCGGTTTGTTTCTTCAGTGGCTTCAAGATAAACAGAAAAAAGGTAAGTGCTCACTGATCATCAAGCACAGAACATGACTTCTCCATCCTCACCAGTTACTGGGACTCATATCCAAAGAGGTGGGTGCAAACTATGCTGTTGGTCTGTCATGACACTGCCTCTAACGCCTTCTGATTCTGCCCTTTCCACCTGTTTACTGCATGTCTGTATCCTAACAACTTGATCTGGGGCTGGGTGCAGGAAAGTGTTCATAGAAACTTCCTATGTATCACATTCATTGCCTTATGGCCACTCAGGAACAGGATTGATGAATTGGACAGACACACAAAACCCAGGATACTCAGTTAGTTTTGAATTTTGAATAAACAATAACTTCTTAGTATAAACATATCCCATAAACATTTAGAATAATTATTTGTCATTTAAACTCAGTGTCCTGTTTTCCTGACACTCTAGCCACTCTTTCAGATGAGAAGGGTGCAGAGAATCAGTACTTGGTTAACCAGTCCCTGTTCTAGAACCGCTGCCTTGGTTGTTTCTTCTTGGGAGCAAAGGATAGACTAGCTAAGTGATAGTACTTGTGTGCTGTAAATTACTGAAAAGAACATCTCTTGATTCAGTAAGGCAATTATTATATCTTGAGTAAAGAAAAATTGATTATCCAGCATAAATGTCCCGGACCATGTTTTAATGGAAATCTGTATCTACAACCTATTGTCGCTGTTGAGTTAGAAGTAAATATGTTCTAATAACCAACTGGTATTTATTTAATGTACAATAACTCGCCTGCTAAGCTTAAATGAAATGCACAGTTAATTAAAAACATCTCTGTACTGTGTCCTCTAGGGGAAAATATTTTACATACAATCTGACTTGGGATTTTTTTTTTTACCTTCACTTCACAACTGATCCCCTGTTGGGAGATTTTAATATGATCTGTTTGGGGGGTTGTCTTGAAAATAGATTTGCTGGGCAATTTTCATCTTGCTTGGAGTTGTAGAAATCCTATTTATTCATCCACTGTGGGAAAAGCTTCAGGGAACACACAAAGCAAAAGTCTTAGGTTAGTGTCCTAATCTGGCCACTGGGGTCATATGTGAGTTGTCTACTGTTAATGTTAATATGCATTATTTGCCCACAAACTTGAATGATGAAGGTTTAAATGGCCTGATGGAAGGTACTGTTTTGGGAGATTATAGGAATTTTGTGAGTTAAGTAGTAGCCAGAGGTTCTCCAGGGTTTACCGTTCTTTTTTTTTTCCCTCTGCCTCCTCGTGGACCAGGAAGGAAGCAACTCTCCTTTGAATGCTTCTGCCTCCTATTGTTTTACCCACACGTATGGGGGCCAAGCAATCGAGGACTAAACCCTCGGAAACTGTATCAGAAGACTAGATCGGTCTTCCTTCTAAGTTGCTAGTGATGGGTATTCTGTCACAAGGACAAGGAAAACAACTTACATACTTGCCAGCTTGCAGTTCAATCTGAATCTATTCCTTTTCCTGAGTCTAAGTTTCTATTCTGTGAAATGAATGTAACCTTTTAGATCTTTTTCCCAATAGGTCAAAAAGAGGCCAGGCAGCTCATGGAACATAAGTTAACCTTGACTTTGTAAATAGGCTTTCCTATGTGCCAGTGTCACCTGCTGTGTGAGTCCCCGGATTTGAGGCCATCAAGAGAAGGCTTTGAAATGTTTGCTCATTTGCTTAATTGGGCATTTCTTCATTATTCAAGAATTATTTGATACCTGGGTACCTATTGGACTACAGACTCCCATAGACAAATGGGAGTCTCTAGCCATTTCTCACAGAGCTATAAAGTTAAATTTATGCAATTCAAGGAGGCATTCAACATCTCTAAGTGTGTTCCCTTTCCTGCAAAGTGGGCACAGTGTCTTCCCTACAAATTACACAGTGACCGTGAAGTTCAAATGAGACAATGTATGCACACACACTTTCAGAAGTCAGAAGAATTAACATATAAATGTATACTTCCCCAACAGCAGCAGTTCATGAGCACTCACATGGGATTTGCAGATTTGTTGAGTGCTGAAGATGGAGCGTGACAACCTGTGAGTGCCAGGGCAAGCTTGGTGGGCCGGGGAGAGATGAGCAGCTCAGCCTCCCAAAGGACCTGGCTTGAGAGCCAGCCAAACAATTAAAGCCTGATGCTCATGTGGAGAATAGAAAATACTTTCGAAGCCATGACCTCCTCTGATTCTTACAGCATCCTTATGAAGATGGTGGTGTAGGCATTCTCTCCCCCATTTTTTGGTAAAAGAAACTGAGCTGCAGAAAAGGGAAGTCGTTTTGTGCTAAGGATACGGGCAGGAATTCTGAGTTTATGAAACCTGGTTTGCAGTGCTGTGTGAGCTTGGACTGAATTTCAGAGCTCCTTTCCCTTTTTCAGAGTGTTCTTAGGAAGGATACAATCAAGAGAGAATGAGCACATATGGTGGTCTATAGGACGGCTGATGAGGCCTGGCTGCTCCGAAGGAGGTCCTGGAGATTGCTGACCCGATGCTGTGGTTGTGTCCATGCTGCTCCTACTCTGAGTGGCCATGATAAAAAGTTAATATCCAGTTTCAGTGGGAAGCCATAGCTAACTATAATTACTTGGGTGTGTTGATAGTAATGGCTGATGCAATTATAATTCCAAGGTCATGGGGAAGTGCATTCAGCAAGAATTTGTAGGATTGTCCTTTTTCCTTTATTGCTTACATTTTTACGGTGGTCCCTCTGATTAACTTTCTCCTCTTCGTACTCTTGTAGACATTTGGAGATGGCACTCCAGACTAAGTGGGGAGCTCTGGGGTGCTCTGGTCTGTACTGGGGATTACTGAGGTAAGCTTTCTGTTTTCCAAGCAGTCTCATATCCTGGCTACTTTATTGTGTGTTACCTTTTCTGATTTTCCATCTTGGAAATAAGGAGAAGGCTGAAGGTGACTTCCAAATTTTCCTTTGTGATTTGGAGGCCCACCTAGGAGACAGCAGGTCCAGGCCCTGCAGCAGCTGGCAGGGCTGTCTGGCCAGGAGTAACAGCTGTTTGGGCTTCTCACATAATGGCCATTAACAATATGTGACTTTTAGAGTTGTAATGATTGTACATGAACATCAATTGAATGCAACAGTTCTTTAATATCTCTAGCTACATTTACTTCAAGTGTCCGGTATGTGCAGGTACATCAAGCCATCATATGAAACAGTGAGACATCAAGTGTTTCCATGCCTACAGAAAGTTCTATTGACTCAACACTGAAGATAGTCCTGGGAGGAAGTTGGCTTGTTATGGGGGAGCCTGGGAATGGAATCCCAGAGAAGAGAAGTTTGGGGTGTAGTCATACTTGGCCAATATCTTGAACCTGTCAAAGTTCTGTGACTTTAGGACAGTCATTTAACCCTTCCAAACTGTGGAAATTTGAATACTCTACTTCAGAATATTAAATGATCTGGAGATAGTTCTACTGAGAACTAAAACTGATAAGGAGAGGTTCATGGTGCCATTCTTTGTGACAGTCCTGCCTTGGCAAAGTGCCCTCCTGAATAACCCTGGGGAGAGGTGTCTGTGTCCAGGCCATTCCTGCTTCCCATTCACCTGGACATTTTAGGAGCTGTTGCTTAATTTATCTCTAGTCCTGCACACAAAGGAAGCTGTTTCTTGTCTATTTCTCCCTATTCTTTTTTCTTCTTCCCACTCCACCTCCATGTTCCACCTGTTATCCTCCCAGGGTAGCTAAATTTAGCAAATAAAAACACGGATTCAAGTTAAACTAGAATCTCACATAAGCAACAAATGGTTTTTATAGCACATGCATGTCTCATTCAATATTTGGGACAGATGTATATTTAAAATAGACTGAGAGGGAGGGGCTGGTTATGAAGGGCTGTAGTTTGAGTGGTTCTCTATTTTGATTGACATATAGGTTATATAATCATTTCTCTAATATGCATGCTCTTTCCCATAATGCATTTGATTAAAGCATAAGAACAGCCAATTGTGTCTCGGCATAAGATGGTAGAAAGATTGTCCCTAAATGATTACTAGGGGACATAGTTTTCGCTTAGTGTGCGTGTACCTGAAACCAGTTCAGGTCAGATCAGTCGTTCTAGTCTTCATACAGAAAATTCTGTAGTGTTTTCCTTGAACTGTGTTTAAAATAATTTGTTTTTTAGTAGCTTGCTTAAAGTATTTGCTATACAAATATCTGGCAGAAGAGCAACAAGAGATCAGAGTCTCATGGAGGGGCCTTGTAGTAATGTCAGAGATGACCGTCTTGGGCAAAACATTGTCACTATGGATTTCATCTGGGGTTTTTGCTCTTTATACATATGTGTATGACAGTAATTGAAGAAAGTTTTTTTTTCATTTTTTTTTCCAAATAAAGTATCGTGTGGGGCTTTAGAACACATGAAAGATTAGAGAGCTGCCAGTGCAGAGAACGGGGGTGGGGTGGGGGGTTCAGAGATGGTCTCCTTGCTTTGCCTTCATGGAAATTCTTCAGAAAAGTGGAAGCCATGTTCTTTTCTCCCCATGTTGTTTAGAATTCAGTTCTCTCCATCTTGGCTTTGCCCACTGCCTGCTCCTGGGCTTAGGTAAAACATGGCATTGTCAGTTTGGCTCTGATTCTTTTTCAGCATCTTTTCACAGCAGACACCGTGATGGAGACTTGGGATAAAATGCAGAAGGCATGTTGGGTACCAGCCTCCCTTCTCTCTCTCTGATCCCTCACCAGCGTCTTGGCAGAGGCTGTGGATGTCACTGCAGCTGCTTTGCTTCACTGCCCTCTTCCTCATCTTGGACTGTAAACATCAAACAGATCTTTTGACAGGTTGTGACACACTCCAGGGCTAGAGGAATTTGTAGCTGTCAGAGAAGACTGGATGATAGGTCTGCTTCTCAGAACACTTCTGGGCTCTGGTGTGTTTCTCTGTGCAGACACTCCACCCCCACAGACAGGTGCTCCCTAGAAACCTCTGTCCACATTTTCCTTTGCTTGGGGATGGACTTTATCCTGGAGGGAATGAAAGATACAAAGGCTTTGTGATGAACCACAGGTAGTAGTTGCATTTTGGGTTTTGCTAAGTAGTGCTTGTCCTCTCGGGTGCCTGAGAGTAGGAGCCAGCAGGATGATACTGTTAGGGCTATCTGTGTTTGGAGGGTAATGAGGAGAGAGATAGTCTTTCTGATCCATAACCTATTGCTGCTTAAGAAGCATCCCTCAGTGCATTACTCTCTACATCTGTTAGAAAATCTCTGGGGGGGGGGAGGGAGAGCTTGGATCTCTTTTGTAAATGAGAAAACAAGGCAGGGTTTAGGTGAATTCTTAGTAGTAATTATAGGTCTAAATGCCAGGAGACAGCTCTCAGTCAGGACCAGTAACACCAAAGGCTGGCATGCTTTTCAGTTCCTTATGTCTATCAGATATTATCATAACTATCTCATGTGTCAATCCATTTGTTTTCCTTGCGAACAATCAGAGATTCAGAGTTAGCTCTGTGCCCATCACAGAAGTGAGGATTCGAGTACAGAATGTTTCCCACAAGCTTATGTTTTGAGTGCTTTTCCCTCCAGTTTGTGGCACTGTTCCAAAAGGCGATAGAGTCTTTAGGAGGTGGATCCTAGCTGGTGGAAGTAGGCTGTGAGATGGGATCCTTTTTTTTTTTTTTTTTTTTTTTTTGACTGCTATATTGGCCTCACGTCCTGTTCTGCACTGTGCTTTCTCATCTACTGTGATATGAACAGATTCTGCCATGAAAAGTCTTTCTCTGCCCTGTATTTCTACCACAGTTGATTAAAACAACAACCCAAAACCTTATCACATGACACAAAGTAACTAGCACCACAGAGAAGGTTATATGGGTTCTGATAAGTAACTATTCACCCAAGGTCATCACCTGGGGAAAGATGGGACTTGGGTTTGAACTCAGGTGACGCATCCTCAGTGACTACCACTCTAGCTCTGTACGCTCTGCAGAGTTGTCATGAGTTGAAAATGGACCAGTGATGATAGAGCACTTGAAAAAACATAGAATTATTATGCAACATGAGGCATTTTATGGATGGCTTGCTCCTTCACCAGATACTGGGATGACAGTCAAATCTGACTTTTTAATTGAAGACAAGCTTGTTGTGAGGCAGCCTGGAACATAGGCCAAACAGACTTTAAGAACACCTCTATATTTCCTGAGCCCTTCCAAAGGATTTGTTTTCTACCCACTAAATTTCTGAATCCTGGTGGGTTAAGAATGTTAATGAGCATTTCCCCCAAATCAAGCAGTTAGTCTCCAAATCACAAGGGGTTCAATCTTGGGAGCATGGGCTCACATAGCCTGGAGTATCTGACCTGGAGCTTCCCTAATTATAATGTAGTGACTTTCTGTGCACATCATTCATGGCTTTCCTCATCCTGCATTCTGTGAATTCTTACACACCATGGATCCTCTCCTTGCAACAAAGCTTGTCCACCCACAGTCTCTTAAAGGGAGATGGTAAGAACTCCAGATTTTGAGCTGGTGTGCAGGAAGGTTATCTGGAGAAGAAGCAGAGAAAAGCAAGCACCTTAGATGTGTAGAAGTCAGCCTGGGTAGGCCTCCTGTATTTGCCTACGCATTTCTGAATGGCATGACATGAGCTCTCCATCTACTTGGACCCCCACGCCCACTGTGTCTTTTCCCTCAAAAAGAGCCAGGATACATCTGGAGTTGATTTTCTAATTTATTCTATGGTCTTATAAAATTTTTCAAAGTACACTTGGGTTTCTGCACTCAGTGGGAAAGCTAAACCATCCTATTGGGTGTGCTTATATTTGGTGGTATGTGATGGGTAAGGTGGTGGAAATGTAGCTTGATTTTCTTTGACCTCTTTGGTTCCTATGTTGGTTAATTTAAGAGTATTGAGAACAGTTGTCTTCAACATTCCTAATGCTGCAACACTTTAGGAGAGTCCCTCATGTTGTGGGACTCTACTAAATCATAACATTTTCACTGTTACTTCATGACTATAATTTTGCACTGTTGTGAATCATAATGTAAATATCTGATATGCATGATATCAGGTATGTTATTCCCAAAAGGATCATCACCCATAGGTTGAGAACCACTGATCTAGGACCACTTAGGAGATAAGCGTCTGAACATTCCTGTGAAGGGAAGTCTAGATTATGTTAGTCTGTAACAATTGCTGTGGGGACTTAACTAGATGGGGCTACTGTGGAGGAGGTACCACCTCTCATGGGCTAGGGTCAAGAACTGGATAAAGAATAATGTGAGCTGGGCTCTAGCATTCATCATTATCTGCTTCCTAAAAGCAAATGGGAGGTGACCAAATTCCTCAAGCTCCTGCTTCCATGTCCTCTCACAATGATGTATTCTCAAACCGAGAGTCAAAACAAACCATTCCTTCCTTATTGCTTTTGTCATCATACTTTGCCACAGCAGCAGAAAAGTGACTAGGCATTGTCCAGGGACTAGTCTAGTTGTTCTTGTCAAGTTTCAGGTTTCTATGCCCTTGTCTGTTTTACACCCCAAAGCCACTTCTAAATTTTTACTAAACTTTCTGTTCTGGGACACAATCCTTGCCCATGTCTTGGGATTTAGCACACCTGCATGTCAAGTTCCTCCCTGTTATGTGCCAATTGGTATCATTGACACACTACAAAAGAGAGAAGAGCAACAGGGTGTGAATGAAGGGAATGACACCTTAAAAGCGAGAAGCCAGTTAGAGCCTGTGATCCAGGTGTCACTTTCATTATACACTTGGGCTAAAACCCAAATGATTACATTGAAATCTGTGAGGTCATTGTTATGGTTTGTCTATTTCAAAAGATTATTATTTTCTGTTCTTTTCCTTTTCAATCTTGGGAATCCAGGCTAAAGGCTTCCAAGAAAATATAAATCATAAAGAAATGAATAGGAAGTCTTTTAATTCTTACAATAAAATTAGCAGCCACAAATTGAGCAGCCTCTTGTGCCAGATACTGTACTGGATGTGTTATTGCTCTCATCTAGTTTCATGGTGGAAAGTGGATCAGCATCCTAGGATTATATAAGTGGGAAGCTTAAGAGGGAGAGGTCAGTAATTTAAGTTAAAAAAGTTTTCTGACTGTCACATCAGACTACTGATCCTTTTTCAGTGCAAAATAGGAGATCACAGTGAGCCATTGGGACCCATATCACACAGTGCTGGCACAAATTGGCAATGTGGTAAGTGCAATTGGAGGCCCCAAGGATTCATGGAATCACTATTGGAGTCTGCACACAGATATAACCCTATGAATCTACTAAAATCAGCAAGGATGAATGGAGTCCTGACCATTCATGGTTCAGCTACCAGGGATCTGAAGGGCAAGAGCTGGTTTCTGTCTTTGTTACCTCCCATGGAGACTTTATGGGAGTAGGAAACACAGTAAGAAAAATGAGTGAAGTGTTAAAATGGACATCAGATAAAGCCATAGGCACCTAAGGTAGATGAAATGTGGTATAATACATACCATTTTGATATCTAAATAAATAATGGATCAAGGTGGCCACATTGCAATACATCACTGGACAGAGTTTCTAGTATCACATTGCAAGCTATGAGAATACCAAAGCTGCTTTTCTTCTAAAATAATTGGTAACTAGTTAGTAGGAAAGAATAGACATTTTAATCCGCAAAGCAAACTAACATACTTTGTGCTGGAATAGGGACTCAGCCCATTGGACACTCTCTAGGGTGATGTCCCTTTAAATACTACTCCATTGTGTGTCTGTGCTTAGCTCATTGGCTGGCACCATCATGCTCTTCTTGAACACGTCTGAGACATCATGGTAGGAGGAAGCTCTCAGACACCACCTGGCACATTTACCATGGACTTAGGGTGGCTGATGAGCGCCACAGCTAATCCTTAATTAAGAAAGCAGCTAAAAACACCACCAGAGAACCCTGCCCAGAGCTGCCGAGCCTGTTTGCTAATGCTGAGTTGCTTGGGTTGATTGATACTTGTTTTGTGATTCCTTCCGTCAGCTTTCTCTGGTCCAGCCATCTGTTTTCCACCCAACAAGAGGCATGTTGGCTATGTTCCTCATCTGATTTGCAATAGGAGTGACATGATGGTGACTAGGGGCTTAAACTGGGGGTTTGGCAGTCTTTTGCTGTTGGCATAAAATCCTCCTCAAGAGAATGCAACTACCTCTGTCTGGAGTGACTTCTCTGGTTTTATTGTTTGGGATTCAGAGCAGTATCCATGGAGGGTAGTCTGGAAGTTCAGATGTTGCTTCTGGAAATTCTTTCAAGAAGCTTGTCGGCTTTTCACTCTACATCTCATCTTCCAGAACATTCTAATGTCCATTAGGAAAAAGGCAACATCTAATGCATTTAAGTCACAGCTCTTCTTTCTTTGGGCATTAGTCATGCAAAGAGCAGTATGCTGGGAGAAAAATAAGAATGTAAGGTGTAAACAATGCACTTAAAGAGCTCACAGTCTTTGTTTTACACTCACACACACACAGTCACCACACTCACACACACACACACACTTACATTAAAGATCTCTAGTAAGATTATAATAAAATCGAGGTTTAAATTATGCTACCACCAGTAGTTCTAAGAAATGAAGGTATCAATTGATATAAAATAGTCAGAAAGCCTTTAAAATGAAGATACCTCATAATTTGAGCTTAATGCATGAATGCTAAATAAATGAAGCAAAAGGGATGAATAGAGAGAAAACATAGTGCGTCTTTGCATTGTGTGTGTGTGTGTGTGTGTGCGTGTGTGTGTGTTTGTGTGTGTAGGTAGGCTAAGATTTGTCTTTAAATAGCAATTTGAATGCAGAATGCAAAAGAAAGCTAAGTTGCAAAATAGTTTTGTTTAATAATCTCAACATTAGTCAGTCTAGGGGTATGGATGGGGTCAGTGGCAGAGGGCTGACTATGAGTTCCAGTAGGAAAATCTAAGATGGTCTTGTTTGTGTTGTTTAGTCATCTGGAAGAGGTAGGGTGGGAAGAGCTTAGCTCCTGAGCCTGGAGCTGGAGAGGCGGGTAGCTAAGCAGAAAAAAAGAATGTCAGTGGTAGCCATCACCAGCATGCCAAACTGGACCTTTGCTCAATAGGATTTGTATACTGAGCAGGCAGAGAGGAACATCCAACTCATCAAATAGTTGGGATGGCCAATGCTCCAGTCATTGGCAGGCAATGTAGGAAACAGTAAACAACTCTGGGGCTCACAAAGTTTGAAGGCATCTAGGTCAAGCAAGCAAGCTGGGAATCTTGGCATGTCACTGGCTGTGGTAGTAGCATGCTGACAAGGGAAAAAGCACAAGTCCTACAACATGCAATGGAGGGGTCATGCACATTGAATAGTCAGTGGGCTTGAGGAGCTTGGCTGGGTAGGGTTGGAGATTCATATCTGTGAAGACCACATGGACTTTGGCAATATGTATGATGCTGTTTAGAGCAGTGCCTGCTGGGCAGGTCATGGTAACTGTGTTCTCAGCAGCTTTTTCAGACTATCCAATGACATCTGCCTATTGCCATGTCTCCAACTCCCCAGTTATTTGGTAGCAACCAGAGACTGATAAAACTGACAGCAAAATAGTGGGAACTGGTTATCCACTAAACACTGTGAGATGCAAGGCAGAAAAGAAATTCTTTCATTTTGAATGAACTTAAAAATAAAATATTTCATCCAGAATGTGGCCCCAAGGCAAGGTGGCCCACAAGCTAACTAACTAAGCAGTTTAGTTTTGTCAAATGTTCAGTTGCTGTTTCAATATATCCTCACAGCAGAATTTATCCTTGCCAACTGACTGACTCATAATTATCACTCCTGCCTGTGACATTCATGGGCAGAAAAGGGCTTTTTGTATTTTCTTCAGAAACCATGAACAAATGTTTCTTCATCTCTCACTAGTTAGAGTTAATATGCTTAGTGGCCCAGCCATTGACAAAGAGAAGGACTGCCTTAGTAGGCTTAGATCAACCAAGTTAAAGCCCTTATCCCTGTGGAAAAAGATGGGAGGTTTAACCCTGAAGCATGCGGATGAATGAAGGAGAGCAGGCAAGTTTGACCCTAATTTTAATTCTGATAGGAATGAAAGAGAAAGACAACATTGTGTTGGGTAAACCCCAAGTGTGGCTAGAAAGGCAGGCAGGAAGTTGGCATATATTGAAGAAGCAAACCCCTTAATTCCACTAGGTGGAATCTACAGGCTGTGACTGAGATAAGGAGGTGAGAGATGGTGACAAAGGTAATTCTAGGGATCTGCAGATCTTCCTTCTGAGCCCTGCAGGGGCTGAGGGCTGAAGCAGATGATGAACAGGGATTGGGAGGAGATTTTGAGCATAAAAGGAAACTGGCTATGCTTTTGTGAGTTTCTATCACAGTAACTGTAAAAGTTGGGGGAAATGCATTTCCTTGCCTTGAAAAAGTAGAATCCTGATAAGAAGAATGTCCTTTGTTCCACTCTACCAGAGCTTAGCAATGACCTCTTCACTGTTTTAAAGGGGCCTGAGCAAATTTGGGATGCAAAGGATGTATTGGGAATTTGGGGTTTTATGGCAGACCTTCTGTGATCTGATTTACTTCTAGTATACCATTTGTCCTTCTTGACATGGAAATTCCAATCCTCTATAGTACTTTATGGATAAGGAGATAGAGTTTCAGGAAGAAATGAATTAGTTATCTGAGATCCCAAAGTGAATAAATGGTGGAGTAAGAACTAGACTCCAGACTCCTTCACTGCTACTTCTGTTCCTAATGTGACCATCTGTCCAATAGCTCAGAAAAGTGCCAGAAGTGGCTTAGCACACATGGGACTGAAAGTGAAGAGACTAAATGAAAGCAAAGGCAAGAAGGGAAGAGAGATGAACTATATAAGCAAGCCTTCCTTTAACAGCTTTTCTCTCTCCTTGTCTGTGAGTCTGATTTCTGTTGCTACTACAGAATACTCAAGATTGGGAAGTTTGGTAAAGAAAGGAGGTTTACTTAACACATAGTTCAGAATTCAGAAACATGGTGTGCTCATTGGTCTTTGGAGAGATCTCATGGTGGGTGGCATTCCATGGCAAGGTCTATTCATGAGAGAAATCACATGCAAATGAGATAGCAAGAAGGCTGGGGAGGTGGCTCAGTTAGTAAAATGCTTACCTGGTCTTGAAACTATGAGGACTTTAGTCTGATAAACAAACAAACAACAAACAACACAAGACAAAAAAAATGAATGTAGTGTTATGGGCTTGTAATCTCAGTGCTGGAGAAATGGAGACATGGATTCTTGGGGCTCACTGGCCATATTACTAGACAAATTGACAAGCTCCAGATTCAGCGAGAGACCCTATCTCAAAAGAACGATATCTAGCAACTGAGGAAGATACCCAAGGTTGATCTCTGGCTTCTGCATACACACACACACACACACACACACACACACACACACACACACACACATGCACAAGCCCACATGCATGAATGCACAAACACATGCACACACACAGAAAGAAGTTGGGAAAGCTGAACCTATATAGTAACCTCCCACTGTTTTTGTAACCACCTTAGTCCCACAAAACACAAGGTGCAGCTCAGATGAGAGCATCCATCCATAAAACCCAAGATGCTCTTAGAAATTGGGGCATTCTCTCTTTCCCAGGATGGTGTTCCTAGATGTCTCTTTACCTCTGAAAGTTTCCACCACCTTTCAAAACCATTACATTGAAGACCAGTGCTTCAGCCCATAACTTTTTGGATACCAAGTCATATACAAAGAGAAGAGTGTCTGTCTACCTACCTGTGTTTCATCTGCTTTGGCACCTCATATGAACCCAAAGTCCATGAAGAAGGGAGGACTATGACCTGAGGGTGACATAATGACTGCAAAGCTGTTTCTTTCTTTCTTTCTGTTCCTAAAGAATCCTCCCTTCCTCCTAAAAGAAGGTGAACACACTCAGCTCTGGCCTGTTCTTCCCTTCCACAGCAGGCCTCCCTCCCAGCAGCCCCACCCTTCAGCTGCTTCCCCGCCCCCTCTTTATCCCTTCACACCAAACACTTTCAAAGTTAATTTCAAAAAGCTGGGAACACTTGATAGTTTTAATTAATCCTATGCCTGGGGAAATATGATTTTGTGCGTGCGAGGACTCTCAGCTTCTTTGCATAGATAGCTTGCTCTGGATAATGCCAGCATTTCCAATTTAGCTGTGATTATGCCACCAACTCATTTATTTGTTTGTTTGTTTATTACCTACAAGAGTCTTAATGCTGATGCATCCTTAGGAAGAGATTTCTAGTTTTTTGCATAATGACAGTATATCCACATCATGGGGACCAACCATTTACAATGGGAAGGAAGCCACCACTCTCTATATAGGGAAGGGGAAAGGGGGGCCTAGGGACACTTGGTGGTTTGATCACTGCCACACACTTAGGTGAAATAAGATGCACATCAATTCAGACTCACTTGTATATCAGAATTCTTGACCAACTTATTTTTCTTCTTGTGACAGTGTGATATAGCTATTTCTTCTGAATTACATATCTCATGTTAGAGGAAGTTTGGTGAAGACTCTAAAGTAAATGCCACTTACATGACTCAGGGTGGTCCTGAAACTTACACAACTTAGACTGGCCTTCCTTGAAGTTATATAAGAAGTTGCTGAGGGGAGGTAAGTTGCCTGCAAGTCATGTAGGGAGTTCTAGGAAATGCAGATTTCATGAGTTCTCACCATGTTGGGTAGACTTTTTAGGGATGCAGCTGAAATCACATTATCCATGCTCCTGGAGACTCCATAGAAGTCCTTAGAACTATACTGATTGGTTTAGTGAGGCTGTGTGTATGTGAAGAGCTGACTAGTTTGAGAAAGATCAAGAGCTTCATCAACTCTGAGGGTAGGACCAACCTCATCTATTAACTGGTAGACAAAGAATGGGGAGGAAATTCCTTTGTAGAAAACACACAGAATAAAATTATCAATGGAGAGAAATAGAGGTTAGGTAGAAAATTCTCTACTCCCAGAAGTAAAGTATATTCCTATTTCTTTTCTCATTTTTACTTTCAGGTTGGAATGAGTGAATTGATTATACTTTTCTCTTTTAATAACCGAGGAGGCCGGATATTTTCTGATTGAGTCATCAGCATGAAGATGGTTTTTAAGTACATGCTGTTGGCATCCTTGGATTCCTTCTACAGAATTTACACAAAGTATACTTCCATGCTACACTGGGAAAAGAACTTCCAAATTATTCAATTAACATAATGTTTTTTATCTTACAACTCACCATTTTCTAAAGCCTCACTTATTAACTATTTTACCTCCCACTGTATACCTCAGTCTAAGGACAATGGATGTGAGATTTCTTCTTTCACTTTTCCCTGAATTATTCTTGTCCTATTGAGCCAAATCCTCTATACTTTGAAAATCTTAGCCAGATGGGGATGGCACACACTTAGGTCTCAATCACTAGTGTTTAAAGGCCCGATTCCCCAATTCTAGTGTCAAGGAACTGGAGATGGGAAGATTCCAGGGCTCACTGGCCACCCAGTGTAGACAACTGGCTTGTGATAGATTCATTGAAAGACATGGTCTCAAAAAAGAAAAATATAAGGTAGAGAATAATGGAAGAAAACACCTCTGGTTTTGACATGTTGACACTGACATATTTATGTTCACATATATATTCACTCATATGCACACTCATGGAATGAGAATTTACACACACACACACACACACACACACACACACACACACACACACACTGGATTGGACCAGAGTCATCTCCGGAAATCACCTTTGTCAGGCTCTATCTATTCCCCAACCCTTCTGTGCTTCCTGTTCATTATTCTTGCTGGGTCTTCTTTAGGGCTCCATACTGGATCTTGGGCCTCTACTTTCTGGGAGAGTAAAGGGCAGGATGCAAGTCCACCATAGGCCTGGGTAATTCTATTCTGGTAATAGGGCATCTCTTGACAGAAGACACTTTCTCTTCCCTCTTCTTCCTATAGGCAATTTGTTCTGGCAAACACATAAAGCTGGGTAATGGGAAATGGAATCCTCAGGCAGCAGAGCAGGAGGATGCTAATTGATGAGTAAATAATTGCTGAACTAAATCAGAGACTTGGGAAAACCACCAGGCGATGTTAGAAACACCTCCGATAGGATAGGGAAGAAGGAAAATTCAGGATGTAGGATGGTCCACTGAAAATTGCTCTGGAATTGAGCAGCACTATATTCAAATTTAGATTTGCTTACTATTATCTGAGTAGATGATGCAATCAATTCCCTTGAGCATTCGTGTCCAAATCTTTATCATAGAAATGAATCTTGGCTTTCAAGGCTGTTGTGAGAATTACTCATGTTATCCTATCATTTACTCATCCGTTATGTCTCTAGGTTAAGTCAGTGATTTTCAGAATTCCTGAAAAAAGCTTGAGACCTTGGTTGACTCCAAGGAGTCGTGAAGGGTGAAGGACTCCTCGTCACTGTGTAATAACAGCCATGATGTCCCAACACAGGAAGAGTCTGCCATGGGAACCAGGGTGTCCTGATGAAATCCACTGCCATGCCCCCACTTCAGGCACTGATCTGTCCTCAGAAACCTTCCCAAACCTGATCCTGGGTTTTGCTATCCGGTTAGCTTTGGGGAAAACTGCCTGTGTAGCCAGTTAGCATCAGCTGGCATTTGCAAGTGACATTTAAAGGTCACCTTCAATTCTTCTGCTGGGAAAACAGGGAGAGATGGTATAGCAGAGAATGTGGACTTGGGTTGAATCTAATGAGCTTGGGCAAGAAGCTGGGAGATTGCAACATGGAGGCATGCACTGAGCAGGGACTTCCTCTTCTGAACCTTTGGGGGTAAATTCAGTTATGAGCAATGGCTGGGAAGTTAGGGAGGATCACAGAAGAGTGGGTTTCCTGGGCCCATTTGCTTCTGTTGTAGCAGTGTGGGACAGACACATGGTGCATCCAGATTTCTGTCCTCTATAAAATGTAGTTGGGGAGGAAAAGGTTGGTAGGGAATGGGTCATCCTTGCAAATGCTGTGTGCTGCCCAAGAAACAAGTCCACCATGTGGCTACTAAAGCTTCCTGAGCATCTTTCCTGAACCCACAATTAAGACCCATTACTATAAAATCTTGCCGGCTAATACCCTGCCATGGAGTCAATAGATAATCATAATCAAATTTCCATTTGAAGTTGAGGCTACCTTGAAAAGTGGAGCTACCTGAAGCCCCTCTAAGCAGGCGGCTGGGAAGAGAGCTTAATGTTTGCAATCAAAGAGGATTGTGCTGCCCATGGAAGCCAAAAGGGCAATACATTAAGAGAGCTGTATCATGATGGGCACACAGGTAATGCATGCCCTGTTGCCCATGCTGCCACCTGTTATTTGCTCATTAGTGTCGCTTTTCTTCTTAGAGTCTGGGCCCTTCACTTGCTCAAACAGGCAACCCCAAGGCTTTTTTATTTCTCTCTTCAGGCCCAGTGAACTTGTACATGACTAGTGCTGGCCATTCTCCATCTAAGGGCTTCCTCTCTGGTGCAGGGTATTAATTGTACCTGTGTCCCAGTGAGGGGCATTTTTGAGTAAATGACTCCATGTCTCTCTTATAGGAAAGATAGTTGTGATGTGGTTCTTTGCTCTAGGAGGGGTGCTTTGCAATCACCAGGGGAAGTCATGAGAATTTATTGTTTTCCAGCTAAAGTATAAAACCTACCTATATTTTACCCCAGAAGCACCCTATAAACTTAAAATAAAACCCACTTCTAATACCTCTCAACTCCACCCTTCCTAATTTACTAGGGCTTCAATAGAGTTCCCATCAAAGTAATCTCTTACCACACATCTGAGGAATTTGATTGGTCCTCAGGTAGATGGTGGTGACCTTTAAAGCCTTTGCACACCTTCATGCTCACCCCTTCTGATATGGTACATAAGATATCTTTGTTTCCTCCTTGGAAGACCATCTGCTATTTCTTATGGAATGCCCTCATGACATGCAAGCACCCTGGGGAGGGTCTAAACTGCATTAAGCTAAAAGCACATTAAGGCAGTGTCAGTTTCTGCTGGGGCACTTTAATGGGGGATTAATTTATCAGGGCATTTTCATATGTGACACCTAATTGAGGGATTTGGACTTAGCAGAGAAGGGATCTGTGGTAGGGAACTGAAGGAGAGACAGACAAGAAGTGCTTGAGGCAGGGAAATGGATGCGTTGGGAAACCAGGAGCTTTATGGGATGACACAGCTAGAATAATGATGTGGTAGCTCAGAGAGGGTGTCTTAGTTACTGTTCTATTGCTTTGAAGAAACACCATAACCAAGGCAACTTATAAAAGTAACCATTTAATTTGGGTCTTCCTCATAGCCTCAGAGGATGAGTCCATGATCATCATGGTGGGGAGCATGGTGGCAGGTAGCAGAAAGACGTGCATAGTACTGGAGTAGTAGCTGTGTGCTTAGATGTGATCCATAAAGCACCAAGCAAAGAGAGACTGGGAATAGCTTGGGCTTTTGAAAAGTCAAAGCCCACCCACAGTGTCATATCTCCTCCAACAAAGTCATGCCTCCTAATTTTTTTCTAACAGTTTCATCATCTAAGGACCAAACATTCAAGAATATTAGCCTAAGAGGCCATTCTCTTCAAACCACCACAGAGGGTAAGAGGAATCTATGCGTGGTGAGGACAGTAACAGAAGCGCTTCAGAGAAGGAGCTGCTCCACATCTGTGTAAGAGAAGGTCTACTTCTAGCACCAATATCCGCTGTTCCTTCTGAGTATCTTAGAGCTCAGGAGCCAGGACAGCATTGGAAGCCCCAGGAACTATCCTGCAGCATTTGCTCACTGGTAGAAAGTCCCTAGAGATGGGCACCAGCTGCTCACTCAATCTGTTTAGGGTTTTCCTGTATCTGTGTACTGCCTTTTGCATAGTTACTTTTAGAGGTTCATTCCTATAGGACCTTCCTCACAACTTCTCTTTCACGGTACCTTGTGATGTGCTGATACCATAATCTGAATCCACTGGATTTCACTGTTTTCATGTGGAGAGACTGGCAGGCCAGTTACAATGTTAGAAAGGGCCAGCTAGACAGCAAATGTGTCCCAGGGTCCTGAACAAGTTTCCAAGATGGGGATAGGCTTTCCCCACTTCTGACTCTTGCTTTTGCCCAAATTTCTCAAAAGACAGGAAAGCTCGGCCTGGATCGTATACTAGAGGGTATTCCCACTGTTCACATATTGAAATGGGAACCTTATTTCACTGGCCATCAAGGGGATAGTCCTGATGAGGAGACATCCCATGACTAGGAACAGAATGCTAACATTATTAAATATTACCGACCTCCTCACTGAAACTCTCCGTATTATTCTATCTCTTCTTATTTTTTTTCTAGAAAGTTAAAACATCAATGTTGTGGGTAGTACAGATATGTAGTAGATTTCCATTCTGAAGAACCAAACCATGTCATTTGTAGGAAAAGGGATAACAGCTGAGATCATCATATTAAGATCATCAAAATAAACTCGATACAGAAAGACAAATACTACATGTTTTCTCTCATGTGTGGCACCTACATCTTATATGTGGCACAAAAACAGAAGGAGTATTACTTGGGAAGAGGGAACTAACAGGATGGAAACTCGAGTGGATAGCAGATGATGGTCAAAGTTTGTGATACAGTTGAATGAAGACATTAGGGAATGCATCACATTGTGCAATAAATATATGCTAATGAATTCATCTTTGAAACTTAGTAATTAACTGTTGAATGCAGTTGAAAATATGGAGTATTTCCACATTTTGATGCACTGGATGATATGCATCTAAATAAATCCTGATGTTCTCTGTCTCTCTATCTCTCTGTCTCTCTGTCTCTCTGTCTCTCTCTCTCTCTGTGTGTATGTGTTGAAACAAAGCAGCTCTAGCAAGGCTGAGGATGGTGGTGCTTATGCAGATTAAATGATTTATGGTATAAGATAAATGCAACAGCCTATGGTTTATCTGATGGCACCCTTATAATGGACAATAAACACTGACATGACTAGGCTTATTTGACAGATGAAGAAGATGTTTAGGGCAGTGAATTCACTGTCCTAAATCATGATAGGTCATCTGTACCAGGCATGGAACCAAGACCCATGTCATTTAATTGAAAACATGAACACACAAAGGACTAAGTCTATGTTGACTTAGCTAGTCTGCTTTCCTTCCTCTTCCTGTAGTTGCTAGTATTGTTTTCTAATTCTTCTTGTCTATGTATTCTTCAATACCCTTCCCTGAGCTGTTTCAGAGCCCAAAGGAAGAGTGACTGTAGTGGTAGCTCAACAGTCTATGGGGAATCAGGTCTTTCGGGCATAGTAGTGACTGAGTATATTCCTTGGGTCCCACTGTAGATGCATTGTATCACAGCATCCTCAATATATTGCTCCCCACCATGATGACAATGGATTAAACCTCTGAAGCTATAAACAGGTCCCAATTAAATGTTTTCTTTTATAAGAGATACCGTGGTCATGGTGTCTCTTCACAACAATAGAACACTGACTAACACAGTGTGTCCAAAGCTCTGGGTTCAATCCCCAGCACCATGCAAATTCTGCATGGTTGTATGTATCTGTAATCTCAGTGTGTGTTTGTGGGGGGGGGTGCAGGAGGATCAGAAGTTCAGTGTTATTCATTGTTTCATAATGAGTTCTATGTTCTAAGACATCTTTGGCTATAGGACAACTTATCTTAATAACAGAACTGAACTAAAAAAGATTTCAGTGGGAGACAGAGTGGGCGTGACAGGGAGTAATGGGGGAGGATGTGAGACAACCAAATTCATTAAATTTCATGTATGACACTACCAAAGTATAAAAAAATTTAAAATTAACATGAAACCAAAATCCCAATCACACCAAAGGCCCAGAATATAAATGATAAGGCTAATATGCAACAGCTGCATGGCTGTGGTCTGATTAGTCTGGTTCTTGGCTCAGCACTCTGGTACCCATAAGAGAATTATGCTCAGTGCTAACTCTCACCACTGGCTGCACTGCTGAGCTCATCCTTCTCTGCCAACACATTCATAGGTGAACACCCCAGTGTCTGTCTGAACTACAATTCCACCAACTCCTCCTCATGAGTTCTGCTCCTCCCAATGAATCTGCTTCCAGTATGAGCTGGTCTTAGACTACCCTTACATTAAAAGTAGGCAATTCTTTCTAGTGGATGCCTCAGCAGAGGAGATACAGGCACAAGGAAGACATAGCTATGCACAAGATGAGTCTAGTGAGTCATCAGAGCAAAGATTGCCTCACCTCTACTGGCTGGTTATTAATACGCAGAATTCTTATCCATTCATTAGTGTGGCAAGCACTGTCTAGTGACAGGTTAATTACACAGCTCTGGGTAATTAGAAAGTAAATATATGTTAAGAGGACACCACTGTCAAGATAAAAACTGTCTATTCGAAAGCCCTCTCGCATGGCAAATTCTACCTCATCTTTTCAACCTGAAGGGGATCTTTTTTTTTTCCTTTGTTGCTTTGAGAAAAATCTCCTCTGTGATTCCCTCCAGCTAAGATGTATTTAGTTCTGGCTCTTGCCTACATCCTTTGCCTCTGCCGTCAGCAATGCACCTTGCTGGTCCAATTTGGAGTTGTGCTTCTATTCTGGGTAAATGTCTGTAGTGTCAGGTCGTTGTATGTGAGGTTTATAGCTCTAGGGTAGTTCAGGAAGGCTTGTGAAAAAGTCCAGAATTCTTTGAGACTGGGTGGGGCAGAAGACAGTGGGATAGGAAAGATGACCCATTTGAATAAAGATTCCATGCCTCCCATTGCTGCATGGCTGAGTGGGAATGGTGGATGCCTAGGCTTCTTCTGTGTATACTGTGAAAACTGCTGAATTAGAGTAACACCTTCCATTCCAGACAGCATGAGGCCATTTAATTATTAATCATATTTTTTCAGCTCCACGTGGAGTTGATCTCTGTAGAGATTTTCCTTGTAGATAGTGAACCATCTTTCAGGTATTAGAACCCGGGACACTAATATCATAGGAAAAGAGTCATAGCCAGGACCCATTTAATCCCGAATATTTTACAACCACAGCCATATGAATTGCATTCCTTAACTAAAGAGGAAAGGGAGAGAGTGCTTCTGTGTAATTTTAATTGATTTGTTTCAAATTGTTTTAAAATCCAGACCTGTACTTTGTCTAAATTAATATTCCTGATTTCCAATAGTATATGGAAGAACCAAATTCTGAAGCAAAAGAACCCAAATGCAGACAGTTTGTATATCCAGTCTCCTTCTCTATTCACCATGCACAGGAAAAAGATCAGGGGTGTCAGGGTGCATCTACCTTTATTTTCTCTCGCCTTTGAATTTATTCCTTTGTTATCTGATGCTTATTGATGGAGGCTTGGGTTGTTTTCTGAGCTGGGTGTCGAGTACATAACTAAATTAACCACTCACTACTCCTAAGCACCTCCTAGGCAAGTTGGAAAGATTGTAAAGAAGGAGTAACCAGACTGGGGGGAGGCATTACTGATGGGCAGAAGTAATGGGGATTGAAAGAGCAGTATAGAAGAGGCAATTACCATCACCTAGTCTAAGAGAGGGGGAAAGTGTGGGGAGTGGGGAAGACTCAGAGAACAGATCGGGCTGGCCTGGTGCTCTAACAAACCTGCCTAAGGTCACAGCAGCCACCAGAGCCATGATGGGTGGGGACTCCAGGCCTTCCTGGTCATTGGGAAGGCATGCAGTGCTTGGCATCTGAGGGATATAAGCTTTTTCTAACTGTCACTTATGTACATGTCTGAATTCTATTAGCAAAGAGATGCTGGAGGTCCATGGAACAACAGACAAGGACCTGGGGTCAGGCTATATGTCATGAAGTGGGGAACTCAAGGCTGTTTCGAAAGCACATCTGGACAGAAAATGTACATTCAAGATGGAAATGCATCTGGTATAGCATTTTGACTGGCACTTGTCGTCAGTGCCACGATGTGGTGGGGAGGGCAAACCTTTTGGTTTTTCTTTCTTTGGCTTCTCCTGTCAGGCAGCTAGGACAGAGCTCAGGGTGTCTACCATCCACCATGAATAGCACCTTCTACTTGAGACTGTCCTTCTACCCTCACCTGCCAAATGTAAATGGATATGCTCTGAAACAGCCTAGCTTCCTGATGACATCTCCTGACACGGCATTAGCAAAGAAAGCAGCAAACTACATCCTTTTGGCCACAGAGCAATTTTTTGTTTAGGCCCTTAGCTAAGAATCAACAACAGATGTGGCAGGTTTATTAGGCAGCTCTCAACAGGGCTCACAGTAGGGAGGAGGAAGTGATCAGACTCAGGATCCAGGGAGACAGGATGGAGTGCTTTAATTTCTTAAGTTGCTCTCTTAAGATGAGAATAGCGAGTATATAGAGGGTTGAGAGAGAGCCTCATCCTAGGGTCCAGGGCACTCTCCTTAAGGAGGTTCTGCAGCTATTTTTTCAAGATTATGATGTATTCCTTTGGAACACTACCCACCCCCGCCCCTGACTTTATTGTTTTACACTCTGGCATGGTTGTTAGGATTCTCCAACTGCCCAGTCTACTCCTGATTTATTCTATGTTGAACATTTCCCCTTTGAGAAAGAAAATCCCATGGCTAGGAAGTAACCACTGGAGCTTCCACCCAATTAAAACTTTTTCTGTAGTTGGATAGAACTCAAGTTACCACCATTAAAAAAAATTCCCAATTACCATGAAATGCATTCCTTGCCCCAGCACCAAAAATAAAGCATTTTCATAAAAGAATAATGTTTACATGATCATCATGGGTGGAAAAGGAAACAAGTACGGGAAAGATTGCCAGGCTTTGATTGCCAGTGCTTCTTCCCTTTAATACCTAGACCATCTACATACGCAGCAGCTCCCCAGCCCCAGCCCCAGCCCCAGCCCCAGCCTCAGACCCCAAGTTTGACTCGATTAAAATATACATGTATCTCTCTGTGTGTATATAGCTCCTTTTCTGAACACATATAGATAGACAGCTAGATATTATCTCTTTAAAATATTAAAATAAATTACATCTTTGCACAGAATACAGACATTAATTCTGTTTCCAGGAGATTTGTCAAATCAGTGGCCTGTGTTTGCATAACAAGCTCTTTGGTTATGCTGTGCAGAATATAAATTACCGTGTTGTCAGCTCCAGATGAAACTCGCCAGAATTTCAGTAGAGTTGCTTCCATGGATGAAGATGAACTCTGTGTTACATGCCCAGGTGATGTCTGTAGGTAGCGGCTTCTCCCTGGATGTGGCTAAAAGCGCAGAGAAAGGAAAATGTAACTCCTTTCCCCTTTTGGGTTTAGCAAACAAGGTGTCTTTCCTTTGCAACTTTTATTGATTTACAAAACACATAAATACACATGTATATGAACACCTGTACATATGCAAATATGTACACAAATATACAAAACACACACACACATGCATATATACATATATGTTTACATACATATATATACACAGTGATATGAATGCACACACAGAAATGTGCATGCATATATATACATGTGTACATACAAATATGCATAAAAACACACACATTTGCAATACACATATACACATGTACATGAATACACTCACATGCGCATACACACACACGTACACACACACCCTTTTATCCTTCTATTCTGGGTTTGAATTAATTGATAGAGCATAGACTATATTTCCTGCCACTTTTGGTCCAATTGTTTTATTTTTAATTGCGTGTGTGTGTGTGTGTGTGTGTGTGTGTGTGTGTGTGTGTGTGTGTGTGTTTTAAGTGCAGGTGCCCACAGAGGCCAGAAGTGGATGTTGGAATTGAATTCCCTGGAGATGTGGTTATAATATGGGTGCTGGGAAATGAATGTGGGTTCTGTAAAAAAAGTGCATGCTCTTAACAATTACCCCATCTGCCCAGCACCAAGCCAAAACACTTTAATGCATATGAATGAATTTTAATGCACAAACACTTCACAAACAAGCACATAAACCTCCAATTTCCATGGAACCACATTCCTTCCTCCTCTCATTTTTAAAGTATATTAGTTTTATTTTTTCTGTATATGTATGCATATCTGTGTATATATGTATATATGTTTTTGGGTGTGTGTGTGTGTGTGTGTGTGTGTATGTGTGTGCGTGCGTGTGTGTGTGTGTGTGTGTGTGTGTGTGTGTGTGTGTGTGTGTGTGTGTTTGTAGGAAACTGAATGCTAGAAGACAATCTGGGCTGTTGCTTCACAGCATTCTGTAGAGCTTGCCAGGTAGTCTAGCTAAGCCTGGTGTCTGCTTGTCCCCTGGTACTAGGATTATGTGCTTTCACCATTGTGATTGGCTTTTTCACATCAGTTCTAGACTTAAACTCACGCTTGCAAGAAGGCAAGCATTTTACAGGCTGGAACTATCTCCCGAATCTGGCTCCTTGTTGTCTCTTAGTGCCTCTAGGAGCTAGATTGTGTGAGGGGCTTTATGTGTCTGATGTCAATCATTTTAACAAGTTTGTGATAAATATTGCTTTTTTTCTAGCAGAGCTCAGGAAAGAAACCAAGGATTCAGAAAGTTTAGGAAGTCACCATAGATGGGAAGCTGCTGATCTGGACTTGAACTCCATCTGCCTGAGTCAGAAGTTTAAGCCTTTAACAGGCTGTGTTTTGATGCCTTTTGCATCATCATAGGGAGCATTCAGACTCCCATTTAGTATTCAAATGGTGCTTGGTGTCTGGCTGCTTCTGTGGGCATAAACCAGAGATTGCTGGAGAGATCCCAGACATATTCACGTATTTAGTGAAGAAATTTGAAGGAACTAAATTGCTCTACTTATTTCCTGCTTTTTCTCACCTGCCTGCCTCAGTTTACCAATATTTACACTGTAGTCCCCTCAATGCTCATAAGACTGGAAACTGAAAGAAGCTATGATTTACTGATCTACTTGCTCATTTTATACCTGGAGATAATGTGATCCAGGTGAGGGAAGGGATGGATGGACATGCACAGACAACTCAGTTTAGGACAACTGGGGTTGGGATCCTCCCTGGTGCAGAAAGAGCTCATGTAGCCTGGTTTTGGAATTGAGTACCAAGGGCTAGCACTAGGTTCTGGAGCCATGCTGTTGCTGGGAGCCCCAGGCTAGAGAATGGCAAGCCAGCTGGTACCTGTTGTATGCAGACACTGCCGAGAGTGACCATAACAGGCATTTGACTTCTCACTCTGCTTTCCAGGACCAGCTCAGTGTGTGGTTGTGTGGCACTTTGTTGTAATCATGGTGTTTTTCTCACAGTCATTTACAGCTGCAAAATGTATCTAGAGCAGTTTTTGCAAAGCCATAAAATTCATCTCTGCTCTGTTTCCTTTTTGAAACGTTCAGTTCAGCAAGATCAAAGGCCAACTGAGAGAGGCAAATTTAACCAGATTCCAGCCATTCTTTTTCTCCTGTCTTGGTGTTTTTTCCATCCAAATTGCATTCGTATCAGAAACTTTTCTGCCTATGGTTTTCATGATAATACATAAAAGTCATATGCTGGTTGAATGGACAGGGGGAAGCTTCAGGATGTCTCTTCAGTGTTCACTGTAGCCTTCACATGGAGCATGATTGTCTCCTAAATAGTAACGATAGTAACTTGGTAAAAATATGTCACCTTTATTTTCCCATTTAGCAGCAGGGCTAGAATGTACACCACCTGTATCAAAATGGGCTGGGGAATCCTTAAGCAGATTAGGTGTGTGTGTGTGTGTGTGTGTGTGTGTGTGTGTGTGTGTGTGTGTGTGTAGAAGCCAAAGTTTGTCACTCTGAATCATTCCAGAATTATTTTTCTCCATATTTTTTGAGCCAGTGTCTCCCAGTGAAGCTGACCTGACTGATTCAGCAGGAATGGTTGACCAGCAAACCATAGTTGCCCCTTCTGCTCTATGTCCCAAGCACTGGGATTACAGGTCCATGTCATCAAACTCAGTCTTCTTATGTGGGTTCTGGGGATCCAAATTCAGACCCTCATGATTGCACAGCTAACATTTCACTGACTTAGCCATCTCCCCAATCCTGATGCTCTAATTCTTAAAGTCTCAAAATCTTCACTTGCAAACATTCCTAGTTTTAAATATCCTCTTGTGGTTTAGTCTGCTTACTACATGTGTGAATGCCTACTGGATGTTGTTCTCTCACTTTATACTAAAGGTACTTTTGCCTAAACTTGTATTTCCTTCTATTAGAATCATTGTAATCTATAATGTTTCTCTTAGTGAGCTTTTCACTTTATATTTTAGGTCACATTACTGTTACCATTATACATTTAGATGCAATACCCCACTCGTGTTTATATATAATTGGTCTTTGTAATGACCTCTTTGGAAAGAGGAAGTGGACACATTAATCTCATTTTTGGCATGAAGAGACACAGCATCAGACAGACATAGAATCTTGTATAAAAATCTCACATATTCATAGTGGTGCTGAGCCCCAAACCTCATCTCTAGATATCAAGTTTTCTGTTCTTGTCATTATGTGCCAAAACTCCATCTGTAAATTTGAAAGCCACTCATGTAAGCTGCTGTCAATCAGGTTTCATACTCTTATTGTGATTGCTGCTGCCTTATTCAAACAGATATTCATTCTGATCCACATATATTTTTTTGAGGATGAAGAGTTTGTCACATTTTCTGTTTGAATAAGATTTTTACACATTTCCAAGTGCTATCTTATACATTATTTTTTTGATATGTTCTGTGCATCTATGAGATAGAACAAACTTTTATTTTTCCCATCTATATACAAGGAATGAGTACTTGAATGATCTAAGAGATGGGTTCAAGATCAACAGAGAATTAGTGACAGAATTGGGACTATGTCTATAATTGGAGGAAGATACTTCCAAAGGAAGGGATATGGAAGTAACTCCCTTTGATTTCTATAGCGAACACAGTTCAGACTCTACATAAGTGAATCATGGCTCTCACATTTCTTGTGGACGTTCCTTTAAAGGAGGCAAACATTCTGTATCCATCATTTCCAAGCCAATCAATCAGATACTTATTAGAAAAAGCTGTGCTCTGAGAACAGAACTGTTCTCTACTCTGTGTGGCAAGGCTCAATAGGAATGTTAGATGGTTGTCAGCATAAAGCTGATCCCTCTCGGTGCTGAGTAGAGGCATCAGAAAGTTAGTTCAGATGCTCAAAAGAGTATGATATCCATATGGTGCAATAGGACCCTAGGGTAGGATTTAAGGAAACTGTCACTGGAACAGCTTACTGGTCCTTAGAATTAATGCAGGTCCTGAATGTCCTCTGGACTGTATGTTACTATGTATGTTTTTTATCTTCAACTCTACTTCAATCCTTAGATCTCACAAGACATCAGTTCCTACATCTTTAGCAGGAGAAATTTAAATTAACTTTGAAATACTTGCATTAGTTCCTTGGGGTTTTAATAATAAAGTATCATGTATCACATGGCTCACACAACCCAAATGTACTGTTTTCATAGTTATAAAGGCTGGAAGTCTAAATTTAAGGGCTTGTTTATTCTGAGATCCCTCTCCTTAGCCTGTAGATGATATTCTCACTTTTTCTTTACATAGTCTGCCTACCTCTATGCCTAAATTTTCATCCATGTCTCTAATTCTTCCTATGAGAACATTATATTGTGTTAGGGCCCACCACTATAACTTTATTTGAACATAATTCCAAGTTATCTAATTTTTAAAAATATTTTAGTTTTAATTATGTACATATATGTGGATCTGTATGGAGAAACACATAAATATGGTGCCTACAGAGGTCAGAAAAAGGTTTAAGATTTCCTGGAGCTAAGGTTATGAGCTGCCCAATGTGGGTGTTGGGAACTCAACTCACTCTTAATTATTGGGCCATCTCTCCAACTCTATCATTTTCTCCATAGGGACTTATGTCTAAATAGAACTGTATGCTGTAGTACTGGTAGTGAATAATTCAACCTGGGAATTTTCAAGGAGCTTACAATGGAGCCCAGAATCACCTAGGACACTTTTTAAAAATGTATGAACTTCAAACCAACTCTCTAAAAACCACAGGAGATGCAGTCCTATCCAAATGTCTTAGAGTGATAGACATATTTGTAAAATGGAGGCACCCCCTGATCTAGAGGATTTTCATGGACCACTATCTTTAGTGATGTCTATGTTTGAGTATCAGACTGTCAGGAGCAGGTTTTTATATGGAAGATGTCTTGGAAAGAGTACAGGTTGCCAAATATGCCCCCAGAGGTGTCTCTGAAAACTTCCAGATGCTTCTTAGTATATGTATGGAAAATTTGAGGAAGATATGAGAGAAGGAGATACCTCCTTTTGCCAGTCACTCTTAGGATCATAGAAGACTTAATTTCTTCCTGTGTCAAGTCATTGATGCTTCTTGATAGTATATTGTTGAAAGAACTTAGAACTTCTGAAATCTATTGGCTTTATGGGGCTAGTGGATGTCCAGATAGATGACAACATATTCTTTGGTGTGTCTTTGGGGATGTTGTCAGAGAAGGATGGCATGCATTGGTAGAACAAGTTAATGATGTTAATGCCCACAGTGGGCAGAACCAACCAAACTTCTGAGGTTCCTAACTGAACAGAATAAGGAAGAGGGAGGGTGACAACACTCTCTGCTGAGCAGGGACATCATTCTGCCCTTCCTCAGACATGGATACTCAGACAGAATCATACACCAGGGTGCCTTGGTTGACCAGTTTGTAGGTGACAAGTCAAGAGACTTCTCAGTGCCCATTATCAATAAGCCAAGGCCCATACTGATCTTTGCTTACCAATAGAATGCACACACACACACACACACACACACACACACACACACACACACACAAGCTTGGAAACCTTTTGTGAGAATGGGATTCAAAAGGGAGGGTCCCAGAAGGGGCAAGAGGGGAGATCCTAGAGTAGAGTAGTGGAAGTTTTTTATTCATACAGTTCTTATTTCTCATTTGTCAGTAAAAGAAGGTTTTGAATGTACCAAACTTAAAAGGGCTTGGAGTTGGCTGATAATCATTTTTGTCATGTATCAGATGAATGATATTGGGAAAGTGACTTGGAGTCTCAGAGTTTGTTTCTTTTTGAATGGGATGGGTGTGGTGGAGGAGAAGCAAGGTGGCAGAGACCATGAGATACTCGATGCTCACGAGGAGCTCTTCCAGTTCAGGGCACTTAGTGAGTCCTGGGCAATCAGTGTTCGTACTTCTGAAACCAAGTTTTCTTTTTCTACACTGTGGGGTGAGGAGAGGCTGAGGGGTTGCAAGGCTGGTGAGGCAAAGAGGAAAGAGGAGGAAGAAGGGAGGAGGGGGAAATAATATAATAAAGGAAAGCAGAAAGCCAGCATTACAAGACCTTACTCTAGGCCAAGAGCTTGTCTAAGAGAGGAATAAGGCTGATCTGTTGGAGGCCTATGCTCTTTTCGTAGTTGTTAAAGGCAAGCTTTCTCTCTCTCTCTCTCTTAGAGCACAATTTGCTAATATGAGTGGCCCAAAGTTCAGTTCTGTTCCATTGTTGTTATAACCTTTGGCTCATCAATTAGAGTTGCTAATAAAAATCACTTAAAAATGAATGAATGATTTGCTTACAAAGTGAACTTGCACAGCTGAGAACTAGACTTAGCTTGTCCTGAAATTGCTCAATTGGGAGAGCATTAGACTGAAGATTTCAGGAACTACTTTTAACTGCCCTCTCTGGTTCCATACCCACCCTATTTTCCAGGGTAGGGAAGTTACTGAGGTTCAGAAGTGAATAGATGCTGTCTTAAAACATTTTGTTCTCAATGACAATTCAAGGGAGCTGGAGGAAGAAAGAGGGGAATGAGGCAAGCTGTAGAAAGCTCATGGAATTTGTCTGAAAATTGTTCTCTGTTTGCTTCCTAGTGTTGGCCTTTTCACTGCAATTGGGTCATGGATTCCTCTAGGGGAGGCACCACACTGGGACATCTGCATATCCAGTAGCACTCCTGTGCTATTGACATAGAGCAGATGGCAATATTCATGCTGGATGAGCTGAGTGGGAGCGATGTGGCCCTGGAGGAAGAAAGAGCTGCCCTCATCATGGGGCTATGCCCAGAGTCAAAGTACATGGTCCTCAGGAAATTAACCGGTTGTCCTCTGGGAAATGTCTCTACCCTCTCTGAACATGTAACTCCATCATCAAATGGCAGCTGTGGAAATGAAGCCACACAATGGAAGGAGGGTGCATTTCATTGCCCCTAGCCCTCTCTCAACAGTGCAGGCACTCTCCAGGAGCCCAAGGGCTTCCCAGGAGCCCAAGGGAGCTAGTTCCAGTTTAATTTTGTTTCTTTTAATTTTATGAGCAAGAACCCCTGGGTTGATCAACATGAGAGGAAATGGTAATTTGCAAAGTTTCTTTTCTTCCCTCTGCACTCTCTGGGTTTGTTTACCCAAGGAGAAAGAGCTCCTTGCAAGGTGCATTTCCTACTCATCATCTATCTTCTGTGATTAATTTCTCTTTGTTTATTTATTAACTTCTCTCCTGTCGTGTCCTGATTGGTCTCTTCCTTGGCTCTTTATGTAATTAGTTATTCTGTGAATTGTTCATTTTAGGCTATAGTTCCTAAAAGATAGGAATCACACCTACCTCAATAACACTGCTGCGCCTGAATGTTTGTCCCCAAATGTATGTGTTGCAGCTCAATGTAACAACGTGTTGGGCATCTGGGAGATAAATAGGTCATGGGTATGAAAACCTCATGAATGGGGTTGACCTAATGACAAGAGAGGACAAGCAAGCTATTTTGATACAACTCCCATGCAAGGACAAGGAGAAGATATTATCCATACAGCTGAAGTGTCAACAGTCACCCACCCTGCAAGTAACAGAACCTTGGACTTTCCAATCTTCAGAAGAGTAAGAAATTGTGTTGGTAGACACTAGTGTTAGTATATTTTTATAGCAGTCTAAATGGTCAGTGAAGGGTTCCTCATATCTGTACTGGCTCTTCCTACAGCCTTGAGCTCTGGCTCAAGTGTTCCACTGATTATTTTTCACTACCTCAAGGCTGCAGCTTTTTCAACAGCTAGCTCTGGTTGAACACTAGGTGTCCTTGGGAGCCAGTGTCCTCTGGCTCCTACAGCCCCTCTAGCGGCCACCTTACCCTCTCCATACAAACAATACTTCTTCTTTCCTTTAATTCTCTTCATTTTCAGCTAAGGTGAAGGAATGGGCTTCAGAATCTCACACTCCTAACACAGATCCCCGAATACATCACTGAACCTCTTGACAAGGCTATTTCCTATGCAGCCCCAGTGTTCTCATTCATAAAATGGAGAGAAAGCTTCTAGCTGGTTGTAGGGGGAAAAATGAAGAAACAGGATAACAATCTAGGGTGGGGCTTAAGGCTTTGAAAACACCCCTTAGATGATCCCAGAACGACTAGTCTCTTTGTTACACTGTTTTTTGTTCGTTTGTTTGTTTGTTTGTTTTAATCTTTCAAATTCCTGACCAGATGATTCTTCTTTTTTAGTTGGACCATGTAACAGCACAAGTCACATACTTAGAGTGGAGCACTGAAGAAAGGGGCAAGTTTACTTTGGGAGGGGTGAGCAATGCTCCCATCCAGGAGACAGCAAGATGCCTTTGATGTTCACAGAGCCTTTCTGCTGCCTCCTCTTTTTTTTTCTAATTAAATCCACTTTTCTTCAAGTGGATTTGAGATGAGTCAGAACTACTGCTTCTTATTCCTCAGCATTTATTTTTTGTGTGTGTTTTAATTACTAGTATTGTAACAGTATTTCCCCTGCTGATTTTCCTTGCAAATATATGTTATTTCAGTTACATTATGGTTTGAATAGGCTTTTGAGTGGGAGCCAGAGAATCTAACCATCATTTTCAATATGGTTTCTATGGAAAAATGTAACAATCTATTCCACACAGCCTTCTGAAATCTGAACGTGAAGAACACAGTATACTTATAAGTTGAAGGTGGTCTCTTGAATTTATTTCTTGAAAACAACTTTATATTAGTGTTGATGTTCTTATGAGCTGGTGTATTAGAAAGGTAAGGAGGGGTCCCAGAGGAATTAGGCTGGTAGAACAAGGCACACAGCAGATCAGGGCTCAATGCTTGTGCTACTGTTCTTTCCTTGACCAAAGGTTTTGGGAATGTGTGCCCAGTAGAAAGGACCATGTACTTGAAATACATGTACCAGCCTAGATCCAAACAGGAAATGGCAACTCTGCCTGGATCCTAAGAATGTCTCATTAGCCTCTTCACCTTCTCTTCAACTCCCCTTATGTATCTCTGTTTTAGAGTAGTGTTCCTGCTGGCAACCTCATAAGGAGATCAGAGAGCCTGCAATGCTGTTGATGAGGGAGATGGATGATTAATACTATCCATTTCCCATCAGGCCACTTCACTGGATGCTTTAACGCCAAGCTGAGTTGATTCATTTTTTTTTTCAATAGATAGTTGCTAAAGGCCTGCCCCATTATTGTGATAGGTACTGAATGACACAGCAGTGAGTAAACTGAAAGAACTCCTTGCTTTCATTCAGATCACTGGGTGCTGGGGAAGACATTTATTCAAATCAGCACCCCAAATGTATTAAGTGTTATCACAGGAACAGATTGTATCTGAGGGAGCTTGTTGACTGATGCAGTTGGGCTAGGGGATATTTAGCATCTCTCCTTCTGATGCTAGAGTTTTCAAGGAAGTTTGGTACTCTGTATCCCATCATAGGATAGACCTTGAGTTCTGTAAATAAGATAAAAACTTGACCCTCACCCTGCTTGTGATTGAGGGGGAGGGGAAGACACATCAACCAGGGCTTGGTGGACAACAAATCATCTCCCAGTTTCACTTATTTCACTTCTGAAATATCACAGATTTCTTTGGTGCATTATGACTCCTCTGTGGGTGTGACCAGTCTGGGACTTGATGCTATAGGCTGATTTGACTGAGAAGTCAGGCCTTGGCAAACTGGCTGATTTAAGGAGCTCAGCCAAAGAACTTTCTTTTAAGTAACTTCATCTTTATGTTGTGCAAGAGGTCAGAATCTTTGTAAGGCAGTGTGTGTGTGTGCATGCACAGATACATGGGGTTATGAGTGTATGCATCTATGTGGGCAGGTAAGTGAGCATGTATGCTCATGCTAGTGGAGGCTGGAATCTTCCTCAGTTGCTTCATACTTTATTCATTGAGGAATGTCTCTCAATTGCATCTTAAGTTGGCCAATATGGACTCAGTTTAGCTAGCCAGCTTGCTCCACAGACCCTTTTGTCTTCTTTATGAGTGCCAGAAATTACAGGCAGGCTGCCATACACACACACCAGCCTATTCAGAGGTTATAGGGATCCAAACTCAGGACTTTAAGCTTGCATGGAATATACTTTTATCTATTGAACCATCTTCCTAGCCCACATCACTTTTGACATCATTGCTTGTAGAACATTTGTATTCACACACTTGTCAAAGCAGGTCCTGTGGCTGAGCCTGGAGCTAGTAGCTAAGCTAACAAAAGGATGATAAAAAGTAATGTGTGAGCATATTGTGTACCATGATGCTGTGAACTACCTCAGGCATAACTATGGTATGAGAAATGTATTTTAAGAAGGGCTCTTGGTACCTAAGAGAGGAGAAGAGCTAACATCAGGGAAATAGAAATGGCTTCTTATCAAAGACTACTCTCTACCTGATAGTTGTCAAAGTCTTCTAAAGAAAAGATGGGTAATAGGACTGTGGGCACACTGGTGATGGATCTCAAATTTGTAAAACAGTGGGGATTCCAACAAACTATCTGGTAAACTCAAGTTTCATTTTGTGTTTTCCAACTATATCCCAGTAAATGACCCCATGTTCCTCTGTTTCGATATGAGTTGTACATTTTGAAGCACTTAACTATTCTATAATTCTGATTTTTCTCCAGAATTTCTAATACAATGCTATTAAATGGCAATTTATTGAACTTTCTGACTTTATCAGGGCACATATATGAATTTTCTCCCTCTGATTCCTACCTTCAAGGAGTTGGGTAAAATTCCCTTTGCAGTTGCTTAGGTGACAGATTAGGAAAATCTGAGAAGCAGTTTCTCTTTGTCTTTGTTGTGAACACTTAGCCCACTTAGGAATTCAAGGGTCATGCAATGTGAAGTGATCTGTTCACATAGACCCACTGACATCTCATCACACATCTCTTTGATTAATCACAGACGATCTTTGTAGATAGAATTTCTAGGAGGACAGGAACAACTTTTGTGTGTATACTTTTTCATATATAGAAATTAGAAGACTATCACTCTTACAGTACTTATAGAGCTGTAAGATACAATAAAGACTATGGTTCACAACACCTTTTAGTTGATTTACATTTTGCTGTGTATTCATGTACAAGCATGTACCATAGGAAGTGTAGATGAACCAGAGACAACTTGTGGGATTTAGTTCTCTCTCACCTGGGTTCAGGATAGAACTCTGGTCATCAGGCTTGTTAGTAGGCACTGAGTCATCTGTACAGCTCTGATTCACAACATTTATGGACAGAAAATAGAAAAACTATGAAAAAGACATTTAGAATAAGATGCAAAGTTGACTCATGATAAAAATGTTAGTGTGATAGAACAGATATTTCCTTAATTTGATAAAAATAATTCTACCTCTCGCTCTAAGCTAAGATTATGTGTGATGGTATAAAATGGCAAAACATTCACATAAAGTCAATAACAAGATAAGAAAGTCTACTAGTGGAGATATTCCATAAGGTAATTAAATAAGGTAGAAATAAGTACTATAAATATTGGGGGGAAAGGAGGTGACATTATTAGTAATTACAGGTTGCATGAATTTAATATTAAGAAGAACCAAGAAAAACAACTTCAAACTGATACAGACTCTAATAGAATTTAGTATGGAGGCTCACAGAAAACAATTTTCAGATAATGGAAGTCTTCATACACAAATAACCAGGCAGAGACTTAAAAGGGGGCAAAAAATCCACTATTATAGTGTTATCCAAAATCATAACATATGAACTTAAAATAGTGAAAAGGTACACTGAAAAGGAGTCTGTACAAAAGATTAGCTCACTAGAGTTGAAGGTCCAAAAACAACAGTGCATGGAGGATGTCGTGTCAGTAACAATAGAGGATGAATGGGAAATTTCTATTCTACTCTAACATTTGAACCAATGCCACCTGATGTCAGAGTTCAAGCCCTTCTCTGATATGCTATGCTTCCCTTCTTTTTTGCTGCAGGTTCTTTTAAAATAAATTCATTAAAGTAACCTCTTCAGCAAATTTGAGAGAATTGTATAGTTATTCGGAAAACAATACATTCCAATCGTCTTCTAATCTAAATGAAATTTTCAAAGAACCATAAATGTACCAGAATGATAGCCAAATAATTCATAGGAATTTTCAATTATTATTAATCACACCAGAGTAAGAAAGGTGTTTTATAGTTTCATTAAAAAAAAAAAATCTCAGTAACTCAGCAAAAGGGAAGGAGAAAGGGGAACAGGAAGAGGATGTAGAGGAGGAGGAGAAAATAGGAGGGGAAGGCAGATGAAAATGAGGAGGATGAAGAGGAAAGTAAAAAGGAAAAAAAGGAGAGTGAAAATTTTCACAGAAAACATATAATGAATAAATTAGGAAGTAAATGACATAAGACATAATGTTTGCAACATATCATATATTATGTGTGCCAAAATGCCAATAAGGGAAAAAGTCTAGTAGCCAAATGAAATAAGAAAGATAAGAAGAATAAATTAAATAAAAATGAAATCTAAATGGTAAGATACACTGACTCTCACACATAAGAAAATTAAGTTAAAGTTATAAAAAGATATTTATATTGACTAAAATACAAAAGTCAAGTGTATTAGGTTTGTCATTACTGTGACCAACCACCCGAGAGAGAAAAACAAGTTTGAAAGAAGGCTTTATTTCACTCATGGTTTCAGAGGTTTCTGTCTGTCTCAGCTCTGCTCTTTGTAGAGTCACAGTGAAGCAGACACCACTACTTATGGCAGGCACTCCTCACTCGCGGCTGACAGGATGCAGAGTGACAGAGACTGGATCCCAGGACAAGAGACAACACTTAAGAACATGCCTGTAGTGATCTGACTTACTTCTCAAGCAAGGCTCCATGTCCTATGCTCCAGAACCCCCTAAAGCAATACCATCAATTGGAACGAACTAAGCCGTGACAGTCAGACAAGAGTCATTTTGTATTTAAATCACAATGGCAGGCTGTAAGTGAGAGAAGTTCCTACCATGTTATTGATGGGAATATAAGTCAGATATTTTTTATCCACATTAAATGCACATACCCTTTAGTTTATTAATTCCATTCTAGAGTATGTCCTGCAGCTGTGTTAGTGCCGATGCAGGACATTATTTGCATCGGGCTATTAAATGTATCAGTGCATTTACTAAGGCAACATCCATTAACAGGAGCTGGTAGATAATGGTGATCATGCCAGAATAGAACGATCAGTCTTAATCCAGAAGAGTGGAAACCTCCTAGTTGCTGACTGAGAAATGTCTCTGTAACATATTGTATGGAATGTGCAAGTATTTGTTTGAGAAAAATGAAGACTCTCTCTCTTTCTCTTTCTCTCTCTCTCTCTCTCTCTCTCTCTCTCTCTCTCTCTCTCTCTCTCTCTCTCTCTCTCTCTCGTCCTCAAAGGACACACTAAAATACCTAACAGGAGATGTTTTAGAGTAGGGTGAAATTAGGCTAGGGCACTGTGGTTAGAGCTACACCCACTTTCATATTTTACAACTTTGAAATTTAAAAATGGATCTAATTATATATATTTATACAATACAGCATTAATATATACAATGTATTATATAAATATATAAGCATGTATTTATATATTATATGAATATACATACATTAATATAAATATATATGAATCATCATGCTACAAAATGGATACCTAATTCTTGAGAATCAGTATGCTTAACTTTAAGAACCATTTGAAGGGATTCTTAAGAAAAGAGAAGGCAATGATGGCAGGAAGACAGGACGATGCTAAAATGCAAAATTATCAGCATAAGAATTAAGTTCTTGAGTAAGAGAAGAAACGGCACAGAATGACCTCACAAGAAACAGAAAAAAAACCCTTAATCAAGATGAAGGACATGCTGTTCTCGTGTGAAAACAAGGATACAGATGAGCTGCATACTCGGCTTTGGTGTCTCTGTTGGTAAAGTATACAGTAATGCTACTTTGTGTGGGACTGCCCCACTGACTGCGGACTATCTGTCATGCCTGCCCTGCTCTCTAAATCTCAAAGGCCCAAGAACAGCCTTCAGTTATGTCATTTTGTTGCCTTATGGAAGTCCTGGTTATTAATTCTGGGTACTCTGGACGTTCTCATGCACTGTCCTATTACACCTACGTGGGAGAGCAAGAGCAGTGCTGGAAGTTAAGCCCTGAAAACTGCCTCTATTTACTTGAGGTAATGGAGACAGGAGAGCAAGTCAAGTTGACAAGATTCAGCAAATTCAATTACATGTCATTCCTCTGCTCAAAGCTCCTAAATATCCCATTACCTGCACTGTAAAGCCTGAACTCCTAATCTGGTTTCACCCTATTTTCCCCAAGTACTTCCGGCTTCAGCCCTGAGTAAAGCTTTCTGTCCAGCCCAGAATCTCTCCAGAGTCACAAAACCACTGCTCTCTGTTTCTAGGGCTGCATTCCCTCCCTCCCTCCCTCCCTCCCTCCCTCCCTCCCTCCCTCCCTCCCTCCCTCCCTCCCTCCCTCCCTCCCTCCCTCCGTCCCTCCCTGTCTCCCTCCCTCCCTCCCTGTCTCCCTCCCTCTCTCCCTCCCTCCCTGTCTCCCTCTCTCTCTCTCTCTCTCTCTCTCTCTCTCTCTCTCTCTCTCTCTCTCTCTCTCTCACACACACACACACACACACACACACACCACATGAAAATAGGTCTAAATTTCTCCCCAGGTCACACATGTTATTATACTAAGTATACTAATCACTATCCTAGGTGGAATATGAATCGGTTTATAAAGCACTTTTAATTACTTTCTATCATCCCTGGGTGAAAGACCTCCGAAGAGGACTTCCCTCCAGGAAGAGAACCCTGGACCCAAAGACCGAGCCGAGACCATGGATGCGGATGCAAACTGCAAGAGGTTTATTTGAGATACACAGGTACCTGTGGGCGACAAAGTCTCTCGGAAGACTTGCGCGCCCACAGGCTGGGGAGAGGGACTTTTATAGGGCTGGGTAGCAAAAGCGCAGGTACAGAAGCGAGATGCATAGTTACAGGGGTCCCATTGGTCAGTTCAAATAAGGCATTGAGTCATCCGACGACAAGTCTCTTACGTGTTTGGGGATCTGATATTAGCTGACTTAGCTCATGTTTGGGTTTTTCTCCAAACTCTCTGCTCCCCTCCCAAGGCAAGATGTCCATCCACAGATATCCTATTTGGCAGCCTGTGAGTACTGACCTTGTCCTGTACTTTTACTTGTTTATGTGGAAGCCTTGCAAAATGGCGTTACCATTGCTAAGCCAGGCCTTAAGCTATTATCCTTGAGTGGGGGTCTTTCATGGGTTAGGATTTGTTCCCAATTTGTAGCTGAGTGTGCTAAAGGCACCGGTTAGGAAGTACCTGAGCCTCTGACTCCAGACCCTGATTTCCCTCTCTCAGCCTCTGGAGACAACATAAGGAAGAGAAGGAAGGGAAGAAAGCAGGGGTAGGGGAGGGAGGATAATAGTAATCTCTGATTCAGTGGTGGGCTTGTAGTGCTTGAAATTAGCCGAGTGTGGGAGGGTGAGCTAACTAGCCTCAGAATGGCCCTCTATGAATAAAGTTTCTTTGTGTCATGGGCCAAAGGACTTCTGTTTTGTTATTGATGATGCAATGGTGATGGGAGATGTTATTCTGTAAATATGTTTCTCATACTGGTTAATTAATAAAGCCTGTGGCCAATAGGAAACAAGATAGGTGGGGCTAGGAGACCAGGAGGAGGAAAGAGGAAGTGGTTAGGAGGAGTCAAGATGTAGACCTGGGAGGAAGGAAGATGCCAGCCGTGGCTCCCAGATAAGATGACCACGTGGAAATACTTAGATAAGTAGAAATGGGTTAATAATTAAGACAGAGCTAGCCCATAAACAATAATGGTAACTGGCCAACAGGATTGTATCAAATACAGAGTCTCTGAGTGTTATTTGGGGTGGCAGGGCCGGCCACAGCTGGCGGGAAAAACAAGCCAGTAACACAGTGGCACAGGGATCCAGAAAGCAGTGAGTGGCATCTCTGATGCTCACAATACAAGGAATGTAAAAGCTTGTTTTTAAACAATTGCCAGCCACATACATAATTAGTTTAGTCTTCTCCTGGCCCAGCGAAAGTACATCGGCATCAGGAAGCACACTATGCTAACCACTTTACATGGATTATCTTACCCTTTCAACAACCAATAAGGTTGTTGCTAACAGTGGCATACTTTACCCAAGGATAGAGCTCCATTAATCTTCCTTGTCATCCATCCTTTAATGATCTAACTAAAAGCACAGCTGTTTGTGCAGATGTGTTCATAGTCTGCCTCTGCCTTTGTAAATGGAAGGATCGAAACAGTGGACCTGTTAAGGTAAATGATGCAAAGATTACTCCTATTTAGTTTGGGAATGCAACCCTCAGGCCAACATTTGGAAATTGCAAGATAGTCAATGTTCCAGCTTGAAATCATAGTGAACACACAGAAATCCCAGTGCTTTGTGATGCTCTGACCCCCACAAGGATAGGAGGAGGGCCACTGATTTTCCTTCCTCAGGCTCTTGTGGAGGCTTAAAACAACTCTCAGCACCAATGCCATCCCTGTTTCCTCTCACTCCTTTCCCCACTCTTTTTGGGGTGGATGGGTGTATCACACCCCTTCTTGTGTGTACTAAAAGTTATACTGAACAAATTTTAGGTTGCAAACAAGGCTTTATTTTTGTAGTCATCTGTAAGTCTTTATCCACAAGTTAAAACATGCTGCCCTTCCCCTTACTTATCTCATTATTGTTAGTGTTTACAGCCATAACTAGATAAAGGATTCCTCAGGACTGGGCATTGGTAACATGTTCTCAGCCTCTGGTGATTTACCCTTCATAAACATGCTCTGTGGGACTTGGGGCTGCATGAGAATTGCCTCATACAGCTTGCAAAAGCTGGTTGTTATAGTTTAAGAAATCCAATAAGGTGATTATTTGTTAAAGAGAGCTGTTACTAAAAATTACATATATATATATATATATATATATATATATGCACACATATATATGCATATATATGCCATTAGATAAAATTCATTTAAAAACAAAGGTAAATAAGCACAATAGGGGCTTTAAATATTTATCCAAACACCACTGGGATTACTATTGCTCTGGTTTTTCTAGATGAAGAAACTGGGGTTTTGAATAAGGCACATGTAGAGCAGCTGAGAGCTGGTGAGCTGAGAGGCAGACTAGTGCCAGTTATCTCAAAGATGCTCTCATGAGTTATCTACTCTCTCTTATTGCTGCTTATTGCATTTTGTCTCCAGCCAGTTCATGGACTGGGGACTTAGGTTTGCCAGGTCTTCAATATGGTTTGAAACTGGTATGTTCCCCATAGGCTCATGTTTTGAGGGCTTGGTCCTGGTTGGAAAGGACCTTGGTACTGTTGGAAAGGCTGTGGAGCCATTAGAAAGTAGGGTCTGGCAGCTGAAAGTCCATCATTAGAGGAAGGATTCTGAGGTACTATTCACCCTCAGTTCTGGTTTTTTCATTTGTTGTGGTGTGAGTAGCCTCTTCCACACATTTGGCCACCATGACTCTGTCATATCCTCTCACTGTGGTGAATTGAAATGTCTCTAAAATAGTGAGCCAAAGCAGACTGGCTCCTGTCAGTACTTTGATGGTAGAAATGCAGAATTAATGACAAGTTGCATTCTGACCAGGAGGAGAAGTCATGCACCACCGGTAGTGGAGGAATTGTGACTTAGCAGGGTTTAACACTTGTCACATAAAAATATGGCTATAGGTCAGAGTTCAGCAGCCATTATGTAAGGAGAGGGCACAATGGCAGTACTCATTCCTAGTTGTAAGAGGCCATTCATTTCTCCAGGCATCTCTGCCTCCTAGTGGACAAAATCATCCCAGAGGGATTTGGAGTCACAAAGCTTTATTCTCACACAGGAAGCTCAGCCTTCAGGACAAAGAACAAACACCAACTCTCTGATAAAGAACAAGAATAAATGAGATGATCTCCAGGGGCTGTGGAAATGCAGAGAAGGAGAAGAGGAGGTGTGTGCCGTGTCTTCACTGAAAAGCTCCAGATCCATAAATATATCCACGGGGATGCAGGACAAAGCATAATGTATAAAAGATTGAATAGAAGATATATTATGCTATTGCATAGCAATCCTGTCTGCAGGAATTTATAGCTTCGATATATTCCCCATTAAAAGTGGTTCAGCTAGCTGGTGGAGAAGCTCAATTCATCTTGCATCTGTTGCAAGCCATCAATATTATGGTTTGCCCATTTAAACTGGAAATGGGACCAAATATTTGGGCTATTTACAATAAAAAATATGAAAATCTTTGTATTGGTGCTCATCTCCCAAGTTCTCCAGTTTAATCAGCTGTCTGTTTACATAGGCTCAGAGAAAATTTCTCACCTGTGAAATTGCTAGGATACAGAGAAGCTGGAATAAGTAGGAATACCAGGTGTCAGGTTTCTGCTCCCAAAAAAGCTGGACAGATGCCCCTGCCATGCTGAATGGTAGCTGTGGGAAAGGTCCCAAGTCACTACCGGAAAGATAAAGTGGATGTCTGTATCTGCAAGTGTTTGTGGGCTTAGGATAAAGAGAGATGGACAGGCTAAGAGTCAGAGAAAGGAATTCATATGAACAGTGATTTTTTTTAAGTGTAGTTAGCTGCTGCTGACAGCTCTTTATAGCAAAAACACAAGTTCTTGGTGACTCTACTGGAGCATGTTTGTGGCAGTGGTGGAATGTGGTAATCATATTGCCAGAGTTCCCATGGGTTGCCTTATTCGTTTGCAGTGGATGGATGTTCTGTTGTTTCTTCAAAGCAAAACTTTAAAATCTGTGATGAGATATTGGTCATCATTACACAGGGTGACCAGTACCTCCCTTGCATTAACTTTTTTCCCAAGACAACTTTCTCCATCTGCCATGAGCTCTTCTAGTCCAGGAATTGCTGTAAATCCCCCCACCCCCCACCCCTGCCTAGGTTTTGAGTCCCCTTGATTGAGCTCACTTGGCCATACCCTCAGCTGTGGGGTCCTGGCTATGAGCACTTGGATTCCAGGACATGCCCCCCCCAGGCCTGCCTGTCTGCTTAGGAGTTTAAGGTCCCTCAGCTGTATTAACTCTTCATCACAGCAGAGGTGGAAAGACAGACCCAGGTTTTCACGCATTTGGTTTGGTTTCCCCAGTACTGCTTCTTCTTTCCTCCAGAGTTCCTCCCCATTGCAGAAGCTATGTGCTCAGATCAGCAGAATTTCTTTCATAACCCTTAGTCACTTCATTCCAGACATTCCCTCTGAACCGCCACCCCCCCCCCCCACGTCTCCTCTGCATCTGGGCAGACCTCACTGCCAATGGGCTCTTGTCAGATGTACTTAGGCAGAGGCCCCTCTGTGGCCTGTTGCTCCTCCCCGTTGCCTGCACTTCTTACAGACTGAGCTGGCAGCATGGGGAAAGGTCATTTGGTTCAGCATTTGTGCTACTTGTGTCCTCCTCCTTGAGATGCTCCGAGTGTCAGTCTGCCCTTTCTGCATTCATCAAGGGCTTTCAGGGCTATTTTTAAAGCCCGCCACACTTACTATCTGCACCACTTGTTCGGGTGGCTAATCATCACTGTCTGAAGGCCTCACTTCCTAATAGGGTGGTGGACAGAGGAAGGGCTGGCGTCCAGTAGGCCCAGACTATTGTGGGATGTGAGGTACGCAAGGTGTGTAAGCCCAGAAAATGGGCTTTATCATTGGTTTTGAGGCTTAAAGTTTCATACAGGTCTCTTAGCCTCTTTGTACTGTTCTCAACATTTGGAGAAAGTAGCCATGACAAGAAGGCAGGCATGGACTGCTGGCTTGCATGTTTCTCCAGGAGGGGACAGGATTGAAAATATACCCTCAATTTCTGATTATTTCTGTTCAGGTGTCACCAAGCTTTTCCTGATAGTTCAGTTTTCTCAGAAGAAACAAAACTTTGTCTGTTTCCTCTGCACTCCTGCAATGGACCACCTTTGCTTTGTTCAGCGTCTGCCAGCTTTCTGGTCCTCTTTTAGAAGTGAACCTTGTGAGGATCCCCTTCTCCACAGCAGAAGGACCAACAAGAGACCTCATCTTACCCACAGATCTAAGGCAAGTGCAGTGAGACCTGACCTGTTGTGGCTCTTTGTCTCAATTGGCCAAAGCCCAGCAGATGAGAGTCAACATACCTCTAAACTCACTGCATATTAACCTGGCAGGAATGCGTCATGGGTTAAATAAACAGTCGTAAACAATTTCATTAAATGCTGGCCATTATTTAGCACAAGGGCTCACTGATTGTAGACTCTGCCTTCTGAAAGAAATCTGGAGTACTAGTATTCTGAGTGCAAATAGCTACCATTCTTTATTTTCTAAAGGGTATGCAATTTATTACTTTGCACATAATAAATATGTAGCATTTATTAAGTGATTATATGTGCTAGGCATTTCCCAGAAGACAAAACTAAAGCACAGAAAGGGTATGCCCCTTCCCCCTGACTGCCATCTGCAGACAAGCAGAGTTTTAATCAAATCTAGATGAGTTGGCTTCAGGGGTGGGTCTCTTAATTACTCTGTTGTACCACCTACCATGAAGTAAAGGCCTCAGTTTTCAGGGATCTTTTTTTTTTAATGTGGCGGGAATCTCCAGAGAGAGAGAGAGAGAGAGAGAGAGAGAGAGAGAGAGAGAGAGAGAGAGAGAGAGAGAGAGACAGAGACAGAGACAGAGAAAGACAGAGAAAGACAGAGAAAGACAGAGAGAGAGAGAGAGAGAGAGAGAGAGAGAGAGAGAGAGAGAGAGAGAGAGAGAGAGAGAGAGAGAGAGGGAGCACTGACTGGAATTGGAATTCAGCTCCTTCCCTCTCAGCTTGTAGTTGCTTTAATATATAGTGACATAATGACAATCACTTGTCATGATCCCTCCTCTTTTTCCTGGCTGGCCAATGGCCACTCACATCTTTTGCCTCACACACTGCAAGATTCTCCTTTCTGGATGACAGGACAAATGAAAGAGGGATGGTTTTTCATTTTCAAATCAACGCCTTCTACCCCCTGGCCATCCTCCTGTCTCCCTCCTGTGCAGATGGAAATGAACTAGAAACTTAGTTCTCAGAAACCACATGTGGCATATTTTCTCCTCCTAAACTGGTTATCAGCAGATCCAGCCAGTCAGAGATTAAGTATTTACTGGATTTCTCTTTAGCAACTTCCCTCCAGAAAGCCAGTACTGAAGCCCAACCCCCAAGCTTGTCCCATCTGGGGGTAGCCAAGAAACTGATGGAGGGGAAAATGCGGGAAATGAAGATTAATCCACTCTAGCAGTGGAGGGAGGGCTGATCCAGCAAGGAAAGGGGGTGCCAATAGCTCATCTGGCATCTTGTAGGGGTCTTAAAGTTTGGGATGTCAGCTTTAGTAAACTGTTACTTATGCAGCACACATGTTCCTAGATTCACAGACATCACAGAGAGGGTACATTAGCATGTCTATAAAACCATTGGCCATGCTGAATATGGGTCCAGACTATGCACCTACGCCCACATGTATGTGTGCTGGAGCACACGGCTAAGTATGCAAATGACTAGATCTCATTTGCCTTTGCTGCTGTGAGATGTGTGCTTTGATCCTCTTGCTACTTTGCAAGAGGTAGAGATGGGCTGTCAGCTACATGTAGAATCCTTCCTGGAGGTCTGCAGAATTCTCTTTGTTCACCTCATTGAATCTGTTTTTCACTTTGCGCTCTTGTACAGTGACAAGACTCAAAGAGAAACGTTCAAAGATGATTATATCCTCTGTTTTTTTGAAGGACAATGCTCCACCCTGAAGGGCTCTAGCAGGCCTGAGCATGGCCAACATGGCATAGGTAGGTTTTGCCCTCACCTCTTCCCTCTCTCTTGCTAAAACCATTAGATTACATTTCTCAAGCTAGCTACCAAGGTCTATCCCTTTATTTGGTCATTTTGTTATTTCTGACATATTCCCAAGACTTATCACTAAGGGTCAACTATCAAAACATCAAGGTCCACCAATCAAAATTCGTTATTTTGTCTACCATAATTAATGAGAACTTACCAGCTCATCTTTGCTCATTCCAATACTGACCTCCCCCTTTCCCTCTTAAAATTAGCACTTGTAAAGCTATTTGCTACTGTTTTTGCCAGATTCAGATCCAACCACCTTGTCCCTATGCTTTGCTTAACAAAGGATCTATTTGTGTTTGGTTTGTTCTTGAAAACTGGTATTTGGGTATGGTTTGTACCTAATTTTGGGTCCATAGAGGAGCACCCTGCAGTACATGGGTCCCTTCATACCCAACTTTAGTTATTCCTGGATGACCATCTACACAGTGAGGTCATGCCAGTCCCACCCCAACTTAAAACACCCTGTTCTCCTTCCTGCTTCTGCCCTTCTGCTAACATGGTTCACACCTGGAACATACTTTTTTACTCCTTGCCTTCCCTCCACATAACTGTTACTTCCTCATGAATACCTCAGTTTAAAAAGTCCTCTGCCAGGGAGTTTAGGCTGACCTTAATAGGCCCACTGATCTTTGTTTCTTGAATTTATTGGCCTCTATTGTTTTGAATTTCCAAATCATTGCCTTACAGAGTTTCCTTTTTTGTTTGTTTGTTTTGTTTTTACCAGCTACTATGAAAGAATAGTTAATGTGAGAAGGGAGAATTTCACAGGAGGGAAACCTAGGAAAAACAGTTAGTCTGATGATCAAATTCAAGATAAATTGGGATAAAGTCATGTCAGGAGTGAACAAACCAAAGAATGGGAATGACTATTCATCACCATGATTGCCTTCTTCCAAATTCATAACTCATTCTGATCATGAGAAAAGTACCAAACAAATCACGATGGAAAGATATTGCATAAATGCCGACCAGTATTCATGCCAAGATTATCAAAAATAAGGAAGGTAAGAGGAATTGTCACAACCAAGAAACATCTGAGGAAGCATGTAACTGTAATGTTATCTTCTCTTTAGATCCTAAGCAAAAAAATGAAAAGAAGAAGAGGAAGAAGAAAAGGTATTAGGCATCAATTAACAGAATCTGAATAAATTAGGGAGTTGGTAGGTAATACTGAATTAATGTTGGTTTACTAATTATGACTAGTGTACTATAAAGCTATTAATAGAAGAAATGGGATATGGGGATGAGAGTTCCATACTATTTTTCTAATATGTCTTAACATGTAAAACTTCAAAATAAATTGGTAATTCCTATGAAAAGATAAAAAAGTTTGTGTATATGAAAATGAATTAATTAAGAACAAAGAGAGAAGTGAGGAGAGAGAAGAAAGGAGGGGAAGGGAAGAAAGATGGAGAGAGTAAGAGAGAGATTATGAGTGCTAAAAGAGTGAGTGAGAAATTATGAGTGCTAATGTATGCTGGTTTGAGATACTGATAGCTCAGACACCCTCAAAGACTTTTGTTTTCTTTTCATAGATGAGCCAGTAGAACCGAAGAAGTTGTGATTTGGCCATGCTCTTGATGTGAGAGGAAATGTCAGGATTCTATTTCAATCTGTATGGTCTAAAACTAGGCTTTAGAACAGGAGTAGTAACACATGCCTGTAATTCAAGCTTTCAAAAGGTAGAGGCAAAAAGATAGCAAGCTTGAGGTCACAACAGACTACACAGGAAGTTCAAAGCCATCTTGGGCTATATTCTGGAAACAACTTAAAAGAAATAAAGACTGAAAGTCAGCTCAGTGGTAGAACACTTGACTAGCATTCACAAGCTCTGGTTTTTATCCCTATCAGTGAAGATAGATGTATGGATGTATGGATGGATAGATAGACAGATGATAGATAATATAATATAGATAAATAGATAATATGTAGACAGACAGATAGACGATTGGTAGACAGCTAGATACATTCTTCCCTAGTCCAAGCCCTGTGTAGCATTTCACTTGACAGTGGAAGCCATGTCTGACTTTTCCCACTGCTCTCATTATTCTTTCACATTATAAGACACTTAATCTGTGCTTAGTTAATATTGCTGATTCAATAAGTTGAAATACATAAAAGCCCTGGTCTTTCTTTTCAGGCCCCTGAGGGGATCATTGTCTGCATATTTTAAACAGCAGCAACTGGGGAGACTTCCTTTTATACCAAAGCTCTTGGTCTTTCATACCTCCACAACCTGAGTGTGTGAGTCTCTCCCCTTTTTACATGTTAATAGCTGGTCTCCACTGCTATGTTGAGAGATGGAGCTTCAGGAAGTGTGTTAGTCAGGCCTTTCATTGCTGGAACAAACCTCTGGAGTGCTCCAAAGGGGAGTGCTCAGTTTCTGTGGTTTCTATATGGTTCCATCACTGTGGGCCTGAGGTAAGCCGCATGGCAGGACAGTTGTGGTGGAACAGATCTGTTTACCTCGTGTGATGGGAGGTAGAGAGAGGAAGAATCCAGGGACCAACTATAGTCTTTTAAGACATGTCCCCAATTGCTATTTCCTCCAGGCAGGCTTCACTTCTTAGTTCTGTCATTTCCCAAAAATGTCAAAAACTCAAGAATATATCAGTAATATTAACTCAATGATTATGTCTCCAACTCAAGAGTCTTTTGTGGTAGTGGTGGTAGAAGGGCCAATTCACAGCTAACACATAGCAAAATGCCATTAAACCATGAAGGCAAGACTCCCATAAGTGGGATTAATGCACTTGTGAAAGTTGGCCCTTTTGCCAGGTGGATAATAGCCAGAAGTCAGTACATTTGACAAATGAGCCCTCTCATCAGATGTGGAATCTGTGGTTCTCAAATCTTGGGCTTCTTATACTCCAGAGCCCTGAGAAGCACATTCCCACTGTTTATAAGTTACCCAGATTACAACACTTTCAAAAGCCTTGCTTAAATTCTACAGTTTAGGATTTTATTCATTATTTTATTGCACTTTGCCTTTGACACTGTTCTATTGATTTGAAGAGACACTATGATCAAGGCAACTATTATAAAAGGAAGCGATCAATTGGGGTCTGCTTACAGTTTCAGAGGCTTAGTCCATTATCATCATGGTGGGGAGCATCAAGGCATGCAGACAGGTATTGGAGTGGTATCAGGACCTTTACATCCTGATCTATGGGCAAAGAGAAAACCTGAGTTTGGCATGTGCTCTCAAAACTTCAAAGTCTACCCCAGTGACATACTTTCTCTAATGAGTCTACAACTTCTAATTCTTCTAATCCCATCAAAGAGTTTCACCTCTGGTGGTTAAGCATCCAAATATAAACCTATGTAGGCAACTCTTCTTCAAACCATCACCCTCTCAGATTGTCTTGTGAACATACGCCAGCCATTCCAGTATATATGGTCTTCCTGAAGCAGACGCTAGTTTCTTCTCTATTCTCTTTGAAGTCCTAAGACAGTTCACTGTCTATTATATGGCTTCTTTTATCCCTTAGCCTTGATGATATTTGGGAAAAAAGGTAGACCAGAGATCATCCTGGCAACACCTTACATATGATACATCACACTGAAAGACATGACTGAAAGACAGTCAGACTAGACATTTATCATTCCCTTCCCTAAATCCCCTTTTGCTTATTCCCTCCCCCTTTACCTTCCATTCTCTTCGTGGTCTAGTTGATGTCTCGCTAACAGGGAGGTCTCTGGATGCAATGCTAGGCTGTGATGCCATCACCCCCTTGCCAGACACTACTTACCAATCGTTCTTTTCACTAGGCACTTGGTGATAATTGTTGGGGGCAGTGGCAACTGAGACATTAGCTCCAGAAGACAGGCATGTGGGTAGGCAGAAGAGTGGGAGTGAATATAGAGCTGAGGGAGAGTGAGTGTGGATCCAGCAGAGCATTACTGGAAGCTGGTCTTGGTGTGACACTTGGGTTTTCCCAAGGCAGAATGCAAGAAAAGGTTTAGAGATGGGGGCTGTGGATGGCAATGCTCAGAGGGAGAAGGAACTGGAGACAGAGAATTTCCAAAATATATGGAGAGAAAAAGGAAGCAGGCTAGGATCAATGTATATGTATAGAGATGGGGAAGAGAGAGGGCAGATGTGGAGAAAGGCAACTGGAAGAGAATCAGGTAGGATGCCTTGAAAGGAGTACATGCTTGAAATGGTCCCATGCTGCATGTCAAACTCAAGGAGTACCATCCTATCAAACTTACACACATGGCTGACTTCCACACTTAGAGCCATTGATCTGAGTAGCTTATTCTCCTGACCCTCTCATCTACCCTCAGACCCAGCCAGAGTACTCAATATGGGTCACTCTATGAAAAAGCTATTTCCCTGCTCCTCCCTACTTCCATATTCTCCCAGAGCATGGGGGCTCAGTAAATGTCCAGATGCACTTTCCTTGTCCCAAGGAAATCTACTGCAAGGACAGTGTCAGTTCAGCCAGAGGCAGCAAGAGTCGGGGCAGATGGAGGATGTAAAAACTAGATTGGAAATATCTGGAGATGTTATGGGGGAGGGACCTGCCTGCTGGGACAGCTGAGTGTATTTACATATGTAGGCATGATGAGTGGAATGATGCTGATCACCTGTTTTCTGATTGCTTTCTTTCAGAGCTCACAGAGTAAAAGGCTTGGAGAATCACCTATTTTATTCCATTTAGGGTGTCTTCAGTTTCACCATTGCAGGTTTTAGGGTGAGGGGACTTAAGCCCATGACTGCTAACTCCAATAGTTAGTGTACCTGAATGCTCTAGTATAAAACATATTTGGAACTTTCCCCTCCACCTAATTTTCCTTGAAGGCAACTTGTTGTGACAACATAAGATTGAGTTGATTGCATGGCCTTGATGGTGGTGATGATGAGGGAATGGGCTACCAGTTCTTGAGGACTTACCATGTGATTCCTGCTCAGAATGTCACACCACACCAGAAAGTAAGATGCTGTGGTAAAGTATGCAACTGGTGGAAAGTCCAAGTCTATTAACATGATTGGCCACAGAGTGAGATGGGAGAATCAGTCTCTCAGATTCTACGGAGATACTTTCCTCATTTTTTTTCTCTTTACTGGAGAAATACTTCCCTGCCATCCTTCTTCCATAATAGTCTAGTTGATTCAGGTAATTCAGGTACACACTCTTATTCACTCTGTCATACAATTAAAGACTGACTGCACAGCCTCATCCTCTGGATGTGGATGATTTTTTTTTTGAGGCATTAGTCCTCTCACCTTTGTGTATGGTCTATCTCACTATTGTGTGTGTGTGTGTGTGTGTGTGTGTGTGTGTGTGTGTCTTATTTGAGCACATAAAATGTGAAAATGGGGAGTCAAGATTAAATTTAAATGAGCTAATGTCTGTGATTGCATCTTGTTTTACATTTGCTGAGGAATATCCTAGCAGATCAATAGCTTTTGAATTGTTCTCATTGCATGCCTCAGGAGTCCACAACACTTGGGAGAAGGCAGATGTAAAATGGAGGCATAGTGGTATCCACCCAAAGCTCTTCTCTGTAGCATTTACAAGCATCTCTGCTTTGATTTTGCAAGTCAGAGTTCAGGGATTCTGTCTCATCCAACCAACAGCTTGAGGACCATTGAAAACCAAAGGATGTGAATCATTCTGCTTCCATGGAGGAGGCTAAAGAGTAGCAAAATCTGTAGTGTTGTGACTATGTTCCTACATCCACCCAGTGTTTCTTTCTCCTTGCCTATATTCCAGAACCTAAAACATCATATGTGGGACTTCATGGCACTGTTGACAGTTATGTCGATCAGGTCTTAAAGTCTCCATGCCTGACATGGCAGGTTAAGATAACTAGGTAACTGGGCAACAATGAAGAAAGACATAAGTGTGAATTTCCTTGATAGAACTGTGGGGCTGAAGGGTTATTGAGGTCTCCTGTAGCTAACTATTACTTCAGCAAAGACTAACACTGTGTTGAAGTGGGGAAAGGAGCTAGTACTGAGCTCAGAGGTCATTTTGTCCAACTCTGTGGTGCCCACATGAGAACTTGGATCCAAGTGGAGACCATCATGCAGGCTCTACAGCTTAGACCTATGCCAACCTGAACTCACCTCTCCCACAAAAAAGCTTTCCCTTTTTGCCTCCTTGCCTTTTCTCATGCTTTCTCCCTCCAGTGGAATGGATGTTCAGAGGTTACCTTTTCATATTTGTAAGATTAACAGAGGATGCTCTTCTGGTTCTGACTTTTGCATGGACCTGGCACTAACTGTGTGTTCTAGATGAATGGTTGTTTTGCTTTCCTTACCTGAAAGGTTCTTCATCCATCCAGGGGATATGGAGTACAAGCTTTAGAAGAAAGCCCCTGCTCTGCTTGCTGCTTGAGAGACCTTAGGATCCTTCTCTACATGGTTCATAACTCTCAAGAGCCAGAACTTAGTCATGGAGCCCCACATCAACAGTCATATTCCTGGACCAGAGAGTTCCCAGAACCACAACTAGAGACCAATAAAAATATTTTAAACCAATCTTATAGAGAAAGCAAGAAGTGAGAATGATTTTTTCCCTAAAAATAATATTATTAATTCCTTGATAATTTTACACAGTGAATTGTGATCATATTCACTGTCCTAAACTTCTTTCATATGCATCTTCTTCGCCCTCAACTTCATACCCACTCATCTTTGAGTTTTGTGTTTTTCTTCCTCATTGAGTTCCATCTGCATTGTACAACTACTCTTGGAAGTTGTGCCTGCCCTGGAGTGGTCCACCTACCAGGGGACACATCATTAAAGAAAATGACTCTCCTTTTTCCAACAGCTATCAAATATCAATAGCTGCCCAGCTAGTGGGGGGATTTCATGGCAAACTCTCCAACTCCATGCTGAGATATTTGTCTAGTTTGGGCTTTCAAAAGTCTCAACATGCTGTCATGATTGCTAGGATTTCTTATGCCCTGTTGTGTCTGGAAAGTGCTGCTTCCTTGAAGAGAGCTTTTGCTGTTTCAAGAGTAAATGCAGAAGAGGAAATCAAGACAGAAAAGAAGCTTGGGCCAGGGAAAGCAGATCTCAGAATCCTGCTTCGAAAGGACCTATCTCTTGGAGAAACCACTGAGCATCCCTACAGCCAGCACTTCCATTATGGAGCAATTGTTGCATGTCTGTTGTGTTCCAAGGCAGCTCTGTGAGAATGACTCATCAATAGATGGAGAGAAGCAAAGCATACAGGCATGAGAGTCAAGTTTATAGCTATGATCAAGTCACTGGGTAAGGGCCAGGTGGAGGTGGAGTGGATCATTTGCAATCAAGACAGGCAGAAAGAAGCCTGGGAGATGGCTCCCAGATTCTTCTCTTGAAAGGAATAAGACATAAACCATAACTCCAAGCCAAATTTTCTGACTGAACCAAGGTATCCTCACCCAGAAAGAGAGCCAAAGCTTATTCTGCAGAAGTGATGAAGCCCAAAATTCTTGGCTCTAGGCATCTAACTTCTAGTATGTCCCTGAGTTTGGGGTATGGTGTAAGGCCCTAGCCACCCAGTAGGGATTCATATATGGGCCTACATGGCCAGGACTTGAAGTGAGCAAAGGCTGACTAGAGTCCCAACGAAATTTATGGGGACAAGGAAATAGAGGAGGACCAGATTGTGACATAGAAATAAATGCATTAGCCAAGGACAGGATCTGGTGTGGAGATCTGGCTTGGGGATTGCTTTCAGATCTGGGGAAGAGCTTATGTCTTCACTTTGGTCACTGTCTATTTCAAACAGTATTATGAAGTAATACCTGTCTTACTTGCCTGTGCCGTGGCTTGCTCTAGGATGCTGGGATAACAATGAATTTGTAGCAGTGGCTCTGGGTAGAGGATAAAAGCTGCAGAGTCTGAGGTCTCTTAAGAATCCTTTGACAAGCAGCTTCTTCTTCTGGAGAATCATAACAAGGCCATCAGCATAGGGACAGGCCCAGAGACCAAGTGTGTTCTTTGCTTTTTTTAACCAAGTGTGTTTAAGCCTCCTGTGTAGGACTCCTTTGCACAAACCCTTAGCATTTTTTGTTTAACCCCATACCAGTTTCTCTAGTTCTTAAAAAAATTACATCTACCCCTATGGCTTTAGGTGGCCTCTACACCTGGCTGTTCTGTTCTTGCCCCCCCCACACACACACAGCAACTTTGCTCCTGAGTGTGAGACCCAGCCCCCTGAACTGTTTCTGAGCTTCTCTTGCTACAAGGTTTTAAGCACAGATTCGTCTGCTCTGCTCTGAGAAATGAGCCTGCCATTCCTCTGCAAATCTGTGTCTCAGGCTGGATATTTTTACTCAGCAAATGTCACTATCATCCACCCAGGCACCAAAATGAGTAATCCAGGATTCTCCCCCTCCCTTCTATTCTCCCTCTGTTCCCCCCTGCTTCCTCTTAGCCCTGCCATGGAATCATTTCAAAGGCCTGCTAATTCCATCTTTAAGCACAGCACTGCTCTGTTTCCTACCCATTGCTTATCTTATTTCTGGCCACCCCAACTAGATTATTGCTACAAACCTCTCTGAGAAGTGTTTTCTAGTCCTGCCTTGTACAATCCCTGAGTCACAATCCCATCTCAACTTCTCCACCAATATTGGAAAGAGCAAATCTGGCCATATACACTTAGGGCACCTAGCATCAGCATCCCACCCTCACTATGATGTACCAGGTCCTGCATTTCTCTTTACTTATCTTACTCTTCTTTTATGATCATTCCCTTTTAGCCGTCTGGTGGGACACATCACTAGAGAAGTGTCTTATATTCTAAGTCCATACCTGAGCATATTTTATTACATTTTATGGTTATTACTTAGCTTTCAGAATCCCCTTGGGGTGTGGTTGCATGGGTGGGCCTCCCCAGTCTCTCTAAAAAAGATGAATGCCCCCTGTTTTGCATGATCAGATGACTGGACGCATGAATTTTACTGTCTCTTGTTCAAGTTGTCTAACGACGGGCTTCCAGGCTATGTCTAGTTAGTCCTGCATCTTGGGATTTAGCAGTGTGCCTGGAATTTGGGATGTTACTTATCCAAATCACAGGGATGAATAAATAAGTTAACTGGCCCATCCTATTTGGTTGCTTTGACTGTCTTGGGGAGAAGGCTTAGAGGATTTCTAGAGGTCCCAAAGGCTAAACACACTTCCCTTCCCTTCCCTCTACTACCTCTGCCCTTGGGCCTCCCACAGTGCCTCCTTAATAGGTTAGCTCAGAGCACTCCCTCCATCTAGATGCAGCTCTGGGGAAGAGGAAAGACCCCAGACTTCTACATCTCAGCAGAAGAGGTTATAAAACTCCACCAAGAGAAAAGATTGGTTTGTTGCTTCCAGACAAGAATTAATAGGTGCAACTCATAATCCTGTCTGGAGGGAGATGAAGGAGAAAGGAGCAAGAGAAAACATAATGGCAAAATCCCCCCCACCTTACTGCCTGAATGCTTCTCTGGTGTTTGAAGTTCAATGCATAGAAAATGAGCAGAGAGACTCATAGGAGTCAGCACTTTTGGGGGACCTGGCAGTGAGCAGCCTCCAAGAAAGCTCCAGCTGCCTCCAGCTAGAGGCAGAAGAAGATAAAAAGAGGCAGCTTCCAGCATCTATAATTCCACTCATTGGGCAGGAAGCCAGGGGGTACTCCTCAGCCTCTGGTATTTCAGACCATAGCAAGCAGGAAGATAGTTTCTTAGAATTGGAGGAGGCTTTGGGATGTAGTAAGATAACTACCTTCATTTTGTTGTTAATAAACCAGAGCAAAAGATGAGAGGTGACAGATCCTCTTGGGCCATACACGATGGAAGCCTAAAGCTACTATAGAGTGGGAATGGGGTCAAGGACACTCAGTTGAGTCACAATCCTCCCATAGTCTCCCAAAAACTTGGACGCAGGCTACTCCTATAGGCCCATGGAAATGGGTTTGCCCATCACTCTGGGGCATTCCACAGAACCAGCTGGATACAGAGTAATCACTCTAAAGACCAGAAGTCTCACCTGACCAAAGGCTCTACCTAGACTGTCAAGGGGACCTGTTTTAGTGAGGCTCTTCTTTCTTCCCCACCAAGCTGTCATTGTGTGCTTATGCTTAGCACTGACCTGACCATCAGGGAATGCTTGCACATGAGTGTGGTGACAATCACAACCGTTCACTAAGTGTAGACTATGAACACGTACTTTGCATGTGTTATCTGACTTATGCTTCCTAGCAAGACACAGAAGACATCAGTTGTTACCCCACTGGGAGTTCAGTGTCACATCTTCAACAGAGTTTTGTGAAAAGTTGCAGGGTTAATAGACTTGAACACTTTCATGGTGCCTGATATTACAGGAGCATGGAAGCAATATATACATGTTCACTTTTCACTCACCTCTTTAGCCATTCGACCAAGGTATTTTACATCCCAATAGGTTGCAGGCGCTGTTTTAATCTCCAGGGGTATATATGTAACAACAAAAGACCAAAAACCACACTCGTAAAACCAACTCAAATAAAGGGAGATAGACAATAACTAAAATAAATAAGTTAAAGAAAAACAAGAAGTTAGGTATCAATAACATTGTGTGTACATGTGTGGGGGCTAGGAGCAGGAAACTGGCAGAGAAGGTGGCATTGAGGTCAGTCTTGAAATAGACATGAAGTTTGTTTCTTCGTGTTTTGAAGGCTTTCTGGGGAATAGCCTTCTAAATATATCTATCTATCTATCTATCTATCTATCTATCTATCTATCTATCTATCTTTGTAGGAAGTGCTTAGTGCTCAGTGATTGCTGAATTTAGGAAGAAAGACAATCAGGCTGATACAGTTGGAAGGGTACCAGAGAAAAGAAGAAGAAATGAAGACTGAGCAGGAACTAAACAGGGGGCTAGTGGTGAAGGCAGCGTCTATGGAGCCACTGTAGACCATTAAGAAAGTTTTCTCCTTATTCTGAGTGATGTGGACACCTTTTTCAAAGGTAAAGTGGCACAAACTCTTGAATCTAAGCAAGGATCACCAAAAACCATCCCTGTTGCAATATTAAAGGGAGATCAGGAACCTTGGAGATTAGTTATCAAAGGTAACAAGGGCTTGAGGGAGGTGGTGGAATCAGTGGGAAGTGGTTTCTTGTGTATATTTTGAGAATACATCTAAATTACAGTAGAGAATGCAGTATGGGAAGATAATTTGAGAGATCTTGTTTGAGGGAATGGGAGGCAATAATGGAGCAGAGGCAAGGGGTGGAACTCAATTGCCAAAGGCAAGATGATCATAATTATCACAAAGGGCAGCACAGACAGACAAAGCAATGGCCATGATGACCTAATCCATTGTGGCGGTATGAAATGGCTCCATAGGCTCATAGGAGCTGGCAAATTTAGGAGGAATGCCCTTGTTGAGGTTGGCGTGGCCTTGTTGGAGCAAGTGTGTCACTAGAGGTGGGCTTTGAGGTTTCAGATGCTCAAGCCAGGCTCAGTGTCACTCACTCATCCTTTTTCCCTGCTAACCCAGTTTAGAACTCTAGGCTCCTTGTCTGTCTGTGTAATTACCATGCTTCCTGCCATGATGATAATGGACTAAACCTCTGAACCTGAAAGTCATCCCCTATTAAATGTTTTCCTTTATGAGGGTTGTTGTAGTCATGGTGTATCTTCACAACAATAGAAATTCTAAGACAACCATAATGGTCAGCACAGAAAAAGTGAATTTTATGGTGGCATGACTCATGTGGACCTTTGGTACTGGCTGATCAATCATGGTGTTCCCAGGCATGAAGTTTAGGTAAGAAGTCTAGAGAATTCTCTGTTTGACCTGTATAAGCAGAAACATTTTTAAACAAATGAAAGAAAGGTAACATGTGATCATGGCAAAAGGGAATCTCAGCATGTGAATCTATTTCTAGCCAAGTCAGTTTGTAGACCCAGAACCCCTTGAATGAAGTGATGGATAGGTTTACCTTGGTAAATACCTGAAACTTTTACTGTTAACCTTTCCCCAGGAGACAGATGGATCACGGAGAATGGCAGTTGGCAGTTGACTATCAAAACTCAATCAAGTGACTCTGAACGCAGTTGTAGTATTAGAGGTGGTAACCTTACTTGAGCAGATTAACACATCTCCTGATACTTGGTATGGAGCTATTGACCTAGCAAATGCCTTTTTCTCAGTACTTATCTATAAGGGCAGCCAGAAGTAATTTTCTTTCAGTTGGCAAGGCCAGGAGTATACCTTTACAGTTTTATGTCAAGGATATATTAGTTCTCCAGCCCTGTGTCATAACTTAGTTGGAAGGGATCTTGATCGCCTGTCTTTTCCACAAAATATCACAATGACTCACTATATTGATTACATTATGCTGATTGGACCAAGTGATCAGGAGGTAGCAGCCACTTTAGACTCCTCCATAACATAAATGTACAACTAAAATTCAGGATGAGAATTAAAACCAACTAAAATTCAGGGCCTTTAACCTCAATTAAATCCTTAAGAGTCCAGTGGTCTGAGACATGCCGAGATATTCCAGCTAAAGTGAAGGATAACTTATTGCACCTAGCCCCTCCCACCACCAAGAAAGAAGTGCAATATTTAGTGGACCTATTTGATTCTGGAGATAACACATTCCTCACTTGGGTATGTTACCCTGGCTTATATACCATGTGATTCAGAAAGCTGCTAGCTTTGTGTGGGGTTTAGAACAGGACAAGGTTTTTCAACAGGTTCAGGCTGCCGTACAAGCTGTTCTACCACTTGAACAACATGATTCAGCAAATCTGAATGTAGAGGGAGATTTTTCCATCTATTTTGGGCCCACTGGACCAGTTTTCCTCCATCTACTGTGTCCCACAGTCACTTAAAAAAATAACCATTCTGAGACTTAATATCAGCTACAAAGGTTTAGCCAATGGCTTAAGTTTCTTACTGGATAGCTGTCTCTTAATTTTTAACCCATTATTATTAATATGTGTACTTCCACCTGACCTGGGTTACCAATGAACCCCAGGGGCCCTGACTCCCTGAAGGCTGCATAAGTAAATCCTGCCTGTGCATTAGCTGAAACAGCTTTATTCATCAACCAAAAGGAGAAACACATATTCACAGCACACAGACATACTCTTCATCACCTGATAGTATTTGAGGTATCAGTGGCATATAGCAATGCTGTTTGGAGTCTTTGGCAGGTCCCTATAGGTGAATCACAGAAGATGCTTTTAGGATTTTGGAGCAAGGCTCTATCATAATTTTCAAACAACTATTCTCCCTTAGAAAAACAGCTCTTGGCCTGCTATTGGGTCTTAGTGGAAAGTGAACTTTTGACATTGGGACACCAAGTTACCATGCAATCTGAGCTGCCCATCAGGATCTGGGTGTTATCTGATCCACCAAGTCATAAAGTAAAATGTGCACAGAAGCAACCCATTATTAAATAGAAATTGTATATACATGATTGGGCCTGAGCAGGTCCTTAAGGCACAGTTGAGTTATACGAAGAGGTTGCTCAAGTGTCTATGGTTTCTATTCCTATTTCAATGTCATCTGCAACCAAATATGCACCCATAGCCTCATAGGGCATGTTCTATGATCTGATCTGAGGAAGAGAATCCTGGTGACTGGTTCACTGATGGATGTGCACATTTTGCAAGCACCACCCTGAAGAGGACAGTTGCAGCATTCCAACCTCTTCCTGGTGAGACACTAGTGAAGGGGAATCCACACAGTAGGCAGAATTTGGGCAATACACATAGTTGTACATTTTGTTTAGAAGAAGAAATGGCCTGATGTGAGTCTCTTTTCACTGATTCATGGTCTATAACCAGTGGATTGACTAGATGGTCAGGGACTTGGAAAGAACATGAGTGGAAAATTGGTGAGAAAGCTATCTGGGGAAGAAGTAAGTGGATAGATCTCTCCAAATGTGTTAAAGATGTGAAGAAAGTTGTAAATGCCCATCAATAGGTAACTTCATCTGAGAAGTTCAATAATCAAATATCTAGGATAACCTGTGGACAGTCAGCCTCTTTTCCTAGCCATTCCTGTCATGGCACAATGGTCCCCTGAACAAAGAGGCCACAGTGGCAGAGATAATAGTTACACATAAAAACAACAATATGGACTATCACTCACCAAGCCTGAGCTGGCTACAGCTGCTTCTGAGTTCCATATCTGCCAACAGCAGAGACCAATCTCAAGCTACAGATCTGGCACCATTCCCTGGGGTAATAAGGCAGTGACCTAGTGGCAGGTTAAGTATATTGGACCACTACGTCTATGTAAAAATTAGCACTTTGTCCTTCTTGGAGTAAATACTTATTATGGTTATGGATTTGTCTTTCCTGCATACAATGCTGCTGCTAAAGTCATGACAAATGAACTTACAAAATGCTTTATCCACTGTCATGGTATTCCAAACAGTATTGCTCTTGACCAAGGAACTCCTTCACAGCCAGAGAAGTGTGACTGTGGGCCCACGATCATGGAATCTGCTGGTCTTATCATGCTCACCACCATGCTGAAGCAGCTGGCTGGATAGAAAGATGGAATAGTCTTTAGAAGCCATAGTTGCAGGTGACAGCAGTCTGGATGGCCAGGGCAGAGTTCTTTAGATGGCAATGTATGCTTTAAATAAGCATATGATACATGGTACAGCTTCTCTCATAGCCAGGATCCACAGGTTCAGTAATCAAGGGGTGAAAAATGGAATAATTCCATTCACTTTCACCCCTAGTGACCCATTAGGAAAATTTTTGCTTCTTATCCCCACAACATTCTGCTGGCCTAAAAGTTTTGGCTTCAGTGTGGTTTCAGGAGTTAGAACAAACATTCCATTATACTGGACTCTCAGACTTTCCTATGGCCACTTTGGGCTTCTGATGCCCTTAAGTCAACAAGCTAAGAAAGAAATAACAGTGTTGGGAGGGGTGATTGATCCAAATTACCATGGGGAAATTGCTTCTCTACAATGGAGGTAGGAAAGATTATGTCTAGAATGTAGGAGACCCTTTAGGGTATCTCTTGGTGTTACCGTGTCATATGATAGAAGTTATGGGAAACTACAACAATCTAATCCAGGCTAGATGACAATGGGTTAGGATTTCATCATATGCTGAAAATCACCTGAGACATCCATCCTCTTGGACTGAACAACTACTAGATTCTTGAATCTTTCATTCATAGGCAGCCATTATTGGAATAGCTGAACTACAGCCTGAAAGTCATTGTAATAAATCTTGAATTCCCCCCACCTGTCTCTCTCTCTCTCTCTCTCTCTCTCTCTCTCTCTCTCTCTCTCTCTCTATATATATATATATATATATATATGTATGTATGTTGTGTGTGTATGTATACACACACAACATACATATATATAACTATATATATATAAATTACATATATATTCTAATGAAATATAACTTTTGCACTAAACAAGATGGGATGACCAGGAGAAAAGATAGTTTGGGGTGGGCCATCAGTTTAGTTTTCAGTTTGATAAGTATGGTGGGATTCCTATTAGACAACCAAATAAAAAATATTACATACACTTGGGGGTTATTGAGTTGTCTGTGCTGAATCTCCAGAATCCAAATAGCTAAGTAACTTTGTAAGAGCTGCTAATTGGTGAGGTTCGATGGAATTTGAGTCCTCATTCATTCTGCTTTATTACCTAGAGAAATTCCTAGGATGGCTCAACCCATAGCCTTTTTATACACCAGGGTCTGCCCCAATCTGCTACAGCAGCTAGAAGCCCAGATGACACCTGCAGCCCCTAGGTGAAGAAGCCACTTTCACATGAAATTTCAGGTCTCACCAAGAACCACTGCTTAATAAACTGTCACTTGATATTACTGCCTTGGCTTAATTTAGCCAGCTGAAGGCAAGTATTGTAAAGAAAGGAGGTAAGGTAGTCAAGAGCAAGGGCAGCAAGATGAGGTTGACCTGAATCACAGGTTTAAGGATGCAAGACGCTGGATGAAAAATTGTGATGTGATTCTCAGGTGTGAAAATGCAAAGGTTAGGAGAAATTATACGAGAAACTCCAGAGAAGGAGAATTATAAGAACTATTGTGTGTTATGCCTGTGAAAAGTGTTCCCACGACAACCATTACAGGTGAGCTTATCTGTGTGACAGTGAACAGAGTGTGTATATGCAACATGTATAAGATATGAGCGCAGGTGTGTGTGTGTGTGTGTGTGTGTGTGTGTGTGTGTGTGATAGTGCAAATTTATTGGAGTGAATCTACATTTGGGATGTGAACATGTAATTGAATGGATACATGTTCACATATGTGTATGTATGGAGTGTGAGCATGTGAGTATATGGAGAATCAAGTATATGACTCTGTATGAGTGAGCATGTGAGTATATGTGTGTGACTGTATGTGTGTGTAAACATGTGAGATACATCTGACCAAACCTAAGGCAGCAGTTAGTGTGAAGCTATCCACTGCCTCTCACCAACCTGCTCTAGGTAGCACCCTCTGGGACTGGCTTCACTCTCTTTTCAAAGATGTATGCCTTGCCTTCCTTTTTAACCAATTCACCTCCTCGCAAGAGGACTCAGCTCACCAGCAACAGTGAAGCAGAGGAGCCATGGAGTGATGCTGAGTGGAGATATCAAAGCCTGCCCTGGGAGCCTGGATTCCTCCTCCTGGAATGCAGCCCCTCCCTCCTACTGCCTCTCTTTATTCTGATCACTAGCCTTTTCTTCAAAGGTCTGCTTTCTCGAAGAGGAATTGTGCACACTTTGTCTCAAACATGCTGTATTTTCTGCTAGCAGCAACCCTGCACCAAAAGATATCAAAGGAGGGGCATTGAGAAAAGGAAAAGGAATCTGCCCCCAAAATGAATAATTTAACCCTCCCCACCCAAGAAAGTGGGCTCTGCAAGAAGAGAATAGGGCATCACTCAGCCTCCCTGGGACTCCACGCAGTGTCCTCTGCTGCTGTGATTTTCCCGACACTCTCCCAATCTAGCTGTTGACCTATGTTTGCCTGGGCGTTTGGTGACCAATCAGAGGTGAAGGTGGAATGATTAGAGAATAACAAATATCTGACTGGACCAGACTTTGCCATCCTGGGCCCTCCGACTCCAAACCTGCCATCTTTTCTTTCTTTGATCCACTGAGAATTGCATTTTGTTTTTAAAACTCTTCAATCAAGTCAGGTTATATTGCTAGAAATGGCATCCCCCCCCCCCCGCACCCTGTTTTTCCTCTGAATTTCCTTGCATCTTGAGGGCCAAAAGCAGAATGTGCCTGAGATAAAAAAAAATAAATTCAATAGTGTGGTTTCCAATCTTGGGAGGTAGAGAGCCTGGGAGACCGGGAATAGTGGGAATTGTGGATTTCTGACTGGTGCTGGCTGGTGAGCATTAAGCATTGGTGAATGGGCCCTGGGGATATGTCTTTGGGGTCTTATGAACTTGGCCTTAGCCAGTCAGCCTTCTGTCACAATGTAAGAGTGTCTCTGAGGTTCCTTTCAGAGTATCGATTTACACCAGATCCCCAAATGATAACAGATATAGAAACTGACCAATAAAACCAAAAAATCCAAATTATTAATTTTGATGACCCGACTACTTTTAAGGCACCATGGAGTTTAAAGATTGTATGTGTGTGGGTGGTGATGGTGGCATGTGTTTGTATGCCATGTCTTAGTTCATTTAGACACTATAACAAAACTTCTTAGAATGAACAGTTGACAAACAGCAGAAATGTATTGTTCAGGGTTCTAGAGTGCGAAGTTCCAAGATCACAGTGCTAGGAGACTGGTGATGTGCAAAGGCCTGCTTCTCATAGATAAAACCTCATGTGTGTATTACGTGGCATTAAGGCAAGTGGATTTCCTTATGAGTACGTGAATCTGATTCATGAGATTTCACAACCAAACCATCCTTGAAAGTTCCACCTCACTGAATATCATCTCACTGAAGATTAAATTTTGACACATGAGTTTTGAGGGAACACACACTCAGATTACAGTGAACAGACATCACTCAGAAGGTATTATGCTCTAGCAGAAGACAGGAATTAGAGGACACCTCATGGATATCATGGGAAAAGGAAAGCCTGGGAGGTGGTGTGTCTGCAATTGGTATATACAAGTTTCTGATAGGGCATGCTGGTAAATGAACAAACGGAAGTTCAAAGCTGTTAGAACCCAGAAAATGTATGGGTTGCAGAGAAGACAAGTAGTGGTAAGGGGTGATGAGTCCATTAGAGTGGCATCCTTGATTTGAACACACACAAAGCATCACACAGATGAACATCATTCAGGTCACAGGAAACTCTGTATACATATAATACTTTAATAAAGTTCATAGGTGATGTATAATGTAGCATAATGTGTGGAAATTGTGAGTATCGTCTCGAGTGTAGCTTGTCTTCCAGCTGGGCAGACTCACTCTGATTTACAAGTTTTTGTGTATCTCACAGAAGTTTATACACGCCAAGAACTTAAAAACACTGATTTTGCTTTCTTTTGGATGAACATGTGTAATACATTAAAATAACACACTGTTCTTTCCTTTTATTGGCAGTTTTTAATTTGATCTTAGGTTTATTGAGCAAGAGGTATAGTGCTCTTCCACACATCTTCTGTACCTGCCCACACGTGCAGCCTCACCATTATGAACAACATCCACTAGAGTTGGACATTCGCTGCATCATTATTATCCGAAGTTCATGGCTTACATTAGGGCTCATACTTTCTGTTACACATTCTTTGGGTTTGAAAAGGTCTGTACTGACATGTACTCACTCCTATGTCCTATGGAGTATTATTGTACATTACCCGACAGGTATTTTTCACTGCCCTAGAAAGCCTGCATTTCTTAAGTTTATATGGCTCTTGATTTTTCTACCCTTCTTTTCTCCCTTTCTCCCTCCCTTCCTCGCTCCCTCCCTCCCTCCTTCCTTCCCTCTCTTCCTCCCTCTCTCCCTCCCTCTCTCCCTCCATCCCTCCCTTCCTCCTTTCCTCCTTTCCTTGTCATTTGATAGTGTTGGTGTTCTGGGTGTTGGCCATTTGGGCTACAGTTTCACAGGTTTCAACTCTTTTCTAATTAATAAGATGTTATTTATCCCTTGTAATTTAAATTTCATGTTCCTGATGTCATAAGATGTGCAATATTTCAATGTGATTACCAGCCAACTGTATATATCTGCTTTGGATGGGTATCAGTTAATCTTTCTCTTGACCATCTCACTATAAAGCCTGGCTGACTTATGTCCCACTATGTAGACCAGCTGTCCTTGACTTCACAGAGATCTACTTGCCCCTGTGTCTCTAGTGCTAGGAGCAAAGATGTGTGCCACCACACCTGGCTTTGTCTTATTTTTTTAATCAGTTTTTCCTTATTCTTGAAATATAAGGAGCCATTGTATATCTAGGCTCACAGTCTGTTAATTACATGTGTCTTTTGAAGACACTGGTATCTCCTTCTGTGGATTTTTCTCACTGTGGCTTTTTTTCTCATTCTTGTCATTAAATAAATTAAGAGAGTTATTTCTCTCACGGATCATGTCTTTGTCACTTTATCTAAAAATCATAATCATCTACAAACTATCTAGGTTTTCTCTTGTATTCTAGAAGTTTTATAGTCTTTCAATTTGATCTACAATCTGCTTGGAATTAATTTTATAAGGGACATAAGATCAATGTCTAGGATTATTCATAGCCTTAACTCATGTGATTGTCTACTTGTACCATGACATTTCTTGAAAGGACTTTCTTTTTCTTCTATTCTTTTTGCTCCTTTTGAAAAGATAAGTTGGCTGTTTTTACATGGGTCTATTTCTTGTGCTTTCTACTCAATTCCAACAATATGGTTACCTAATGTGGTCTTATTTACTGTGCTGTAGCAAGTCCTGAGGTTATATCCTCCTCCTTTCTTCTCCTCTTTCCTCTTTTTTCTTCTTCCTCCTCCTACCTCATTTCCTTCCTTATGTCCTCCTTCTCTCCTTTCTCTGAATTATTTCAGTCTTTCTGCATCTTTTGCCTTTCCATATAAATGTTAAAATTCATTTATTATACGCAAAATAAAAACTTTCAGCTTTTCTTAGTTTTGTAGTAACTTTATAGATCAAGTTAAGAATTGGTATCTTGACAAAGTTAGGCTTTCATATCCATCAACATGAACTATCTCCCCATCTATTTAGCTCTTTATATAGTTCTGCTTTAAAATTTACTTTATCAGTCATATTTCATAAATGTTCCACATGTGAGTTATTCTATCCCTATATCAATAGTTGACTTTGCAGCATCCTAAATGGAGTGAGTCTGAGTTTTTAATCTCAAATTCCAATTTTTTGCTACTAAAATATAGGGAAGTGATTTAACCCAGTACATTCCCTTTGTATCCTACAACCTGCCTACAATCACTTTTAATTTATAAAAGTTATTGTTACTATTACCCTTAATTCATCATGTTTTTCCTTAGTGAAAATTGTGTCATGAGAAAATGTAGTATCTTTCACTTGGCAATCTGTGTCCTTTTACATACCTCTCTTCTCTTAGTGTATTGCCTGGTACTTAAAGTATAATGGTGAAAAAAGGATGTATCTTGACTTTTGGAATGAAATATACACCTTGATGTTACATCTTCTATGAGGCACTGTTTTGCATACATTTAAAGGTGATGAGGGCTAAAGACCTATGATAACCCAGGCTCAAGCAAACCTTTCCTCCTTTTATGTTTGTTTCCTTACTTATTTGTGTATTTCACATTTTCAAGTCCTTTTTAGATGTGTGTTATGCAGATGCTTTCTCCCATTCCATAATCTTTTTCCTTAGTTTACTTTTTTTTTTTTTTTTAACATGATTCCAGTTGTCCCTTTGATTTCTTGTCTGAGCTTTTAAAGCCTAACTAAATTTCATGAAAGAATTTTTCAAATTTTTCTCTAGTGGTTTTGCAGTTCTGAATGTTACATTTAAGTTTTAATCCATTTTGAATTGTTTAGTTATTCATTTTCTCCAATAACATTTCTTCAAAGCACTGTACTTTTCCTAGTATGTATTCCTGGCAGCTTTGATGAAAATTAGTTGTAGGTTTTTGTACTTATTCCTGGGAGACATTCTAATATATTGGCTTATGGGTCTGCTTTAATATCTTTAATCCATTTTTGGTGACTAGAGCTTTACAGAATAGTTTGAAGTCAAGCAATGGTGTGTCACTTCCAACATTTTATCTCTCAAGATTATTGTGGGGATTTTTTTTTTTGGTATCTTGTCATTGTATGAAAATTTTACAATTGTAGTTTCTTAGATTAATTTGCAAGTGGATTTTTAAATGGTTATTATAAATTCAGTTATTTTATTGCTATCTTTTTCAGATCGATCATCATTAGGGCCTGAAAATACTGTCAGGTTTTGTTGTCTGTATTTGTATTCTGCAAAGTTACTAAATTTGTATATTAGTCCTAATAGTTTTTATCTTTATGTTTTTCTAGATCTGGAACATGTCATTTTCAAAGAGGGACAATTTGACTCCCTTCTTTCCAATTTAGTTGACTTTGGTTTTTCATTTATCTCACTGATGATTAGTTCAAACACCACCTTGAATAGAAATATTTTGATGGCACCTTTTCACTGAGACTTTTTTTTTTAATTTTATGTAGTAAAGTGTGTGATGAACCATAATTGCCAATTCTGAAAATTGAAGTCATTTTAAATACTTCTTATTTTCCTTTAGTACACATTTTATGCTTAAGACGTTAATGAAACTTTTAGATGTGAAGCAGGTGTTCTAACTATTATTTTATTTGAATCTTTATTGAATAGCTCTTTTTGTTTTTTACTTGTTTGTTTTTGTTTCTTGAGACATCTTTCCACACTATGTGCAAAGCATTTTTTATATATAATATTTCACTCTTAAGTATATTTGACTACATTTCTCTATTCTTCATTCTCTTTAATTAATATTTTTATTTTGTGAAAATTTCATAAGTATATACGATACATCTTAATCATACCCATGACCATCTGTCCCTCCAACAACTTCCCTGCAGACTCCTCCACCAACAATTTCTCTCCCAATTTCATGTTCTTTTTTTCCTGAGTCCTGTACCCATGACCTAGTGGATAACTCGACTCCATGCACAAATGACCCCTTGTGTCAGAAAACATAAAAGCTTGTTCTCAACCATGTGCTATTCTGTTGAATGCTGTAGCTTTGCAGCAATGCTTTTCAATTTCTAATAGGTAACATCATGGGTTTTCTTTTGTCTTTTTCTTCCGGATGCTTATTACAAGCTTGTTATCTTGTGTGTAAAAGTTAGCTTGCCTAAAAGTGGATGTAGTTGGTAAGCTAATTTTAAAGTTATAGATAATTTAAAGAGAATTAACGTCTTTATCTCACTGAACATTCCCACTAGCAATTAGCCTATCTCTGCATTTGCTCATCTACCCTGTTGTTGCATATGAAGGTTAGTAGTCTCTTAGCATATATCTTATAATCTTTTAAGGTCTTTATGAGGTGACTCATCTTGTCAGAAATTGTTGTACATGGATATTATTGTTTCCTAGAGCTCCCAATGATATCAGAAAAGTATAGACCATTCCAATTATTCTTTTATTTCATCTTTCACAACAAAACCTTTAGTTGATTTTTCTAGAGATTTTGTTATTTGGTCATATAGTCTTTAAGTGATTCAAATGTTTCTCTCCCTTTCTACTTATATTCCTATTTTGTGTTATATTGAATAACATTTTAACTAATTATTAAGCGACCATACAAAATTCAATACTTTCACTTGGTCTGTGATATCAATAATGAAGGTTTTAATATTTTTTCACTAAGAATGAAGCTTTTGATTTGAGGTATATGAAGTTTCATCATAACGACGAAGTGAGTGTTTAAAACATTTTAAGTCAAGAAACAATCCTGGAGTTTTGAGAAAGGCTCTTACAGCTTTTATGGAAGTTTTATCCTGACCCAATTATATTAATAAAGTTCAGCCATCCTTCCATTCTCAGAAAAATCACCACTTAGTTGTAGGTAATCTTTTATTTTCTTGCCTGGCTCTGTAGTCTATATTCTCTTCAGGAAGCATGCATTGACATTTGTCAGGGAAGGTTGTCTGTGAATTTGTTTTGTTCTCAGTTTGTTGGGCATCATAATCAATGCTGTACTAATTTTATGGAAGTCATTTAGAAATGATCTGGAGCAGATGAGAGAAGCAGTGCCGACATGTGTTACACATTACACAGAATTATTCTGTAAAATGCATTGGCTTTCATTTTTCTAGCAGGAGCTTTTTGACATTGTTTTTCAAAAGTTAAAATTCTTCCTTGGTAATTATTCTGTTCAAGTTGTTTATTTTCTCTGTGACCAATTTTGCTAATTTTAGTTTTCCAGAAATTAGCCATTTCTTTCTGGTTTTCACATTTTTCCACTTGAAGAAAATTTTATTATTCTTTTTGTTATCTCTACACAAGTTTGGTAGGTTTCCATAAAAGAAAGATTCTTGAAATATTTTAATATGACTAGTTAGTAAACAGGGGACACACGATAAAGTGTGAGCTGTCTGATAAAAGAAAACGTCACAGTTATAAAATGAAGGCTATGGGGAGGGCAATAACATGCCTTGTGTAAGTTTCTTAAGCTTGATAATCAAAGAACTGTTAATCTGGTGCCTGCTGCCACTTAAGACTAACCCTTACCCCATTCTGCCAATGGCCCCGGAACTCATTAAAGGAATAAATTCTCTTGTTCAGAGTTCTCTTTTCTTGAAAGATCTTATTTCCTGTGCTCAATCTAGAACAGAGGTTCTCAAAATATGAGTTGCGGACCCTTTCACAAAAGTTGCCTAAAACGACAAGAAAACTCAGATGTTTACATTATAATTCATAACAGTAGCAATATTACAGTTATGAAGTAGCAACAAAAGTAATTTTATGGCTGAGGGTTACCATGACATGACAAATTGTATTGAAGGATTGTAGCATTAGGAAGGGTGAGAAACACTGGTCTAGATGCTTCTTGGTATTTTATGCTCTTGGGCTGCTTTTGTCTGGTTCTTCAAACCAGCCCTTAGGTTTGAGTATGAAGGATTCCACTGCTTTTGTTTTTGTTTTGGGTTGGCATTATTTGAGACAGTATCTAACTAAGGCCAGTCTGCCCTCAAAACTTACTACATAGTTAACAATAATCTTGAATCTTGATCCTTCTACAATAACTTCTTGACTTCTGGGGTTGCAAAAGTGTACTACCACAGTCAGTTTTATGAGTCTGGGGATCAAACCCTGGATACTTAGTAAGCAAACCCTGTGTGTACTTAGTAAGCACTCTAGCAACTAAGCCAGACCCATTCATCTGGCTATCCATGATCATAGTTGTCCAGCAGCCTAAGATTATAAAATATATATGTCTTAATGAGCCTCTTCTATTCACTGAACTCTTGTGGGAAGAAGGGCAATACTCTCTTTCTTAGAATATACTTGGAACTTGTTAATAGCACAGTTGGGTTGTGTTCGTAACTTGTTGAATAAGGAAACACCCCCCACCCCATTCCTGTACATTCATCTTTTTACTTCATCGGAGCATTGACCTGAATTCAAGTATAGTTTACCTTTGAGCTCAGAGCTGGGTCTGCTAGGCACTTAACTGTTTGTTTTAGAATGATCAACTGTAATAATTATACATTATATTTCCATTGGTAACACAGTCCTGCATGATCATCTGTGTGCATGCATGTACATATGCACAACATAAAAAGTGATAATTTTCAGAAAATACATTCTATTACCTATAAGTTTTGATATAATGATAAAAAAAATAGTTTTATCAGAAAGCAATTCTATCCCTAGCACCTACCTGATATTGTAGTAGGAATTTTACCATTTTTCTTGCAGTCTCTAACCTGAAACAGTGTCAAGAAATCATTCATTTAGATAGAAATAATACCCAGGGATTAGACGATCTTTAGGTGAGCAGGGATTGGTCCCAGCCAGAGGTATTATGGAAAAGGATATAAGATATCAAAAATATGTTATTGCCAAGGTTGCATTCTTCCATTTAGAGATTTTGGGTTGCCCATTGTCACTGATTAAAGCGACATGGCATTTTGCCTGTGACGAGCCTGGGCAGAGTTGGACTATCTGGTAAATTGTATTTTAAGCAATAATGAAAGACAGCCCAGTCCCAGTTAGTGGCTGGGAAGAATCCAAGTAAAGTGGCGCATACTCAACATAACTGTGGATATTAGCTACACAATGTGTGGTTACTACCACTTTTCACGACTTCCCTTGTCCCACATCCTTTGCACCTCACCCAGTGCTTACTCACTAAAGGAATTAAATAACTCCCTAATGAATTCCATACTGAATGAAGCTCAAACATTAGCACTCCTAAGATATTTGGGTCCCTGCCTTTTACACAGAGCACCCTTGAAGAAGGAAGATGGAAACATTTGGGGTCAAGGTTCCCTCTCCCTCTCCTGTTTTCTTAGGATTTGCTTGAGATCTATGAGAAAACAGATGTGCTCAGGCAGCTGTGCCTCATGCTTTATTAGAGAGGCTGCTATGTGAATCGGCTTGCAGATCAGGGAGTGTATTTGATGCATGTTCAGAGGCAGGAGTCAGTTGCCTAGAATCCTAATAAGACTGGAGGGGAGGAGTGGAATGAGCCAGGCACACCCTGAGCAGGTGATTCCAATTTGTAAGTAGGAAGGGTAATGACAGATTTAATTGTCCCAATGTTCTCTGTAGGGTGTTCTCCTTCACTTCAAGCTCTAAGCACATCTCTTTGGCTTTGTTTTTACTGCCGATTGAAGGTGTTCTTTTAAATGAGAAGATGTAACGGCAATCTGACAAGAGCTAGAGATAGGGACATCAGCACAAGAACTTATGGCTACCCCTATACCTGTCACTTGATTCATTAAGACAAGTATATTTTTAATAGTTCTGTTGTATGTTGTATTATTCTGACAAGGCTGTGCATACATTCCCCCCCCCCTCTGGATAGTTGGCTTCCTGTTCTTGGGCAATGAATGTACTTCATAGGTTATCCAGATATAAGTCAGCTAGCACATGCATTTCTCCATCTATTCTTTTCATGCATATATGTGTGGATGTGTGTGTGTGTGTGTGTGTGTGTGTGTGTGTGTGTGTGTGTGTGTGTGTGTGACCCTGAAGTCTATATGGTAAAATAAGGACCTCTCATAGTGAAAAGCTCTGGCCTTCTGCAGACCTTGCCAGCTCTTCCTTCATGGGAAGAGTGGTAGAAGGCATTTCCATCATGATTTTCCCCAGAGCACCACCGACCAGTGATAAAGGACCCTTAGGAAGATGGATGGAGCAGAGGTAACTGGGTTCTGGCACACATTGATTAGGAGAGCTGTTCAGATGGAGGATGCAAGGGGTGGGTGCCTGTCGAAATCAGCCTAGAGAGCCAGAGTGATGGGGACATTTAAAGAGCAGCGGGTGTGAATCAGGGTGCTCATGCGAGCAGCATGCTGAGCAGGAGTATGCCTGCATATGTTCAGGGGTATAAATAATTTCTAATTAGTAACTTAACTTTGGGAGGAGACTTTTGAGTAGGAATGCAAACACTGACATTCCTTTAAATGGATGGGGGTTGGGGGGAAGCTGAAAGCTGTAGAAATGAAGAACCAACTCTGTTTAAACAAATAGAAGAACCCCAGAAAATGACCCTAGAATCTTTAAAATTGGAAAAGAAGGCTAATCCATCTCTGGGCCCAGTCTTCTCTCTCCAAGCATTTGAATGGCAATGGGCTAAAGCCCAACAGAAGTCAATGAAGACAAACTTCAGAAGTGGGTGCTAATGACTTCGCTGTCAAGGACACTGAGGACCAGAGAGGAAGAGTAAGCACCCAGTCCTCTTCTCAAGCCAGCTGTTGCCTTTAGTTGTACTTTCTTTTTAATTTTATCCCTCCAGCCTAGATGGGATGCAGCCATGAAGCTGCTTGAGCAAACCTTCCCACTTTCAGGCTCCGTGCCAAAGGCTCAGATGTAGAAGGTATATGCACCAGCACCTTCCAGCCTATAAACATTCATGATGAAATCACTGCCTGCTGGATAGCTGGCTTCCTGTTCTTGGGTAATGAATGCACTTCATAGATTATCCATATATAAGTCAGCTAGCACATGCATTTCTCCATCTATTCTTTTCATGCATATATGTGTGGATGTAGATGCCTGTATGTATATATGTGTGTATACTTATATACATAAGGGTAACTTTATTGGATATATATATATATATATATATATATATATATATTCAGTAGAATACATATGATTACCCACACTTGAGTGCATGTGTACGCATCCCTCCATACACTATTGAAATATAAAAATCTAACATCTTTACTCAGTAGTGATTTGAGTGGGCATCACAGAGAGAAAGGAAGTGAATTGGAATTAAGAGGATAGCCAGGATTGGCCTATTTTGAAAGCAAATGAGAGACATTCACTCACTTAATTCACATGTGGGCTGTTCTTTCTGATGAAAACATCATGTTTCCTTCCCCTGTCGCCTCCAGGACCATCTCCTAAAGGAGCTTCCACGGATTTTCCTTCTCCAGAGGATAGGCATGAAGATGTGGGGTTGGTTTCTCCTGAGAAAACTTATCACTTCTGACTACATCTCATCTGGATGCAGTGCTTCTCTGAGTACTTTGAGTATGGAGGCTTTCCTCCATAGAGGGCCTCAGCCAGAGATCAGGGAAGGGTCGCAGTTAAATGTAAGCCATTTGTCTACCATGAAGAGAAACCAACAAACCAACCAACCCTGGGTCAGCTCTGTGCCACATTTGTCTTTATATAATGCCTTGTCAATCAAAGATGATTGTTATTGCCTCAGTCCCCCCTAACTCTGGAGTCTTGTCTAACTGGATGTTTTAACACTGGTCTCCATTAGTTGGTTGGTGCAATTGTACCATCTCTCCATCCTCCACTCTTTACTCTGATAATCCTGCCTGTCCTTTGATGTTTACTTTGGTTGTTTCTCTCTTACACTGAGGAATGGTCATGATTTCTTTCCTCTATTGCTATCCCTCTCCTTGTCTATGGCCCCACAGTCCTAAGCACAGAGGATTGCAGACCTCTTTCTACCAGGTCAGGAGTTCTTGGATGAGTCTTGTCTTCCCAGTGTTATCATCTCCTTGTTCAGTGTCTGGCACTAACTAGATGCTGTCTCCTTATCTGGAGATATGTACTTCCATTGGATGCCCAACTCACCTCTTCTTATGCAACTTCAGAATGTTTGCTTTCAAAGACAACAGAGAGAGGGAAAGAGAGAGAGAGAAAGAGAGAGAGAGAGAGAGACAGAGAGAGAGAGACAGAGAGAGAGACAGAGAGACAGAGAGAGACAGAGAACCATATATGATCCAGAACTTGCACTGGAAAAAAAATGCTTTTTTTGTAATAAATTTGAGTGGTAATAAATAGGGTGGGAGAGTATACTTAGCAATGCCAAGTTCTCTAAGATGATTGAGATATGTCAGCACATGAAAGATTCCAGATCATTTAAGAATTGCCCTCTTTACTTTCCTGAAAATGAGGATATCTCTAACACTCCCCCTCCCCCGTGCCACCTGAGCTGGGGCTATGCTTTAGTTATACTGAAGTTCTTGGAGTAGGTCTCTCCCTTGGAACTCATTCCCTGCCTGGCTGTACTTTCTGTCTATCCCTTTAGCTGTCCTCTACTGCCTTTCTTCTTTGTACTTACTTTTTTCCATTTGTTTCTTAAGATTTATTTCCCTCTTAATCCTCAATGCAGGCTAACTTTGAACAAGGGAGAAGATTCAAATCAGATTTATATCAGTGGAGGGGATCTTCTGACTTGCCAGCTCAGCCTTTCTCCCCAGCTCCAGATTGTCACCACACCTCTCTATTCCTCCAGGCTCTCTATTCACCTGGAATACAGCATGGTCTTCTGATGGGGGATATTCTTCCGTATATATGTTTCTCTTACTGGTTGATGAATAAAACACTGTGAGAATTCTCAGGAGAGGAATGAGAAGAGGTGCCAGAGAGCTGCCATGTAGCCACTGAATGAGTAACATTCTCCAGTAAGCCAAAACCACATGGAGATACATAGTTTAATAAAAATGGGTTAATAATTAAGAGAAAGCTAGCCAATAAGAAGCCTGAACCTTCGGTCAAATAGTTTATAAATAATGTAAGTCTCTGTGTGTTTATTTGGGGCTAAATGGCTGAGGAACCAGGAGGTACAGAATCCTCACTGCAGCCAGATGACATAGCGTGGTGCAGCCTTGCTCCATTGAGCCTCTTTTGATATCACTTAGCACGGTTGCCTCGTTTCATGAAGTTAATGTTACTGTGGTTTTGCACACACTTTCACAATTGATTTCTGGCAGAGAAGAATTCCACTGTAGCGAAGTTCTACATGCTGTGCTTGCCTACATGTTATGATTTTAGCACATTGATTGCTGGCCATGGAAGTATATATAAGGCTAGCTGTCTTATCAAGCCCATAGCTAGATCAGCAAGTTGAGACATTTTCAAGGGTGAAGTTAAAGAGGAAGCAGGTTGGGAATGTTTTGCTCGGTTCCTATCCCTGGAATGTAATGGAGTAGTCCACAGTTTGGAAGCCCATTTTACAGATGAAGCCAGAGACCCACAGACTGTGGTCCTCAACTCAGGAGGCTGCAGCTCCCAGAGAGTGCTAGAGTGCCATTTCTTCTCATGTGCAGTGCAGCTGACTTGTCCTGGCGGGTCTGTTGGTTGTTATGACTAGGATTTCCCTGGGTGCGACTCAGCCACTCACAGGGCAATTTTGGCATGCCACAGACTGGAGTGTTTAGAACTAAGGACTTTGCTGCCCTTTCTGTTTTTACTCTCACTGATAGGCACTCCCTGGGTTGAGTGATGCTCACCTGCACTTCGGAGAGTCACCTGCATGCCTCAGTCAACCAAATCAAAAGTAGTCTCTTCCAGAGTCAACTTCAAACTCACACCAAGAAACATGCTTTCACTAGCTGTCTTGACATCCTTTATCACTGTCAACTTGACATACAAAAGTAACCATCAAGAAAATCTTCTTTGCCTCAGGCCAGCTAACATTTCATTCAACAAGGAAAGCCACTGGCTGAGATCAGCATTAAAAGATGATGGATGTGGGGCCAGTGAGATGGGCTCAGTGGCTAAAGTAATTGCCACCAAGCCCAGACAATTTAAATTTGATTCCCGGAACTTGCATGAAAATGGGAGGAGAGAACCAACTCCGCAAAGATGTCCTATGTTCTCCACATGTGCACCCCAACACATACATCTCCCACAATGTACACAATAACAAAAGTAGAATTTCAAAATGAGATGGTTCATGTGACCCCCCGAGGCAGATACATAACACCAAGTGACAAGGTTCAGGATATGGCTTATGGGAAGAGAAAACTAGATGTCTATCAATGCAACCTACCTCTGGGTTTGCAACTGTAGTCTATTCAGTTATGGATGCTTGAAATAAAGTCTTATATGCCTCTTGATCTCCCCCAAGGCAGCCAGAGCGAGCATTGCAAGGGATCCCCTTTCTTGACTCGGATCTCTGAGTTATGTCACACTCCAGGATATGGCTGTTGGAAGTTCTTGGCCAGGACCCAGTACCATCTTGCTAATGGTCTCCTGACTGTGGCCAGACTGTCTTGTATTTTCAGAGAGCTGGAGAAAGAAAGGCCGAGCAGATTCTACCTCGCCCCCAACTAATAAAGCATTTGTAGACACACAGAGAGATGTTAAGCTGGGAGGGGGGTGAAAAGGGGCCACTTTGAAAAGCCTTTAGAAGGCCTCCTCTCCCATCTGTTCAGTTCGTGGGAAGGCTCTGTTTTCCGTACTTAAAGGTTTTGTAAATTCATTACCAACAAGTAAAATGTACAAAGCACACACAGAGACATCGAGGTCTGATTCACCATCTGCTGGGGAGTTGCATTCTTACAAACAGTGCAGTTCTATTTCCTGTCAGGAAGAGGAGTCAGTATAGGCCACCCAGGACCCAGAGTACCAATGCAGGCAGGGATAGCTTCTCTCAGTTTTTTAATTGCATATGGATAGTGTTTACAGATCTTGAGTCTTCTCCCATTTATCCCCATATTGCTGAAGAATGCCTGCAGGTTACCATATAGAACATTGTTGTAGTTCTCATAGACCCTGGAAGGAGAGATATAGTCAGACCTGGAGTTGAATTCCTAAGATAATGCTATTCCCTTTACTTCAGGAAGACAAGCTTGGCTGTATATGTGTGTGTGTGTGTGTGTGTGTGTGTGTGTGTGTGTGTGTGTGTGTGCGACGCGCACGCACACACACACACACACACACACACACACACACACATGCACACACTCGTGAGCACGGAGGGATGCTTCTATCATTTTTTCTGCATCTGGAGACTCTCCAAGTCTCTCCTTAATGGGTCCAGAGGAGCTCATTCAGGGCTGGTCGGTGGCAGGGGTGTGCATGCAGTGATCTGATTGGCTCCTTGGTTAAATGTCCTTCTGACTCTATTCTCTTTCTCTTCTCTCCTGGAATTATCAGTGTGGCCAGTTGACTCCAAAGTACTAACTCTACTGGCTTTGGAGGCTACCCTGCTTTTTCCTGGCAAGCAAAGGAGAAGATGTGTTCACCTCTGATCTTGAATCTCTGCTCAGGTACCCTGAATTTAACTTGAACCATCATTCCACCTGTTCTAGCCGGGAAAGATGGGAATTTCTAACTTGTTGTTTTTTATGCTTCCCCAGGGCCCTCAGAATTAGGTTTACCTTGGTCATACACATTCCTCTAAGAAACAGTTGTGACCCTACAGCTGTTGTCCATATAAACCCACCATTGTCCACCTGCCTCTGCTTCCCTTACAGGCTCATGTACTAAATGTTTGGTCCCCAGCTGGTCCCCCTATTTTAGGAGGTTGCAGAACCTTTAATAGGCCAGGCCTACCTAGAGGAAGTGGGTTACAGGGGAGGGAGCAGGCCTTGAACATTCTAGCTTAACCTTGCTTCTATTCTAAGCTCTGTTTACCGATTCACCAGACTGAACAGTGAACTAGCCACCTTGTGCTTTTACCATTGCGGGCACATTTCCTCCAGGTTCCATGTCACAGATGTGCTGGGAAACTAGCCAAAAGCAATCCCTTCTCTATTAAGCCACTTTTGTCATGTGTAGTAACTTACATATTAGCCAATAGAGATTTTATTCATTCAACGTTGAGGTGTTGATTATGTTTCTAAGTGCTGAATCAATGATCTAGACAAGACCTCTATGAGAGCATTTACCCTGCAATTGGAAGGGGACACCCAGACTCAGAAAAACAGGTAAATCATCAAATAGCTGTGAAGATGAAGTCGTGTGTAGGGTGGGTATGTGGAACTTAGGATGGAGAAGCTAGTGAGAGCTCCTTGAGGATGCTTCTTAGCTGAGACCTGCATAAGCAAAAGAAGCCAGCGACTTGGTGATCAGGGAAAGAGAGTATGGGGAGAGACAATAAAAAGTACAGAGGTCCTGAGACAGGAATGGCTTTCTGTGTTCTGGACTAAAAAGGAGGTTAGGAGAATGATATTCAGATGTGAGAGAGGCAATCATAGGTAATACCACTAGGACAGGAGATGTTGGTGTAAAACTCAGACTCTACTAAGGGTAACAATAAGCATTTGTAAGGTTTTAGGCCAGACAGTAATGTGACTAGATTTACATTTTTTAAAAACAGTCGTGTGTGTGTGTGTGTGTGTGTGTGTGTGTGTGTGTGTGCACATGTAAGCACGTGTGCTAATGTGTGCCATAGAGCACTTGTAGAAGCCAGATGATAACTGGTGGGAACCCATTTTCAAGAATCAGACAATACATTCAGGTAGTCAAGCCTGGCTTGATGACTGATCATTGCTCTTACCTACTGAGCCATCTCATTGGCCCTGATTTGTATTTTAAAGGAAATATTTTTACAGCTGCAAAGAAGTCAACTAGAATAGAGATGTTGGTGATTTGAATTTCAAGGCCGGCAATACCAATGAAAGAGGAAGTCTCCTCTTTCTAAGCATTGCTTAGAAACAATGACAATAGAGTTACAGATATAGTAGCTATGGGTTGGAGAAAAGACCAATAATCATTAAAAGTAGGGAACAGTACCATACACCTGTGTGTATAATTCCAGCACATGACAGGTGGAGGCAGGGAGAGCAGGAGTTCAAGGTCATCTCAGTTATAAATTGAGTGAGTTTAAGGCCAAGCTGGACTACATAAGAATCTGTAGCAGAAAAACGAAGAAAAATAGGAATAACCATGATGTGTCCCTTAACTCTAAACCTGGGTGTCCTTTTTATAAAATACATACTTAGTGAACATTCAAAAACATTAACAATTATGTGGTTGGGTGTGAGCTTGCCCTGCTGATCGCAAATAGGAAAATGGAAGAAAATCAACTAACAAACAAAAACAAGACAGATACATCTAAAAGCATGACCATGGGGCTCTGGCCTGCTCAGAAGAATAACATGGTCTAAACTCTTGGCCACCCAAACCCTGTCTCAGCTAAGCTTTTTATATGCAGTAGAGGGGATTCTGTACTGCTGTCCCTACCTCCTCATCTGGAGTGTGAATGCTCAAGGACTTCCTTCTCCACCTGCCCTACTATTATGGGCTGCTTGCCTTATTCCCTTCTTGTCTAAGAAATTTTAAGGACTACGGTCTGGCTTTAAATTCTCAGTGTCTGGTAGTTTCTAGCTTGCAGCAGATCCTCATGAATTTTTATCAGCTAGTTTGAGACGACCATTCTTTCTGCTGACTACTCTCCTTACATTGCTCTGTTTCCTCATTAAGAACAAAACATAGACACCCCATGCTCTGCTTTCTACCCCCTCTGCCTGGCCAGGTGCCATCAGACTCCATGTTTCAGTTCACAATGCCGTGGATCATTAAGCATCCTAACTCATACTCAAGCCATGCTTTCAAAGCTGTTTACCTTTCATTACTGTCATGGGAAGAGAACAAGAATGGACTTGCCATCACAGGTCTTGGACCTGAGTACAAATGTGGCCTTGGTTGGTTATACCTGGGAAGTTGACTGGTAGATAGTCACTAATAAGTTTTCTGTACCCCAATAACAGATTTCTTTGCCAACACAGCAAGCCAGGTAAAGCTGAACTGAAAAGCCAACCAACAGGTAGGTATAGTTGAGCAAAGAAACTCCTGGGTGGGTCCCTAGTCCCACAGTTCAAGGCTGGAGAAGTCACTCGCCTTAACTAAAGCAGGAAGATTATATAGGTTGTAGGTGAAGGGGTGATGATGTGTCTGCCACAAGCTGGTTTTAAGCCTAAGCATAATCAAAGCTGAGCACTTTTAGGCAGGGACTTCGATGGTGGGCAATTTCAGGGAGGTACTGCCATAGTCACCAAGAATGCAGAACTGGGCTTTTTGGTGCCTTCCTTTGTTAGAAATTCTCTGAGAGGGAGGAGTTTGGAGAGGGGGGTACAGGGCTTTGAAGATCAAGCAGGAGTGAGCTAGAGGTTCCAATAGAAGAGCCACCTCTGCTTGCCCATATATGTTCCTTCAATGAGAGGGGTGAGTCACTGTACCAGACTGAGTTTATGCTGAGAACCTGATTTTCTTCTGGGAGTTCAGTGTTGTAGTATAAGCTAAGCACAAGGTGCTAATTGACCTACCCCAGTGTAAACTTTGGCAATGTGTTTCTAATTGACCACCCAGGCAGACACATCACACACACTGCTGCACTTCTCTTGCTGAGGGAAGGAGAGCATACAGGAACCAGCCCATCAATTCCTTCAGATGCTGCTTGTGTCTTTCCCTTATGATCCATCTTTGTGTCCTTACTACATCATCATAGTGAATATTAGCTGTGAGCCTAATTATACACTGAGTCCCACATGTACTTAGAATGAATATTCTAGCATATTCTTGGGAACCTTCAACACTTGCTCCTTGGATCATTTAGTATTACTGCATCGCTGATAGCTGTCATTTACTACCCTATAACTGTTGTTTCTTGGTAAGCCTTTTGTTCCTGCAAGATCTCAAGATCTATATCTTATATATGTACATTGAACAGATCTGGATGGCTGGCAGGAATTTGAGAGGTACCTGCTAAGGTGATGCATGAATAAATGAAGGAAATGTCAAAGCCACTAGTGGTTGGGGTAGTGACCCCACACCAGACTGTGGACAAGGAGCTGAGATACTTTAATGCTATTAGTGGTATCTTTTCTCCTGGGGCAAGAGAGCCAAATTGATTAGGCTGTAGTTGGACTTCATGCCATCATGAAGCAGACAAGAAACATTTGCTAAAACCCCCAGGAGATAGAGACTTGTATGAATACAAGCAGGAAGAAACACTCTTAAGACATTAAAGCTGCTTGGAAGTATATGTTTACAAGCCAGGGACTCCCACTCTCAGCACTGTCCTTTGTGCTTGGGGACAACTGAGCAGGTATTTCTAGATCCATGCATGGGAAAGTACAGGAGAGTGACTAAATGTGCCTATGTACTTAGCCACATCTCAATATTCTAAAATGCTACAGCTGGGTATACATACTTTTATGTGCATGGGCAGCCATATTTCCCATGTGCTTGTGCAGGCTTATATGAATTTGTGTGATTGCCAAGCATAATTATGACTTGATGCATTTGGGGATGTGTAGGGATGTACTTTTGCAAGCATTCCTGCAAACCACAGCAAGCCCGTGTACATATGTGAACATGCATACTGATCTCTGCTTATCTGCTCCATGCGGAGCCCAGGCTTCTGCTTTAATAACATCTATAGCTGAGTGACTGCAGTAACTGCTGTGGCCCTGTAACACTATCAGGATTGCTTCAGCCCTTTCAGGATTACCAGTGCTCAGTGTAGTTTAAATATATCTCCAGTCCTAATCCCTAAACAAAGATGCAATGATTTTTGCTAAATATGGAGGATTATTTATTAAGATAAAGTCAAGGGTATGGGAAGCCACATCTGGTGGAACATTGTCGCAGAAGAATCATCCCTCTCTCCATGGGGGCGGGCAGGGCAGAAAGGCCACTCCATGAGGTTACAGTAGTGCATACAAACATACTGAGTCTGGAAGAAAATGACTAGCCTCCCTCACTAGCTAGAATGAGGCACAGGGCTTGCAAGGTATCAAGGACCAATAGCTTGATCTGAAATGATGACAACCTGTGCAAGTACAACTTGTGCTCCTGCTTATAAGAAAGCCCCATTAATAATGCATTGGACAGGGAAATAGGTGAGCCATTGCCAGGTAAGAGAACACTGTGGGGCAGTGTTCTTTGGATACTGTCTCAGGAGGTATAGCTTGCTTGCTAAATGCATTCAATATGAATTTCAGATCACCTAGAAATCTTTGCTAGTAAGGTTACAGGGCCTACACAACTCATATGTGACACCCACAGCATGAGGACAGGAGCAGAAGGAAGCATATGAGCACAGCATTGGCCACTCCAGGAAGCAGAACCAGATTAAGGAAGCTCAGGGAGGCATTCACTCTCCCCATCGTCTATCCTGCTGCTCACTATGGGGACTTTTTCAAGCACACACAGCACAGTTCAGATTTGAAATCCCTGCAAGAAGTTTGGGCATACAGAACTAAGGCATCAAGAATGGGGCTTGTGGAAGTAGCAAACTCAACATGCTTCACTCTCTTCCACAGAACAAGGATGAAGAGTTATGGTTTTGAAGTCCATAATGTGTAAGAATATTCTCAGTCATTATTCAGAAAACCCTTGAATGTAATACGTGTTAGATGCCAGGAAGAAGGAATGGGAAGTCATAGTCCTGACCTGAAAGAACCTAAGGTGTATGCAAATACACACACACACACACACACACACACACACACACACGCACGCACGCACGCACGCACGCACACACACACACATGAATGCGCGCACACACACACACATACACACACACAAACACGAATGCACGCACGTAGGTATATGTTTGGTGTCTGTGGAGGTCAGAGGAGGGCACAAGATTCCCTGGCAGTGAAGTTAAGGACAGTTGCTATGTGGGTGATACGAATTTCTGCAAGAGAAGCAAGTGCTCTTAACTTATGACCCATCTCTCCAGCCCCCACTTATTGATAAAGCAATGGTTGGATTTAAATTTGTCATTCCATTATTTTCCTATTTGCTCATGTCTGTGCTTTTCATACAGTCTTTGGTCTTGACTAAATTTTATTATTTTATTTTCTTGACTTATTTCTTACAACTCGTTACTCTTTTATTGTAATGGTGTTTCAGGACTTTTAACCTATTACTGTCAACCTTCAGGTGATATCATGCTAGTTCACACACAATGTGATAATTTTACTATATTATCTGTGCAGCTTTCCTCTCCTTTGCTCCTCTGTTGTTAGACATTTACCTCTATATATGACACAACATTCTAGACTACATTGTTAATGTTTTCCTTAAATGTTCAATTATTCTTTAGTGTGTTAGAGATTTTAAAATAGAAATTATACACATATTTAATACACACATGAATAAATTACACACATACATATGTATTTACCAAAACAGTTACTGCTTTCAGTAGAATTCATTATTTGATGTTTTGAAAGATATAAAGATATGCTTGCTTGGTATAGGATGCCAGTGTTTTTGTTTTTTTTTTATTATATTCAAAATGTATTTCCTGCTGTTTTCTTGCTTACATGGTTTCTAATATAGAAATCTGCTATTATAGTTCTCTTTATTCTCTATTCATTTTTGGGGCATTTTAGGTTTAAAATTTGTGAGTAACTTTGAATTGCTTTTTTAAGAAAAATATTCAACATTTTAATATTTTATTATACTTAGTATAATACATTTAATACTATAAGTTCTGATGAAATCCAGCAAACTCATATCACATGCTTCTCTCTAAAAAGAGTATCTACTCTCCCCATGTATGGTCACTATTGTACTGGAGATTCTAGAAAATCTAACAGTACAAGAAAAGGATAGAGAAGGAAGAAAGGAAACCATGTATTGTCTTTTAATGCAGGCAACTTGACTGAATGTCCCTGGCAAGAGTCCATTTGTATATAGAAATATACTAATTTTTTTTTATTTATTCTTGTATCCTGCCACTTTGCTGAAGGTGTTTATCAGCTGTAGGAAATCCATGGGAGAGTTTTTTTGGGTCACTTATGTAAACTATTTTATCATCTGCAAATAATGAAAATTTTACTTTTTCCTTTCCTATTTGTATACCTTGATCTCTTTTTGTTGCCTTATTGCTCTAGCTAGAACTTCAAGTACAATATTGAAGAGATGTGGAGAGAGTGAACAACCTTATCTTGTTCCTGTCAGAATGGCTAAAATTAGAAACACCAATGACAGTTTATGCTGGAGAAGATGTGGAGAAAGGAGAACATTCCTCCACTGCTGTTAGGAGTGCAAACTTGTACAGCCACTTTGGAAATCATTATGGCGGTTCCTCAGGAAAATAGAAATTAGTCTACCTCAAGACACAGTAATTCCACTCTCAGGCATATACCCAAAAGATGCACATTCATACAACAAGGATATCTTTTCAACTATGTTTATAGCAGAATTATTTGTAATAGCCAGAACCTGGAAGCAACTTAGATGGCCCTCAACTGAAAAATGGATGGAGAATGGGCTGAGGTTTGGTGGGGGAACTAGGGGAAGAAAGGAGGGTGGTGGAACTGGGATTGACATGTAAAACAACCTTGTTTCAAATGTAAATAAAAGGAATATTCACAAGGGATATTGGTCTACAGTTCTCTCCTCCCACCCCCTTTTTTAATTTAAATTTAAAACAAGTTTATTTACATGTCAATCTTAGTTCCCACTCCCTCCATTCCTCCCCCCAACCCCCATCCCATCCCATTTCTGCTCCCCAGGGAAGGTGAGGCCTTCCATGGGGAGTCTTCAAAGTCTGTCATATCATTTTGAGCAGGGCCTAGACCCCCCCCCCCCCCGTGTGTCTAGGCTGAGAGAGTATCCCTCTATGTAGAATGGGCTCCCAAAGTCCATTCATATACTAGAGATAAGTACTGATCCACTACCAGAGGCACCATAGACTGCCCAGTTCTCCTAACTAGCACACATGTTCAGGTGGTCTGGGTCAGTCCTGTGCTGGTTTCCCCTACTATTAGACTGAGGTCCATGAGCCCCCCACCCTTGTTCAGGTCAGCTGTGGGTTTCTCCAGGCTGGTCTTTGTAATTCTCTTTCTTAGCTGTACCTTTGTGTGGTTTGGGTACCAAGGTAATTGTAGACTCATAAAAATGAGCAATGACCCTTATCTATCACCATGCACAAAACTAAAGTCCAAATGTATCAAAGACTACAACATAAATCCAGCCACACTAAACCACCTAGAAGAGAAAGTGGGAATTACCCTTGAATAAATTGGTACAGGAGGCCTCTTCCTGAACTAAAGCCAGTAGCACAGACACTGAGATCGACTATTAATAAATGGACCTCTTGAAACTTAGAAGCTTCTGTAAAGCAAAGGACACAGTCAACAAGACAAAATGGCAGCCCACATAATGGGAAAAGATTTTCACCAACCCTACATCTGACAGAGGGCTGATTTCCAAAATATACAAAGAACTTAAGAAGGTAGTCACCAAGACACCAAATAATCCAAGTAAAAAGTAGGTATAGAACTAAATAGAGAATTCTCAATAGAGGAATCTAAAATAGCTGAAAGACACTTAAGAAAGTGTTCAACATCCTTAGCCATCAGGGAAATGCAAATCCAAACAACTCTGAGATACAATCTCTCACCTACTAGAATGCCTAAAATAAAAAACACCAAAGACAGTTTATGCTGGAGAGGATGTGGACAAAGGGGAACACTTCTCCACTGCTCATAAGAATGCAAATTTGTACAGCCACTTTGGAAATCAGTATGGCTCTTCATTAGGAAAATGAGAATCTGTCTACCACAAGATCGAGCAATTCCACTCTTAGGCATATACCCAAAGGATGCACATTCATACAACTATGTACAACTATGTTCATAACAACATTGTTTGTAATAGCCAGAATCTCGAAACAACTTAGATGCCCCTCAACTGAAGAATAGATAAGAAATTGTGGTAATTTACACAATGGAGTACAACTCATCACTCATCAGGAAAGAAAAAAACAAACAAAAAAGAAAAAAAGAAAAAAAATGAAACCTTGAAATTTGTAGGCAAATGGATAGAACTAGAAGAAACCATCCTGAGTGAGGTAACCAAGTCACAGAAAAGACAAACATGGTATGTTCTCACTCATATATGGATATTTGACATAGAGCAAAGGATTTACAGCCTACAATCCACACTTCCAGAGAGGCTAAGAAGCAAGAACCCTAAAAGAGACATGTACAGTCTCCCAGAGAAAGGGGAAAACTACAAGAGCTCCTGAGAAAATTGGGATCACAGGAAGGGGGGAAGAGGAGGGAGTTAGGAAAAAGAGGGGAGAGAAGAGGAGGGGAGAGGAGAACAGAGGAGAGCAAGAAATGAGATACCTTAATAGAGGGAGCCATTATAGTTTGAAAGAGAAATCTAGCACTAGGTACATGTCCAAAAATCCACAAGGATGACCCCAACTAAGAATCTAAGCAATAGTTGGAAAGGATACCTTAAATGCCTTTTCCATATAATGAGAATGATGACTGCCTTAAATGCCATCCTAGAGCCTTTATCCAGTACCTGATGGAAACAGAAGCAGAGATCTACAACCAAGCACTTAGCAGGACTCCTGGAATCCAGTTGTAGAGATGGAGGAGTGATGAGCAAAGGGGTCAAGACCATGCTGGAGAAACCCACAGAAACAGCTGGCCTGAGCAAGTGGGAGCTCATAGACCCCAACCAGATATCTGTGGAACCAGCATAGGACTGAACCAGGCCTCCTGAATTTGGGTGATAGAAGGCCTGGGCAGTCTATGGGCCTCTTGCAGTAGAACCAATATTTATTCCTAAAGCATGAATAGACTTTGGGAGGCCATTACTGTATGAAGGGATACATCTCAGCCTAAATACACAGGATAGGGCCTAGGCCTTGCCCCAAGTGATGTGACAAACTTTGATGATCACCCATGGAAGTATTCATTCTCCCTGAGGAGTAGCTAGGGAATGAGAGGGTGGGAGGGAAGTGAACTGGGATTGATATGTAAAATAAGATGGTTTCTAATTCAAATTTAAAAAGGAAGAAAAAAAGTAATATATTGAAAATACTAGTAGAACTAGCCAGTGTGCCAAATTATAGAATAATAGATCTATATAACCATGCAATAGTATTTTTATTAGCAAATAACTATTTGAAATGGAAAATTTAAAATACCACTTATTTGATTTTGCATCAAATATGCAAAATCTTTCCTTCTATTCTTTTTTTTCTTTCTTTTTTCCTATATGAGGGATTAAATCTAAGTCTTTTCACATATGAGGTAAACACTCCACGTAAGAACTACTTCCCTAGCCTATTTTTACTTTTTATTTTGAGGCAGTGTCTTGAACTTGCTCTGTGGCCTAGGCAGGGCTTGAACTGGCAATCTACCTGCCTCTGCCTCCCATGTAGCTGGGATTACAAACCTGACTTGATAAATTATTTTTCCCTTGCTGAAAGGTGTAAAATATCGGTAAAAGAAATTGAATTATATTTTAAATAGAGAGGTACACCATGTTAAATTGGTGGGTCAGTATGTTAAGATGATGTGTCTCTTCAAATTGATCTTTAGGCATAATGTAATTTCAATTTAAAAAAACATCATTTATTTTTTTGTTCAGAAATTGACAAGCATGTCTAAAATGCAAGGAAAATGCAATAATCCAAACTACTGTGGTAAAGCTAAAGGACTAATGCTTTCTGACTTCAAGACCTACTGTAAAGTTTTGCAAAACAGCACATGAATGCACATTGTGCTGTATGTGTAAAGATAAATCAATACTTGACCTGGTCAGAATAGAGTGTTTAACAATAGACCCACATACTAGGGATTGCTAACTGTTAAAAGGGGGGTGGATTGCAAAGGTCATTCTATAGTGAGTAGTTGCAAATCTCTATGTAAGAAAAGAAACTTGCTCATGATATAAAGAAGTTAAGAGAAAAGTGGCCCATCATCTTAAGTGTAAACCTTAAACATGTTAAACCTTTTCAAAATCTTTGTGATTTAGTATCAAGCAAGGATTCCCTCACTATAACAACCAACTTCTCCAACCCCATCTAATAAAATTACAATGGTTAAAAGAATTTGTCAAAAATAAAATATATTTTAATAATTAAAGAGTCTGTTAATTGAAATACAATAATATACAAACTTTGGGAAAAATTTGAAACATATACATATGATAAAGAATGTGTTCAGAATATACAAAGTACTCTCTGGAGTTAGTAGTGAGGAATAAGCAAATTTAAAAAATAACACCAGAATTGAACAGACAGTGTACCAAGGGAACATACAGATAGGTAAAAGAGTGTGTTAGAAGTTTTTGAGCCAAACTGATCACTAATCATATGCAAATTAAAAACACAGAAAGAGGTGACTACATAGACATTGTACTATCCACTAGTTGAAACTACAGTGAGATACTGCTCCATAAACACTACAACAACTAAAACTCTAAAGACCCCATAGTATTACTTCTGGAGACAATGCTAAGCAGAAGAGGCTTGTGATTTGCTGATAGCAATGCAAGTGGTAGAATATCATTGGAGAACACTAGACATACACATGACATGTGATATAACCAGTTTATTTCCAGATATCATTCACTAAAAGGAAAGCTTATGGCCGTACAAACACTAATACACAGGGGATCACATCAACACTACTTGTAATTGCTCCAACTGTCAGCTCTCTAAATATCCACCAGAAGATAGAGGTATAAACAGGCAATGGTCTACCCATAGAGTGGAAGACCACTCAAGTAAAAATAAGTCAGTTACTAAATTTTATCAGTATGGGTGAACCTCAAAATTACTGCACAGAAATTAATCATCAAAAACATGACTATAAAATTAATAGAATGTATGTTTTAGTGTAAGAGGAGAGAAATCATGTAGTTTGAAGGAAAAATTGATGGAACTGGAGATATGAAAAAGTTGAATTAGTAGAGCTTGAAGTCAGGGATGGTGATGCCTCCTGAAGTTCCTTTATTGTACAGGGTTGGTTTTGCTATCCTGGGTCTTTCCATATAAAGTTGATTGTTATTCTTTCAAGATCAGTGAAAAATTGTGTTGGATTTTTGATGGGGATTACATTGAATCTGTAGATTGCTTTTGGCAAGACTGCCATTTTTACTGTTTATCCTACCTATCCAAGAGCATGGGAGATCTTTCCATTTTATGGTATCTTCTTTAATTTCTTTTTTTAAAGACACAAAGTTCCTGCTATATAGGTCTTTCACTTGTTTGATAAGCCTTACCCCAAAATACTTTATGTTGTTTGTGGCTATTGTGAATGGTGATGTTTCTCTGATTTCTTCCTCAGCCCCTTTGTCTTCTATATATAGCAGGGCTACTGATTATTTTGAGTTTATCTTGTATTCTGCTAGTTTGCCACATGTGTTTATCAGCTGTAGGAGTTCCCTGGTAGAGTTTTTTGGGTCGTTTATGTAAACTATCATATCATTTGCAAATAGTGACAGTTTGACTTCTTCCTTTCCAATTTACATCCCCTTGATCTCCTTTTGTTGTCTTATTGCTTTAGCTAGAACTTAAGTACAATATTGAAGAGATATGAAGAGAGAGGACAGCCTTGTCTTGTTCCTGATTTTAGAGGAATTGCCTTAAGCTTCTCTCCATTCAGTTTGATGTTGGCTGTTGGTTTACTGTATATTTCTTTTATTATGTTTAGGCATGTTCCCGTTATCCCTGATTTCTCCAAGACCGTTATCATGAAAGGGTGTTGAATTTTGTCAAAGGCTTTTTCAGCTTCTAGTGAGATGATAATATGGTGGCCAATGAGGCAGTATGATAGGTGGGGCTAGGCTATGAGGAGGATTCTGAGAAGTACAGGCAGAGAGGAGTTGTCATGAAATCCCAGGAAGTGATATAGCTGGGCAGAAACTGCCATTAGCTAACCATAGAGGTCTGAAGGTCTGTACAGACAGGCAGAAAGTGACATAGCTGAGCAGAATCAGTATATAAGTGGGGATAAACAGGAAATCGTTGTCTTCTCTTCTCTGTGGACTTGCTGAGTCAGTCACTATGTAGAACACCAGAGGATTAACAGGTCCACGGACCTTTCTCCAGTAAGAGAAGACCATGAGGAAATTCTTAGATTGATAGAAATGAGTTAATATTTAAGACAGAACTAGCCAGTAAGGACCGATAGTAACAGGCCAATAGATTCATAATTAATATAAGTGCCTGTGTGTGATTTGTGGCTGACATGGCTATGGGACCAGGCTGGAAGGAAAGTGCTTGTTACAAGGAACAAGGAGATAAAGTAGAGTGATAATGGCCAAAGTACAAAACATGCATAAAAATTTCATACCAAAATCCATTTTGTACATTAATGAACACCAATGAGATATGTTGTTGTGGACAGTGGGCTATGTCAGGTAGAATGAAGAGAAATAAGAAGAAGAAGATTGCATATGGAAACTTGACAGAGGATGGTATTTATGATTGTGGTGGCAGTTTCATTGGTGTGAACTCATTATTAGCTTAAATATATATAATTTATTGTTTTCTAGTTATACCTAAGTGAAACTGTCAGATAAATTAAGAATAAAAAAGGGTAAGTTTTGATTACTTAATAGTATAGCCAGGACACTAACTACAATGGGCATCTAGAGAGATATTCTTTGTGGGGAAATTCATGCTTGTTGATTCACTCCATGTGATATTTATACAATAAGTAGATGTTTAAAATGTCATTAATCTGTATCCATAAAGAAGATGCATGTGTAGTACATAAATTGAACCTCTATGGAATGAGAGAGGGAATTCAACTAACTAGATAAAAGAAACCAGGAGATTAGAGAAAAAAGAAGAATCTTGAAAAGATTATTAAATCATGTTGTTTGAAAAGATTTAATACATGTCCCAAAAAATCCCCTAGCTCTCTCCATCTGGCTTGTTATCCTGAGAGTAGATACAGAAAAACATGTAAGAAGGGAACATATGTTTCCACTGGAAGGGCAGTTATGAGCAGGTTTTTTTTTTGGCCAGCCTTGTCCCACAGCCACACCAGCCTCAAATAACATACAGAGACACTGTATTAGATATAATGCTGTTGGCCTGTTGTTAGCATTTCTTATTGGCTAGCTCTATCTTAAATATTAACCCATTTCTAGCAATCTAAGTATTTCCACGTGGTCTTATCTTACCAGAGAGAGGGTCTGGAGTTCTGCTGTCTCGGTCCTTCATGTTGAATCTCCCTCCTTTCTCTTCCTCTCTCCTCATCTCCTATCCTGACTATTGGCTTTTCTATTGGTCAACAGTGCTTTATTCATTAGCCAATACGAGAAACATATTTACAGAATGCCATCTTCCATCACATCATCACATTTAGACAAATTGTCTTCGGCTCTATGAGGAAGCTACATACCTCTAGAAAAAAATGACTGCAGATAATACTCCACCGATCTACACTAAAATGCCAGGGTGGGGACTAAGCTCAGCAGGGGTGACTCTTGCAATCTCAAGACCTGGATATATGAGTTCATTCACCTGGCTCATTGGTCACTATTTTTATAAACCTGAAAATGGGAAGAACTCAAGTATTTAATTATCTCCCCAATTTATAATGTTTTGGGTTTCAGATGATACCAGGTAAAGAAAATCCACGTAAAAAGAATCTGTACAAATCTTCTGTCTTGGGGTTTATCACAGTGTTTACTGGGCTTCATTGGACTTTCTTGGATTTTCTAGGATCTGTCTCTGGCCATGCTTCTTTGACAGTCAATCTCAGCATAGTCACCGTCTTATTTTAGTTCATTCTAAAACATTCTTTCTTTCGGGAAATAACTTCATTAAGGGGAAAGAGACAAACAAAAGTAGCTATGAAGGGATATCAGCAAAAGACTTTGTCTTTCTGGAGTTAGCTTACACTGACTACCACAGTTTACCAAACAGCCTAGTGATCCAGCTTCTTTACCAATTGCATTGAACCTCAGAGTCAGCCCAGGCTTCTCAAACTCCATGTCCAAAACTAATTGCAAGTGTTGTGTCACTTCATAGTATAGGGACCCAACAGAATTTATGTCGAGTCCTAGACCTTACACTTTTTTCTTTTGAGTCTGAAACTCACTCTGTAGACAATGTTAGCCTGAAATTCTTAAAAGTCCTCCTCTTTTTGCTCTCCCATATTCTGGAATTACAGGTGTAGGTCAACACACCTAGCTCCTAGGCTGTGTATATTCTGCTTTGCTGCCCTCACTCAAAGGCCCCCATGAGTCCTAGGCTCTCTTCTTATTTTGTAATGCCAAGGCATGTGACTATAGTCAAGCTCTGTTCTCACTGTGCAGCACAGCACTCAGGATGCATTAGGTATTCAGAAAGTACATTTTGGCTGTATGAGTGCCTCTGAGCATCATCTGCCTACACTTATTCAAGTTGCAAGTCAATCACCCACTGGTAGACATGCCTGCAGGAGCATGTTACCTGACACTATGATTGTCTTTTCTAGAAACCTGAATTAACTTACTCTTCTATCATATACTTACATGACAAGGTTCATGTCACTCAACATTTTTAAGTCTCATGTTTTCTACTGGCAAACTGATTATATTGGATTCTGTTGGCGGAATGTACACATGCTAGGCACTTAAGACCAGCATGCTGGTTCCTCACTTGTTCAACCTAAGGAAGAATAGCTCCTGTTGAGAAACTCTCCAGGCCTTAATTCTCTGGTTGATGAGTTTGAGAGGAGTGGATCTTATCCTATTCTTATATCTACACTTGCCTTTCTTGAGCCAGCGAGTCTACAGAAAGCAGCATCTATCAGTGGCTTGCTTTCAGAGAGTTTTTCATACGTGAGTGAAATTAGAAGAAGAATGTCACCATGGCATCATGTATTTGAATAAGCAGTTTCCAGTGGGTGGAACTGCTCAGAAAGGATTAGAGGATCTTGTTGGAGAAGGTGTGCCACTGTGGGTGGGCTTTGAGCTTTCAAAAGACTGGCACCATTCCATTGTGTGCTCTTTGCCTCCTGCTTACAGACTAAGATATGAGTTTTCAGGTGTTCCTGCTGCTGCTCAGTTATGAGCAGGGTTTTCCCCGCCACAGGTCTGGTCCCGCTGCCATGCCAGCCCCCAATAACATGCAGGGACTCTGTATTTGATATTTGATACAATCCTGTTGGCCAGATACTATCATTTCTTATTGGCTAGCTCTGTCTTAATTATTAACCCATTTCTACTATTCTACATATTCCCATGTGGCTTATCTTACCAGCCAGAGAGGCTGGCTGGCGTTCTACCTCTCTGGGATCACCATGTTGACTCCTCCTTACTACTTCCTCTTTCCTCCTAGTTTCCCAGACCCACCTATCTTGCTTTCTCATAGGCCAATAGGGCTTTATTTATTAACCAGTATGAGAAACATATTTACAGAATAATATCTCCCATCATCTCTTTTCTGTCTAAAATAAAAGAAGGATTTTAAGCTTCACATAGCAAAATATAGCGTACAACAGTTATCAAATAAGAATCACAGTTAACAATATTTTGTCCATTAACATTTAGTAAGATTTAAGAAAATATTTCATTATTTACCCTATCTTTGTGAGTCTGAAATCTTATATGTAACTTATCTTTAATCCTAACTAAGGAAAACTATAACCATAATTACCTGTCTTCAACTCCTTCAAAGACCACAGAAGGATAATATATAAACTCTAGAAATGACAGAGACAACTCGACTGGTCAGTCACCTGAAGTTCTTCTGTAAAGTTCCATCTTCAGCCCAGAAGCCATAGTGTGTCTGGCAGACTCCTCAGCAAAGCAGAAAACTGTCCATCTGTATTGGCAGTTTGTCAGTCATTTTTCTCTGTGTTCTGTAGAATGTCTGGCAGACTCTTCCATGAAGCAAGAATCCTGTAGCAATGTCCATCTTGTTTCAGCAGTCACTTTCCTATGGGTCCTGCACGTCCAGTTTATACAGCATGAGTCAAACAGTCTAGACAAGAGCAGTATCTTGTCCCAGTGGCTAGTCTTGTCATATTAGAAGCAAACTTTGTCACGTTTTTCTTCTATGGCCATATTTCTTTCTGATGCAGGTGGTATTGCCAGGAGCAGCTATGTCTCACTGTCAAGAAAACCCTAAATAATTTTAAACGCCATATTCTGTAGGTTTTTGAAAGGTTTGAAGAATGCCTACCCATCTCAAATACATCTCTGCATATCTAGAAATCCTACCTAACTTAACTCCAAGTTTTGACTATTATAGGTAACTCTCTATAATCTGTACTATATTATACATTACATTTTTTCAATGAGTTATATAAAGACAATACCTAAATAAGAGGAGAAATATGCATATCACAAAATTGACCTTAAATCGTATCAATAAATGAAAATCCATTCCAAAACAAAGCACTCATATCTATACCATAACTCTCTTTTTACCTTTAAAATAATTGCTTGTGGTCATTAACCATTTATAACTAAGCCCGCTTAAATGAAGACAAGCATTTATAAACAATATTACAATATTTGGGAATTTGGGTGTCATTCTTTCCAAAATACTTCCTGCTGATAGGGGGCGCTGTCATGGGGGATCCTAAGAAGACGCAGAAATCCTGGCTGTAGTGGTCTGCAAGGCTGCTTTGTCCCAACTGCATTGAATGGTGGATCACCTGGGGCGCTGTTTCAGGGGGTCTGGCTTGATCAAACTACATTAGTATGGAAGGAATCCACAGCTTTTTATTTTCTATGGAAACTAAATTAGAAATCCTTTTCCCCAGTAACTTGCCCTTGGACTTAAATTTTGGAGTCAAAGAATATTTAAAATGTATAAATTGAATTAATCCAGCAGCAATTCTTTCATCAGTTATTGTTATTTCCTCAGCAGTCAAACAATTTAAAGATAACAGAACAGTGTACAATATCCAAAGTTTCCCTGTGCTTTCCATCTTTACATGGCTTTTTTATTACTCTATTTCTTCTTCTTATTCTATTTTTACATATTTTGAGACAGGGTTTCTCTGTGTAACTTTTATCTGTCCTGGAATTTACTCTGTATACCAGGTTTCCTTTGAAATCACAGAGATCTGTTTGCCTCTGCCTCCTGAGTGCTGGAATTAAAGGTGTGTATAACCACACCCAGCCACACTCTGTCTTTTTAAAACTATTTTATTCCTTTTTTATCCCAAGCCTACATATATTTTAGAACACAGTGTAAACCTTTAGCACTTTTTCTTAATGTGAATCTGTCTTTACTTTAAATCTTTTTTTTTTTTTTTTTTTTTTTTTTGGTTTGGCCACGAGTCTTTTATCTGCTAAACAACAACATTGCTAAAACCAAAGCCACAGTTTTAGCTGAGGTATATCCAAGATGGCGGTGGCTATTTTACCGCCAGCAGTAAGAGCTATGCTCACTTCCTTGGTCTATGCTGCATCCAACAGCATGCTGCCCGCTTGGAGATATGGTCACCGCCATTGCCAGCTCTCATACACACCAATAAATTTTTAGCAGAGCTCTTTAAAATCTATGTGGTTTTTTGCCGCTTATGCAAATTTTGGAAACCTCCATTATTGGTGCTGTGCAAATCTTTGTCTCTCTCAAAACAGAGTCCAACCCAGAAAAATGCTGCTACCAAGAAGTCTTGCTTGTCTTTTTTTTTTATTTCTAAAAAACTATTTTTAAAGCTTTTCTGAACTTTTAAGTGAAAGTTCTCAGTCCCACTTCTGACACCATTATGTTACAAGCAGGGTTATCCCCACCACAGGTCTGGTCCCGCTGCCACGCCAGCCCCCAATAACACGCAGGAACTCTGTATTTGATACAGTCCTGTTGGCCAGATACTATCAGCTAGCTCTGTCTTAATTATTAACCCATTTCTACTATTCTATGTATTTCCACGTGGCTCATCTTACCGGCCAGAGTGTCTGGCTGGCATTCTACCTCTCTGGGCTCTCCATGTTGACTCCTCCTTACTACTCCCTCTTTCCTCCTAGTCTCCTAGCCCCACCTATCTTGCTTTCCCATTGGCTAACAGGGCTTTATTTATTAACCAGTATGAGAAACATATTTACAGAATAACATCTCCCATCAGCCGCCCCTTTTCTCTACCATTGCAGACTCTAACACCATTAAACAATAAGCTTGATTAAACACATAAGTCACAGTATTTCATCACAACATGTGACTAAGACAGTGATCCTAATATTCAGAGCTTTCTGTGCCTGAGTATATAATGTCAGTAAGAACAGAGTAACATTAAGCTACTGAACTCACTTGCTTAACATAAACATGAGATGGGTGCTCAAGAGATGATGTGTCAGTTAAGAACACTTGCTGATCTTGCAAAGGACCCAGGTTTGGTTCCCAACACCCAAAATGGTGGCTCAAATCCATCCATAACTCCAGTCCCAGGAATCTGACATCTTCTGACATCCATGAGCACCAGGCTTTTTTTTGCAAACTCTTTCTTTCTCTCTCTCTCTCTCTCTCTCTCTCTCTCTCTCTCTCTCTCTCTCTCTCTCTGTTTGTCTCTGTCTCTCTCTCTCTGTGCAATTAATTGTAATTAAATTTAGTATCACACACACATATGCACAAATACACACACACACACCCCTCAGAGAGAGAGAGAGAGAGAGAGAGAGAGAGAGAGAGAGAGAGAGAGAGAGAGAGAGAGAAGAGAAGAGAGGGGGGAGGAGAGGAGGGCATCTTGTTGGAAAGAAGAGATTTAGAAGGAGAATAAATGAGTGAATAATGGAAATAAAAACAACTAAAGTTTATTATGTATACCTATAAAACATCCAAAGAATAAAAACAAAGAATAAATTGCAAAACAATTAAATGGAGAAAGGATAGAGATGTTGGTGTACAGCCTCTAACTGCACACTTGCTGGGAATTGTGACATTGTTCTGCCAGGTCTTTACTTGGCAAGATCCAAGGCCTGCCTCACAATTCTAAATTCAGGTGAGGGGAATGATATTATCTGCTTTATGTTATTAAGAGCCATTTGAGAGTTGTGTTTGGAAATCATTAAGATTGGGACTAAGTAGTTCCTACTCCTAAACAAGAGGACTTGAAGAAGTACAAAGACAAGAGCAGACAGCTGCTTGTTACAGCTAGGAGAGTACATAGTGGGCTGTCTTCTGTCTTTCCTATTTCCAGTTTTGCCCACCTTTCCCTGACAGAGCCTACCTGAGTTCTATCTCAGAGTTCAACTACCATCCTCTCTGCAATTCAGTATTACCCTTATTCTTGCTCTAATCCCTCTCAGCCTTGAAACCAAGTCTCTCTTTAAATCTCTCCCAAGGAAATATTCCTAACTCTTGACATCTGGTGATTGACTCTGGGTGAAGTGAGAAGTGCTGCTATATATGACAGGCATGCTAGAGAAATAAATTGTGCAGATGATGAGTGAGGGCTTTAGAAGAAACGCTGTCTCTGGCGAAAGACATAAGAACCCTGGGGGCTGTGCCCACCCCTATGTGAGTGATGGACCTGCTTACTGTGAGTTACTGCCACACACTGGATTATCATTTTGAATAGTTCAATGTGAATGTAGGAGCAGCAGGCTTATTTCTCAGCAGCCATTTTTATCATCACTCAGAGCCAAATTTGGCATTGGGTACTTGCTGGCATGTGGATACAACGAGGCAATTTAAAGTGTTAGCAAAACTGGCCATTTTTGAATATATTTGAGAGCTTGGTGATCCACAAATCTAGGTGTAGTCAAGGACTTGGATTATCAGGTCTCTAGGTCCCCACAATTTCCATTATGATAGCCAGTACAGAAAGTCAGCTATCTGCTATGTTTATGAAGAGATATGTCAGATTTATAGAGGCTTGCTACTAAACGGACTCTTGGAGAGTAAGGGTTGTGTGGTGTGGTACTGAGTTCATTCAACCAGATGTCAGAAGACTGGCTTGAAATGCTAGATTACTCCTTGATTAGCTGCTTGATTCTGAATAAAGCAAAAGACCCCCAAGACTCAGTTTCCTCATCTATGAATTGAAGAAAAGCAATAGTTGTCCTTTGTAATTTATAGTGACACCATAGCAACCAAAATTTTGTAAACCATTTTACAATCAGGAGACATTATCTGTGTCTGTGGAAATCTCTTATCTTACTCTTCTTTGTCCACTCATTCTCATTTCTTTCATTTCTTGGGCTATCTTTTCCAAACACTTATATTGTTCACAGAGTGACTTGTTGAGGAGTCCTCTAGCCTTTGCTCATATTCTCCATCTTCCTGTCCAGCACTTTTATTATATTACTTTCCTTAGGAATGGTAAGTTCTCCATCCATGCATGATTAATGGCATTTGAAGATTTGTGCTACTTCAGAATATATATTCCTATGAGGGAATCATCTGTAGATATGGGGATTGGGATTGGGGGCGTCTAATATCAGGGCCCCTCAAGTACTCCAAGTCTGAAGGTCAGGTTGTGTGGAAAGGAACAGGATTTCCAGGAATTCACAAAGCCCCCTTCATGCCCTCTGTGAACCCTCAAGGCATGTGCCATGTGCATTTAGTATTTTATTCAGATACGGTCTGACTTTGAACCTGCTAGTGAATCCTCATATCTGAGACAACAAATATATTCAGTCAGTTGCCATCTTCTTGTGGGGAGAGTATAGCCATAACCAACTGCCAGTTAGAAAAACCTGAAAGATCCTCTACCCTTATACCCTCATGTCTCCTGCTCTCTCTTTTTCCTGAATGCAGAATCAGGCTTGGCACATTGTGTTAATTTAGGTCACTGGTAGAAAGAAGAATGGTAAGCTCTACAAACTTAAGGGAAGGGATTAGTGACTAAAGACACTTGATACCAAGGTTTACCACCTGAGTTTGATCCCTAGGTCCCACATGGTAGAAGGGGAGAGCCAACTCTCAGATGTTATCATTTGACCTCTCTCTGTGTGTGTGTGTGTGTGTGTGTGTGTGTGTGTGTGTGAGTGTGTTATAGCATACCCCATCAATAAATAAAATACAACAGAGGAAAGGTGCCAGGACTATGCTGAAAGGGAGGTCTTAAGAATTAGGGAAGTGTGTTTGGGGCTGCTGCACTGGGCACTGGGAAGTGGGTAGACTACATTCAGGTATAATGCTGTGTCATAAGCATGCAAAGCTTGGGGCATAATAAACTATTTAAATTGCATTTTCTTTTATTGTTATTATGAAAAGAACTAGTTGTATTTCTATTACAATTAATAAGTTAGAGAATAAATTACAAGTAACTTTGTATCAACAATGTTTTAGACTTTCACTGTTTTAGAGTGTGAACAATCCCTGGGACATTTTAGAAAACAAAAATCAATACAATTTTTAATGAACATGGATTATGTGCCTTGCTTATGCTAGATACTGTGGGCAGTTTAATAATAAAAAACCCTACCAGGAAATCAATAAAAATATTATTTGAAGTTTTGTTTAAGAGACATTCAAAAATGTACAAAGGAAGAAGTAATTCATTACTCAGATACTATCATCCTAAAGACGGCATCTCATCAGGTTTTCCTCAAGTTCCAAGTTAAGAAAAGTTTTTAAATAATATATGAAAATAAAAAATAAAAATCACTCCAGAATCATACCATAACCACTCCAGAAATAATACTCATAATTGAGTGAGCATCATTCTAGTTGTCATTGTAAATCTACAGCTGTACAGGATAAACTGCACTGTGTTGTAGTAAAACAGACCTACAAAAGTAAAGTACTTCCTCAAAATTAATTTCATTTCAATTTAACAGAAGAAAAACAGCCTGATAGTGAACTGTGGGCATCTCTGAACTTCCAGTAGCTGTACTGTCAGCAGAGAGGGGAGCAAGGGTGCTTTTCCAGAAGGATACTTCTGTGCTTAAAAAATGGAAGATCAAAACACATTAGAGGTGGGAACTATTCTTTGTAAATGACATTTGCTCTTCCAGTCTCTTTTCAAAACTTCATTTGAGTGTTTGGCCATTTCTATTCCCAATGATTAGGAGCTTACAAGATTTGTAACTCAATTATCTAGGTTACTTTTATGGCAGTAATTTAATTTCTGGAGACGTTCGTTAAATTCTTGCTTTTCAGAATTATTTACTGTTGGCAAATGCTCAGACAACTGGTCCTCAATTTGTTTCTTTTCCTTGGGGGTTCAATCTAACACTCTGTATAAGTTTGTCGTTTTCTTGTCTAACTATTGTTTCAATGAAAAGATTCTCATTAAGTAATTCTGTATCAGAGGCAGATAAATTTTAGTATAAGTGACCACACAAGATTTTGAACAAAACAATTCTATTGTTATAAGACAGCAACTGGACTGGAGAGGTGGCTTAGTGGGTGAAAGTACCTGTTGCCCAAAAGGACATGAATTTGGGTCTCCAGTGCCCACGTTAAAAACCCTGGAGTGGTCTGTGGGCCTTGAGAATTAAGTTTCAGCATTAGAAGTAGAGGTGGATGAGAAGCCAGCAGGATCAGTTGGGCTTGCTGATTATCCAGCCTGATAAAAAATCCAGTAAACTCCCACAAGAGACTCTGCATATATATACATTTATATACAGTGTGTGTGTGTGTGTGTGTGTGTGTGTGTGTGTGTGAATGGATATATCTTTGCTTCTATAAAACTATTCACAAGAGTAGGAGGAGGCTGTAGATGTAACTTAGCTGGTAGATGGCTTGCTTAACACTAGATTTGATACATAATACCACATAAACTGAATATTGTCTCATGAATCTGTTATCACAGTACTGGGGCAGTAGAAGCATGATGATCAAGAGCTCAAGATTGTGCTATGATAAATACTGAATGTAGGGTACTGGAGACCCCGTCTTATAAGAAAAAAAATAAGTGAAATACCATTTATGTATCTTTTCTTTGTTTTGTGTCTGTCTTAGTTTGTATTCTATTGCTAAGACAAACACCCTGACCAAAAACAACTTCCAAATTTCACTCCATCACTAAGGGAAGTCAGGGCAGGAACTCAAAACAGGAACCTGGTAGCAGGGATTGAAGCAGAGACCGATGTTGTCTACTGGCTTGCTCTCAGGCACATGATCAGCTACTTTTCATATATGTCACAGGACTACCTGCCCAGGGGTGGTGCTACCTATAGTGGGTTGTGTTTATATACGTCAACAGTTTTAAAAGAAAATGCCCCTATAGACTTGCCTACAGGCCAATTTGATAGAGACTTCTCAGTTGAGATCATCTCTGGGTCTGTGTAAAGTTGACAAAAACTAACCAGTTAAGGGTCAGCTAGTGGTTTTGGTTGTAAGAGAGGATGGAAGATATTTTTAGGTTGCTCATTGTGATTTTGGTTTTGTGTAGATTAAAACAAAAAAGCCCAGAAAAAAATGGAGTAATGTTCTCTGATACACATGGATGATGAGCCTCAGAGACAAGACAAACACATAAATCTTTTTATGGAAAAAATGGTTTTGTTCAGGTAAAATTAACAAAGCCTAAAATTAACATTTTAAAGTAAACATTCAGTGATAGTTTGTACACTCACAATTTTGCTCAACCACTTATTGTACTTCAAGAGGAAACTTGTGCCTATCAACTGATCACTTGGCATTCTCTCTTCACTTTAAACTCTGGAAACCACCAGTTTGTTCTCTGTCCCTGTAGATTTATCTAATATGGATATGTTATGTGAATGGGATTACACAGTGAATATTCTTTTATGTCTGATGTCTTTCTCTTCACACAATGTGTTTAAGGTCTATTCATGTAGTATGTACCAATGTTTCATTTATTCCTCTAACTTAAATATACTTGACATATTTATATATAGTTTCATCTATTACCTGGTTATGAGCAGTACTGCTTGGAGTGTGTGTGTATATTTGGCTTAGTCTTTCTCTAGTCTATAAGGAATTATTGGATCATGTGTTAATTGTTAACTACTTGAGCTCTTACAATCCTTGACCCTAATTCTGAACCACTGTAGGTATCATACACAAAGGATCCAACATCTATACACCCTGGATAACATTTATCATCTTCTTGCTTTTGGTGAACATGAATTTTGATTTTCAGTATTCTTGTTTCATGTAGTTATAAATATTGTCTTAAATTTTATTTATTTTGTTTCTTGTAATTATAGTGCCTACTATATTGCCAGACACATCTTACATGTCAGTAAATATTTTATTAATAGAATTCCACCTAAAAGATGAATTCTCATGGAGTGTTACAAGATCTTGATAACACAATTTAAAATTACTATTTAGAAAGAGTTAATTGTAATGCATGTTAAAGCTTAAGAGTTATGCTTTAAATAGAGCTGTATCCCTTTATAGTCCTTCTTCTACGGGAAATAGGATGGCCCAAGTGTCTGTCTGTGAGGGTGGATGTGGAGGTGTTTACTTCCTCATGTAGGATGTTGGACATGATGCCTGGTAACATCCTTTCCAACTACATTTTTAAAATTAGAATTTGAATATTTATGGAGGCCTTTCTAAGAATATACAAAACCCTGAATACTATAATGTATAACTTAAAAAAAGTGAAGTTTCCTATCCTGTCACATTATAGAAGAATGGCATCTAGGGTCCAAAACAAATCCAGCTGATAAAGATGGCACAAATCAGAGTGTCAAGGAGTGTGATTCTGTGGAGAGGATGAAAACCTGAGTCTTATAGCTTGACGCTCTAAGTAAGCAGAATGTTCCAGATCTTCCTTAGGCTCTGGGAATGGTTAGCTGGCCCATCTTCCTATAGCCTGTAACCTCAAACATCTGTCAGTAAAATTGGCCAGGCATACAGTGCCTGCAACTGACACCCCTGCTGCCAGTCCCTAGCAAGAAACATGTGTCTTCCAGTTTTGACATACTTGAGCTGAACCTGAAATTCATCCTTGTCTCTTTGGGAATAAATAACATTTTCTCCACACTATTCTCCACCTTTAATAGATAGGGTCTTCTAGTGCACACAATGAGAACATTTTAGAAGATACCCTTCTTCAAGGCTGACCTTACCCTAAGGAAGGGAAGATTCTCTCATAAGCAGATGACTGTAGAAAGGTTCCTTTGTAATATGGGATTGGCATGTATTTCTACCAATAGCAGTGCTGAAAATCAAGGAGGCTTTTTGCAGAATATCCATATGGAATGAGGTTTATTTATGAGTGGGAAGAAACCCATAAAGAAGAGTTATTAAGTGCAGGAGGAGTTGATTTATGTCATGCTAAAATGCAGACTATACTTCAGCCAGAGGAATGACAGCCTCTGACAGGTGTCCATGAATAAACCCTGCTTCCTCTAAAACATGCTGTTCTCATTGCTAGTTTGCTAGCCACTGGCCAGATACGTAAGATGGCTCAGAATTTGTCACTTCTTTCTTCCCTCCTTCAGGGACTGGAGGAAAGCCACATACCAGCCTGCCTTGAGGAAACCCTGGGTTTTCATCAGGGGGTGTAGCTTTTTGCATTGAAACTGAACTGTTTTGCTTCCAGCTTGTGGAGACTGGCTGGGAGATCTGAGGAAGTCAGAGTAGGTGTCCACAGAGATACCTGGCTTATGTCAATAAACATGTAGAATCATAGCATCCCCCTGGGCTGGAAACCAAAAAATACTGCCTTTTAAGGCTAATGGTAGGGATTGTTTAATGATATTTTGGCCTTCAGCATCCAGGGCCTCTGAGAAACTTAAGAAACTCAGATCTTTGGCCCAAAGCACTTCACCCACAGATTCAGCAGTGGCTGTCCTCTGTGGACTACAGACTTATCTGCATTCAGGTGAGATGCAATATCCTTCTGGCATCCAATGCAGTGGTTTGTGTGTGAATGTATAATTGCTCAGAAAGCAAATACTGGCTTCTATTAAGTGCATTGGAATGCAAAATGAATAAATATGACTAGAAATACCACTTCATTTTCCTTTCACTTCTACCTAATATCTATCTATCTATCTATCTATCTATATATCACCTATCTTATATCTATATATCTGTCATCTTTCTGTGTTCTATGTATCTGCCATCTGTCATCTATATTCCAATATTTATTGTATAACCCTGTATTTGTATGTCAGCACCAACAGAAATACAAACTCCATGACCAAAATCTCATTATAAAACTTGATCAGATGGAAAATTATGATGAACTACATTCCTTCTTCTTTTCTTAAGACAACTTCCTTAAGACAACTTTATATAAAAGTGTTTATTTCTAAAAGGAAGGGTGAACATCATACACATAGGCAGCCCTTGAGAGGTTTCAGCTTTCATATTAGCATACTAAATCTTTGCATCAACATACTCAAAGTAAAGGATTAACTCTTCCCTATCCTTATTTACTTGTATTTGAAAGGCTTTGGCGAACAGAGATAAGAAGTGTTTCCAAGTTTGAGTGCTATCAATCACCAATCAAACAACCATAGAATAGAAAATTATGTTTCCCGATCAATGGGGAGAAGAAAGATGAACTTATAACAGGCCCCCAGATCTCAGCATGATTAACAACATGTTAGAGATACCATTTGACCTTAAAACCCAGAACATAGGCCCCAAATCCTGCCAAAAAGAGAACAAAGATCGAGTCCATAGTTCCAGGGAAGTACAAGAATAAAATGTCCCTAAATATGCAAACCTCTGTAGTTCTATCTCTGTAGCACTAAGTGTGCTAATCAGTATATGTTGTTTTGTGAATAAAAGACAAAGAGATGAATAGCTTGTGCTGTGTGATTTGCACAACTTCACCAAGCAGCTAACAGATAGCAATGAAGACTTTCTTTTTATCTTTAAAAGATTTTACATGTTTGTCTCTGATGAGCTTACCTTACAATGTTCTCGAGGCCCCAGCAAAATCCCCAGAGCTTGATACACTAGAACACTGGGATCTTGGATCTCCTTTGGGGAAAGTGTATAAAATGGACAGTTTCTAGGAAGTGTGAAACTTGAGACATTCCTGGACCCCATGAGCATCTATCACTTCTAGTCCTATATTCCGAGAGGCTCCCAAAGCTTCTACCATAAAATGAGAAATTACAGAAAGTCACATAAATCTGTCACCTCCAGAGAGTAAATTGTGGATAGTGCCCTCTAAATTGGACACTAATGAAAGACTTGGAATGGCCCTAATTCCAGTGTCTGGGATCCATGTGAGACATCACTTTACCTCTGGTATAAGTCTGTGTGGTGTCTACCCCTGGCTGTCTTTACTGCTGGCCTGTTTGTGTGTATCTCTGTGTGGCAGTTGTTGGCTGGGAGAAACAAATATTTATGTGAGGCAAGTGTGCATTTCCAAGTCACTGTTGAATTGTATGTTAAAAAATTTTTAATTAACAAGGAAGGATATGATGTTTATTTTTCACCTGGAAAATGTCAGACTTCATCTTTGGAGTCAGGTGGCCAGTGAAAGCTGGACACAAGAATCTTCTGGATCGCAAGAAGGTTCAGGGTGTCTAGAATGTGGTGCTTAGAGACTACAGATACTCCAAAAAGTTTCCCTTATTGACCAGTGACTCGCTCTGATGAAAGACCTATGCCCCTGGCTTAGGTCTTGTTGGGCATAGGTCTTGGTTTGAGCAGGTTGCCCAGAGAAACTGAAATCTCTGGCTTTTCAGTCAGCTCCACTAGCAGAAGGAAAAAGTTCCTTCTGTATGCCATAGTGTGGCTCTTGGCCATACCCAGGGAGAGGGAAATTCCCTGTGGCGATGCTCCTAGGAGAAGAGTTAGTCTCTTATACCTCAGGCTTCCTCTCCCCTCCACACATGTGAAATGACATTGATTGTAGAGGTTCCAGGAGGAATTTCCCTGCTGCAGATAGAGATCATCTTCCCTCCAAGAGAGATGCTTTCTGTGTGCCCAATACCTGAAGGTTACCCTCTACCCCTTTTATGGGTTGTCTACTTTTCAACCAATGATCTGTATAATTGAAAATCTTGGAACCCACCATTCTCTGGAAATCCTCAAGCTCTCATTAGTTTCCCCAAGACAGTCTTTTACACACACCAGATGACCTGGGAAGATTGCCAACAATCCTAGTCATCCTCTTCATGGTTGAGAAGTGGGAAAAGATCTGGCTTGAATGTAGGAAAGCTGCCTTCTGGCTGGGTGGCAGGTTGATAATGGAGAGTGAAGCTCCAATAGAAATAATTTTCCCCTCTGTCTGACCTAACTGGGATCCCACACTGACAAAGGTAAGGAGGATATGGGTAATTTCCCTGTTTAACTGTGCCCTTTTAAGAGGATTAAACACAGCTTCTAGAAAACCCATTAATTTAAGGTGAGTGAGGTTATTCAAGAGCCCCCCAAATTTCTCACTGAGTTTCAGGAGTGCCTGTGTAAGGCTTACCAGCTGTTTATCCTCACAGACCTAGACATGACAATAAATAGCAACCAATATGGCTTTTGTTATGCAGCTAGCTCCAGATATTAGACAGAAACTTTAGAAGTTAGAAGAATTTGAGGGTATGAATAGAGACTGGTTATTGGAGATTTCTTAAAGATTTTACAGTATCTGTGACTATATAGAGGAAAAACAGAACAAAAGATTGACCCAAGCAGTAATAGAAGTGCTCAGCAAGACCTAGAGGGAGAACACCTGGTAAACTAAACAAAACAAAACAAAAAACAACAAACAAAACAAAATAAAAACAAAAACAAACAAACAAACAAAAAAGAGCCAATGAGCTGGATGTAAGCAAAAAGGACACTGAAGTATGAATGTCAAATTTGGGAAAGGGAAGAAGGATGCCCCATTCTTCATTTGGGAAGCACTGATGGGTCCACTGCTCCATCCTGCTGAGCCTCCAGGAGTCCAAATAAGGGGATATGTCCTAGGGTTTCTATTGCTGTGATGAAACACCATGACCAAAAAGCAAGTTTTGGAGGAAAGATGTAGTAGTTTGAAATAAAATGGCCCCAAAAGGGAAATGTCACTATTAAAAGGTGTGCCCTTATTAGAGTAGGCGTGGCCTTGTTGGAGGAAGTGTAGAACTGTGGGGCTTTGAGTTCTCTTATATTCAAGCTACTTTCCTTGTCACAGTTCATTTCCTGTTGTCTGCCAAAGCAGATTTATGCCTCCATATCCTTTGGGAAAGCCACTGTCCTCTATACTTTGAATCCTAATCAATTTCCAGCCCATATTTGTATGACCTGTCTCATGATGAAGAAATATCCCTCTATCCAACTCTAGTACCCCAAAATGATTTTCAAGGTTCAAGATACCTGTAGAATCTCACCAGCAATAACCTGGAGTCAGGGCTAAGGACAACACACCAGGATTTGCCATGCATTCTGTATCACTTGTCATTTAATTACAATGTACTGCTACTTCAGTCAAACAGAACCCTATGATCTGGAAAGCCAGGCCAGGATTGCTAGACACATTAGTAGGTTATGAGAAGCAGGGTTCTCATCTCCTGCCAGTGCACTTGGAACATTTCCCTGCTCCTGGCACGCAGTGTACAGTGACCAGTGTAGGATCTCAGAGAGGTCAACAGAAGTGTAGAGATCATCCCCCAATGGTTTATAACCCCTACAACCTCCTGAGTTTCTGACCACCAGGGAACTAGGTATATACAGTTCTAGATGTAAAAGATGCCTTGTTTTGTCTCCCATGGGCACTATAAACCAACCCAGTTTTGCCTTTGAATGGGCTGATCCTAAGAGAGGATTTAAAGGTCAACTTACCTAGGCTAGGTTGCCACAAGGGTTCAAAGGCTCTTCCAAACCCATACCCTGTTGTCTTCACCAGCACTCCAGTAATGAAGGTCTCTGGTATCATGACATAGACCTACTGTACCCCACTGAAGGAGGCTACAGAAGACAATGATAGATGCTTCAACACCAGGGCCTCTGACATACTAAAGATAAGACTGACATAGGCCTGGTGACTACTGTCCTATTTGTCTACTTTTTTCTCAATGGAAAGGCCCATAACAGCCATAGACAAGACCCTGTGTTTGGTAATCGACAAAGAGTAGAACCAGGAATCTTATAGCTATATAATCTACTGCGATTCAATCTACCTTCCATGTGAATTCTTATTGAATATTACATGCAGAGGCAACTGGAAGAAGAGGCCACAAACAGGTCCCTCCTGGGGCTATGGGTTTACTAATGAATAAAGGGGACTCCAGTCTACATGATGCTATGTCTGCCTTTCTGATGCCCCACACCTAAACTGCCAAGAGCTGGGAAAATGCCACTGTGCTCAGGGTGTTGAGTCCACCTGGGGCCACACTGCCTCCTTCATATCACAACCTACCTATGGTCTCATGCCAGACAATTCCAAAGCTATAAAAATTAGGACCTACCTGACAAGATACTGAAGATCATGATTGGGAAATTGGTAGAAAGTGGGAAGTCATGTTTTATGTAAATGGTTGAGATCCAAGCAACACATTTACTATCCAAACAAAACAAAACAAAGCAAAACAAACAAACAAAAACAAAAAACACCCTCCCCCCAAAAAACAAAACAAACAAACCCTTCACCTCAGGATCATCTGGTCTTTTGGCCCAAATAGGCCCATCTTAGCACTACCAGAATATATAAGCCCCCTAAGACATCAAGGTCCCAAACTCCAATTTCTCCAGGAATTCATTTGATAACCATGGGGTGAGACATCCAGGAAGCAGCAGAAGCCATACCCTTGGTATTTGGTATGCTAGGATTTTCTTGTCCATTCTCATTGAGATATAGATAAGGACTACTGCGTATTCCTGGATGATAACCCCCCTCCCATACTATGTTGTTATTGAAATTAATCAAATAAAGTCCACTTCCAATCCAATAACTATAAATGGGGGACCTCCAGGAAAGAATGTTTGCCTATTGTCATCAAGATTCCCCCGAAATAGTCTCCCTATGCAAATTCCTGTAGCCACACACACCAGGATAATCCTGGAGATGGTGTTCAAGTCTATTTCCAGGCTTCAGAGACTGCCTGGTATGCTTGCAATGATGATTTGTTCAAGGGTGCGTCTTCTGATTTGTTTGCACTGCAAGAGATCACACTCCTTTGCATCTTCACGTATCCCAGGTCACAGGTGTTCATCTGTAAAGGAGAAGAGGGCAGGGCCCACACAAATCTAGATTCTGGTCTTCCCCATGTGTGGAGAGCCATCCCATTCTAATTGCCCTGTTGGTGAAAGTAGGCATAATGGACGCCACTGCACTTAGAACTTCAGTCCTAATTGTGGAGAACAAAAAGTTTCAGAAAGTCATTGCTCAGAGAGACATAGACCTGGGCCACCTGGGAAATTCTATTTCCTGTCCACACATGCAGATAGACTCCTCAGAGGATGCTGTTCCTCAGAGTGGCAGAGGATGAAACAAGGATGTCTTTGTGTGGCACTTGGAGAAACTTGTGGCTTCTACATTAACCAGTCAGGGTAATCAGAGAAGGTTTAACTCTGATCAGAAATAACATTCAGGAAAGAGAAAAAGATGCCAAGAATTTGACAGCTTGTATGAACCCTTGTTCTCTAGCTTTCCCTGATTATTTACTCTAGTTATGTCTATTGCTAGGGCATTGACTCTTGCTCCCAGCCCTCACTGTAGGACCCTGCTTGCTCAACTGCCTACTTAACTATGTGCAACAGAGAGTAAATTCTGTTAAATTGTTAGTTCTGAGGGGACTAACCCATTTCAAGATGAGTCACAGATTGATTCATATCTATAGAATCAGTGGGAAATATGACAGCCCCCAGATCTTAGCATGACTAATGCTATGTTAGAGGCACAATTCTAACATAGGCCCTAATAAATGCCAGAATGAGAACAAAGACATAGTCCTTCCTTCTAGGGAAGTCCCTAAATGTACTAACCTTGCTGTTTTACTTTCATAGTTCTGCTTCTTGCTAACTGAAGATCAGGAGGTGCTTTTTGTGCATAACAGATAAAGAGCTATAAAGTTCAAGGCTGTGTGATTTGGGCAAGTTTCCTGTGCAACTGCTGGCTGGCAATAAAACTTTCCCTTTCAGCTTTGAGACTATCTTTGTGGTGGTGTGAGGTGGGCTTACCTCACAACAAGCTCAGGACTCTGCCTTAGGCAGGGTGGGTCATCACTTAGAACCAATCATTGTGTCAGTCTTCTCAGTCCCAAGAAGCTAGGAAGCCATTGAGATTTCTGCGGCTGTTGTCACTCAACCATAGAAATAGGAGATTTATTCTGTTTTCAACTCCATGCTTGGTACCAGAGCAGAACATATTTATGGTTCCTATGTGTTTGAGGTCCTTCCCTATGTATAGAGTGGGGACCAGATAGTTTTATATAAAACAAGGTGGACAAAGCCACAACATTCTCCCCATCTGTGAAATTGCAAAAATTTAAACAAATACCTGATCTCATAAGATACTTACAGACACTACTTTGTTGCTCATATTAATAAGTTATCTCCAGGCTACCAATCTCCCATTAGTTCCTTCCTGATTCCCCAGGCAAATATAACTCTTACACATCTTTAATAACTATGTAATTCATTATCTGTTCACATTATATTTTGTTTTTCTCTTGAAAACTCTTAGTAATAAAAGAAGTTGAAACAGAACCCCTTCATTCTCTCTTTTCCTCCCCCCCCCATGTGCGCATGTGTTTGTCTGAGTGTGTGCCCCTTGAATTTGAGATGGAGGAGGACTCTAGAAATATCTGGTCCTGATACTATGCTGGGATTGTTATGTTTATCTCAACATAACAATTGTTTGTTATTATCACCCTATTGATTATTGATTGTTTATTATTATCACCCTAACCTGATTGTACCCATGACAGCTCTGCTCTTGGTGTTGTGAGCTCTTCATGTCCAGAAGCCTTCATGAATGATAGGATTGGCATTCATGTGTTTTCCCTGAGAAAGGTATGCAGCTTCACTGTGTCACTGAGATGGACTCTTCATTAATGAGCCCCAATAATATCAGAAAACTGTGGCTGGAGAGTAGAGAGTTGGGGTAATAGTAGTAAACAATGAAGTCAGGGAATGACCAGAACCAGGTCAGAGACAGCTTTGGGTTGAACTGTAAGTGTGAGAAACCTGAAAGATGTTGAACGCAGGAGTCCTATGACCAGCTTTGGATTTTGAGATTGTCATGCCTGTCTCATTGCCCTTCCTTGCTCTCCTGGCTCTTACTGCCTTATGCAGTGGGGTACTTTAGCCCATACTTCCTAACCTTCCTTCTTATCTCAGGCAATGACCAGTGGGTAAGTCTAGTCCAACCAAACCATGATGTCAATGCAACATATTTTTTGCCTCATCTTTAGTTTCTTTATGATAGTTTGTCATTCGCATTCAGCCACCCAAACTTTACATATGCAGAATCCTTGACTGGTTTTGGAAGCTCCCTACAGAAAGGAAGCTTTTGATAAATCCATCTGCATTGACTTACTACGATACTCAGCTAGGTAAGTTGAGGCTAAAATCAGGTATTTGGATTTTATCAGAGGAAGATAACTCTTTTTAAAAAATTTATTTTAGTTAATTAACATATGTTTTTCATTTATTTTACATTCTGACCAGTTTCTCATCCCTCCTCTCCTCCTATCCCCTGTCCCGCCTCCCATCTACCCCTTTTCCCCATCCACTCCTCATCAATCTCCATTCAGAAAGGTGCAGGCCTCCCATTGGTTTGAACAAGGCATGGCATGGTAAGTTGAGGTAGGACTGAGTTCCTGCCCTGAAGAAAGGCTAGGCAAGGTAAAAACAGGTTCTCAAATGCCAACTAGGTGCCAAGGACAGGTCCTGATCTCATTGCTAGGACCTGTAAAGCAGACCAAACTACACAAACATCACACACATTTAGAGGGCCTAGGTTGGTACCATGCAGGTTCCCTTACTGTTGGCTCAGAGTCAATGAGCTCCCACAAGCTCACGTCAGCCATCGTTATGGGTCATGACCTTGACACCCTACCCCAGCCCCGTTCATACAATCCCTTCTCCCTTTCTTCATGAGGACTCCCGGAGCTTGGCCCAGTGCTTGGCTGTGGATCTTTGTATCTGCTTCCATCAGTTACTGGGTAAAGGCTCTCTGATGACAATTATGGGAGTCACCAATCTGATTACAGAAGATGGCCAATTCAGGCACCCTCTCCCCTATTGCTAAAAGTCTTAGCTAGGGCCATCCTTGTGAATTACTGTGAGCTTCTCTGTCACCAGGGTTCTCCTTAACTCCAAAATGCCCCTGCGCCCCCCTTACATGGAGATGTCTCTTTCATTACTCTCGCCTTCTATCCAGCCCCCAACCTGCCTCCCATACTCAGCCTGTCCAGCCTGCTCTTTCAAATTCCCATTTCCCCATAACCCCTGCCTCTGCCCCCAGTTTACCCTGGAGATCTCTTCCATTTCCCTTTCTTAGGGAAATTCATGCCTCCCTCTTTGGTTTCTCTTTGTTATCTAGCCTCTTGGGAGTTGTGGATTATAGGCAAATCAAAATGACTCTGAGATACTATCTTTTGCCTGTCAGAATGGCTAAGATCAAGAACATTGATGACAGTTGGCTTATGTTGGAGATAATACCTCTTTTAAATAAATACATTTGAATAGAAGAAATTCAAAGCACCACTGAGATACCACAGTTACATTTTATCTATTTGTACCACAAGGGTGCATGAACTCTGTAGTGGAGCCTACCCATCTTCCAGGAAGGTGGTCTGCAGACAGCCCCATCCATCAAGGCCAGCAGAGTACTTCTACCCTCTTCTCTCATCACCTGATAGCCCATTGGCTTGGCAATCTCTCTTCTTCAGTACTTGCAGGGACAACATTCTTTAGAGGTTAAAGTACAGTTTAATTTCTAGGTTCATCCAGGCGTGCCCTAGGCTGCATAGGACCTGATAATGAAATATTGGTGGTGCATATTTGAAAGTGCACTGAGCATTCCTGGATGCAGCATAGAATGGAGTGAAAGTGTGTCCCCAGAAAAGTCTGTACCTCTATCTGTTGTATGGGGTGAGGTGGGGTGGATTCCCAGGACTCTGTTTCTTGAGCTCTTTCTATCTATTTTGTTCATAGGTAACTCCTCCTCCAAATGATTAGATGCATTTCTCCCTGCACCTCACCCCACCAGCAAGCATCCTTCTCTGTGCAAATGAAGAGGAAGAAAAGAGAATAAAATGCAAGAGGGGGGGAGGAAGGGAGAGAGTAGGAGAGCAGTGCCCCACTCTCGCTCTTCTCTGAACAGAGATCCCACAGAGCATGGTATTTCTCTCACTGCAGTTTCTCAGTGACAATGGGGTCAAAGAAAGCATTTTTCAAAAAAAAAAAAAAAAAAAAAAAAAGAGCTGCTTTTCTCAATTTATAGTGGAGCATCCAGTAGCAAGCAGAAAAATGAAATAGTTCCCTGTTATCTCTCCCCCCCAAAAGAGACAACCCACACAAGGGAAGGAGATAATTCCCATCTGGCTTTTATATGCCTCATAAAATGCATTGTGCAGGCATGTAAAATATATGAAGCTGGGCAGACATATGGGGTGCAGGAAGGTGCAATGCCAGGCTCCTCATCCCTTTTGGGCAGACAGACAACAAAGTGGAGGGTTTCTTTTTCTCCTTCTTTTTCCCTTTGAAAACAAGCTATTGGCAGTTGAGAATATGTCAGATGTTGCCCTTGTATTGATTTTCTATGGCAGATGGAGCCAGGGAATAAAAAGTAATAATAATAAACACCATAGAGCAGGAATAACAGGCATGGTGGCTTGAAAATCTTTTCCCATCTGTGACTTAGCCTTTGCCTTTCTAGGATATCCCTCCAAACGTGACCTCCTTTGTAGGGGCATGTGCGAATACAGTGTATGTGCTCATGTGTTTAGACATACCTATGGACACACTCAGGAAAGCTAGGGGAAGACATGGGTTATCTATTCTATCATGTCTCCTTATTCCTTTAACATGGCCTCTCACTTCATGAGCTCCACTGGTGGCCAGCAAGTATCAGTTTTCCCAACATGCCCCAGGCCAGGCCTGTGGCCACACCTGGCTTTTAATGTAGGCAATAGGATATAAACTCTTGTCATTATGCTTGCACAGCAAGTGTTACCTGCTGAGTCATCTCTCTAGTCCCAACTTGGGACATGAGGACACCTCTCCCGTAGAGATTTTTGCTTTTCTGGTTGGTTTTCTATTTATGGCATCTAGCTCAATTCACATATGCCAGCTGTCAGCTTACAGCCCAGTGCATCATGTCCTTCTTAACCTGAGTATCAGGAACTAACAGCTGATGCTCCTAGTGGAAGTGACCTTGTGAACACAACCATCTTCAACAGGAACATCAAGAAACATTCTGTAGACATTTGGTCGTTAGGCTAGATTCCCTATCTTTAAATACCTCCCATCACTCTCTGGTCAAAATAAATTAAATAAATTAAAGCCATTTAAATAGAGATTGTTTGGATTTTCAGTCCCTGCTCCCCTGCATCCCAAGACACATGTATTTAAAAAGAGAACAAAAAACAACAGCTTGGTTCCCAGGATATCCCTGTTGGAAAGGGGTAAAACTTCCAAGAAGTAGGGCCTCGTGGATTGTCTGTAGGTAATTGAGACCATGCCCTGAAAAGAAATTGTGGGATATTGGCCCCTTTCTCATTGTTTTGCTCCCTGGTTTGGGATATTAGCTAGTTTTCTCTGTGATACCCTTCTGTTGTGGTATGCTCCCTCTTAGCAGGTCCAAATCAGATGGGGCCAGTCAATAGGCATTCTCAATCTTTACCTGAAACCCTTATAATCACAAGAGGAGATACATTTATTTCTATAAGAAATTACCTCAGGTGAGTGACATGATGACAATTATACCTAAAAAATAATCAAAGGAAAGCTATTAGGGAAAGAATTGTGTGTGGAATAGTGCCAGTCAGATTTGGAGCTGGAATATATTTATTTTAAGAACTAAATCTCACACATGAGGACATCGGGATTTCTCAGTCAACAGAATCAGGTGAGGAAGATAAGAAAATGAACGTGGATTTTCATCTCCTGTTTTGCTTTGTTGCTTTTTTCAACAGAAAACAGACTATTTTGGTTGTCTTAGGCCAAGAACAAGAGTAGAGTTTAGCACTTTGAACTTTTAGGCACTTCACAAAGATTCTTAAAGACAGCCAGAATGAGAACCAGCACTGCCCTTCCAACTTTCTGTTCGCAAGTGGTGTCAGCCACTCTAATTAAGTGTGATAAAAAGGCACAGGACTTGCCATTGAGCACACTAGAACTAGATGTCCGGTGTGGACTCTCCCCGTACTCAGTCTCCTCATCTTTAATGCAGAAACAGTGCCAGTGCCTGGTGTACAGGTCCTAGGTGAAACATCAAGTAGTAATATATGCAAACATTCCCTAAGTGACAGAAGGCCTCTCCCATCCCCAGCTCAGTGTCATTCTTCCATGAAACTTCAATGAGTGTCTGTCCATGACCTGCTGTGTGCGTACCATGAATAGCAGCCCCTTTCCCCTCCACAGTTAGTACCTCTTTCCTTAGAATGGCTCTGCCCTTTAGCTACCAACTCGCCTTTCTCCTTTCCTTTACCAGCAGACCTGAAACATGGAAATTCTCATTACTCTCTTTCCTATATGCCAACACCTCCCCCTTGATGAATACAATGTGCTGTCTATACCCTGCACTGGAGTTATCCAAAGGCCTCTTAGTAACATTCATTATAGCGTGTTGGCTGTCTTACCACTTTCTCTGCCCATGGTTTCAAAGAGTAAATCCTTGCAGATGCTGTCAGATCTGTGCTTTTCTGGAGCTCCAGCTCTTCATTAACAACTAACTATGGAGATGCATCTATTTCCCCTGAGGGATCCTCAGACTCAACACTTCTGGCTCCAGATATTATACCATTGTCCTCCTCTGGTGTATTAGCCTGGGATGCTTTTGGCTGAAGCTAATGGAATGATGCACGAAAATTAACTTTAATGGCAGTGGCAATTTATTATCTTGCAAACTGATAATGATAGGGACAAGGTAGGTATAGGGTTAGGGGTTTACTGGCTTTAATGTTCAGGTATTTTCTATCTGTAAATTTTCTATTTTTGAGGCTATTCACTTGATTTTCTTTCAACATGAAAATATTTTATTTTTTTATTTATTTTACATATTGATTCCAGCTCCCTCTCCCTCCCACCTTCCTATGCCCCTCCCATGCTCCCTACCTCCCTGTTCAATCCCATTTCCCACCTACTCCACTGGAGGGTGAGGCCTTACAGGAGGAACCATCAAAATCTGTCCTTGGCTAAGGGAGTATCCATCCATAGGGAATGTGCTTCCAAAGTCTTTTCATGCACCAGGGATATATCTGGTTCCACTGTCAGAGATCCCTTAGACTGCCCAGACCTTCTAACTGAGACCCATATTCAGGGGGTCTGGATCTATCCAATGCTGTTTTCCCAGCTATCAGTCTGGGGTACATGAGCTCCCCTGTGTTCAGGTCAGCTGTCTTTGTGGGTTTCTGTAGTCTGGTCTTGACCTCTTTGCTCATTACTCCTTCCTCTCTGCAACTGGATTACAGCAGTTCAGCTCAGTATTTAGCTGTGGGTGTCTGTTTCTGTTTCCATCAGCTACTAGATGTGGGCTGTATGATGGCATATAAGTTAGTTATCAATCTCATTATCAGGGAAAGACATTTAAGGTAGCCTCTCCACTATTGCTCAGATTGTTAGTAAGGGTCATCCTTGTAGGTCTCTGGATATTTCTCTAGTGTCAGTTTTCGCTTCAAACCTATAATGTCTCCCTCTATTAGGGAGACATTATTAGGGCATCTCTTTTCTAACTCTCATCTATTTGTCCCACAACTCAATCTTCCTGGTCCTTCATGTTCTCCTCTCACCTTCTCTTCTCCCCTCCTCTTTCTTCTAAGGTCCTCTCCACTCACTGCCCTACCCCGCTGCCTTTACGCTCAGGAGATCATATCCCTTTCCCCTTCTGTGGGGGACCTTGTGTGACTCTTTTAGGGTCCTCTTTATATCCTAGCTTCTCTGGAAGTGTGAATTGTAGGCTGGTGATCCTTTGCTCTATCTAAAGTCAATATATGAGCAAGTACATACCATGTTTCTCTTTAGGTGACTGGGTTACCGCACTCAGGATGATTTCTTCAAGTTCTATCCATTTGCTTGTGCATTTCAAGATTCCATTATTTCCCCCAAGCTGAGTAGTATTCCATTGTGCAAATATACCACATCTTCTTTATTTTATTATTTTATTTTTTATTCCCTTTTGGGTCCCAAGACACCTAAAACATTTCCAGATGATATGTGGAGATGCCACATCAAAAGGCAGGGAAAGTGGCTGTTTATCTTAGAATAGCTCTTTTAAACAGCCAGAGGAATCTGTTGCGATTGGCTTTGGTGATAACCCACAGGTTTTGGATACAATCATATTACATGCCCCATCTATACCACACATTGGGGGGGGGAATGGGAAGACCTTGTTACATTTAGCTTCAACCCAAGCACTTGGCAGCTCTGATGTCAGTGACAAGGAAATGGAGGGCCCAGATGACTGCTAGTCAGTCAATCAAGAGGGCTACCCATCAATATCACGCTCTTAAACAGACAACCCTCCCAAATTCCCATCCCCATTATTACTGTTCCACATAAATTCCTGCCTATCTTCTCCATCTTTATCTCCAGTCACCACATAATCATATTTCTAATTTTCGATCTTTTACCATCCCTTGGTAGTCCTTGCCAAGGATCCATACTATGACTTGTTCCCTGTTTAGATTTCAAGCATCAGCATGTAGATACACTTGTGCACACACCCAGCTTCCATGTAAATGTGCCTGTTTTGTAGTTTTCCTATCTCATAACACCTGCGTCAAACAGCAGTGCCATTGAAACATCTTCATTGTATCAGGAAAGAAACTGGGGCTTTGAGAGGCCAGGGAACTTGTCTTAGTCTCAGAAGGAGTAAAGCCAATGTTTCTACAATTCCAAGCTTGATATTTAAAGTGAGGATGAACTTACTGGGAAGCAGGTACCTTGGCTATTAGAGAAGACATTTGTCCACATTGTCACCATCCAGGAAAAACCTCAAAGTGACAAATAGGCATATAGCCCCACCCTTCTCTACAGCAGCCTAGTATCTCATAAATGAATAGTATCTCTGGAATAGTGCTAGCTGTAGTAACTGCATCTTCAAGCTAGCCAAACTCTTACCAGCTCTTTAGAGCAAGGGATTTTCCTTGCCACTCTCTGGGCATTGATTTCTTTGAAGTTCAATGTTGCCACTTGCTTCCAATTTAAAAGCCCTCTGGACTATCTTTGTCCTTATTGTGCAGCCTCCCCTGAAGCCAGGTGAGGAAGAAGTGTGGGTAGGGACATCTCCCATTATCAGCACAATCATCATTATTAGGATGAGTTGTTTATATTCAGACATTGCTGAGACCAACTGCAGAAGGCAAAGAAAATGTCCTTTTGGAAACAGAAATGACCTGACAAATATTGTGCTCTGTGAAACAGATAAGCAGAGAGCTGTTTATTCCCTTGGTAGGTGAGGCTGGGCTCTGAGGAAGATAAATGTCTGCTGGTAATACAGTACTTATACCACCACCGACACCTTTTTATATCAACACAGAGAATTGCTTTTGTGAAGCTCTGATACAAAGGCAGTCAGAGCTCTTCCTTGCATATCAATGGCTCTGCAGCCTGTTGCTGGTCTAATTCTGTGCTTTAGGCAGCTGCCCTAATACCCAGGAGGCTTCAGCATCAAAAGACAGAACAGAAAGCAAAGATCTTCCCCAAATTCAAGGGACGATTACCATACGCTGAAAGGCCTGTGATGCCATAGGGGTGTTGGCCCATTCCAGGGATCTTCCTCTGCCCATTGCCTCCAGTTACCATACAAGAATGCATGGAGTCACCTGGTTAGGCTAAGCAGATGGGTCTAAATGCAACCATTGTACACATGCCCTTTGTTAAGTGTCAGGGACCTGAGAGGAAACTTAGTTCTTTGGACAACCACTGAAATACACTCACAGGATTGTGGCATGCAAAGAAAACCTGTTCCAAAATATCTTGTTTATCTTACAGAGACAGCTATATTAAAAAAAATAAGGATAAAATCAGAGTACTATGAATTAAATGTTTATGTGTCTCCCCTGGCCATGGCCTTGTTAATCCCCCCTTACAGTTCCAGTCTTCAGATTGACTATTCAGAGATACAGCCTTTATAGAGGTAACAGAAATTAAGCGAGGTCCACAGGATTGCTATCCTTATAAGAAGGGATGTCACAACTTATCACAGAGATATTTGTACACAATGTTTATCAGAGCACTATTCACAATAGCTGAGTTATGGAAATAACCTAGGTGTCCAACAGCAGAGAAATAGATAAGGAAAATATATATGCGCTCAGTGGCAGTGGAAAGTTTTTTGTTTGTTTTATAGTTATAAAGGAAAAAGTGTGTCATTTACAAGAAAATAGATGCACTAGAAATAATTGTTATAAGTGAATTGATACAATCTCAAAAAGACAAATATACATTTTCTATTATTGTGGTTGACAGATTTTGATATGTTTACATAAAACCATGTATGCATATATGACTTGAAAGTTGAAGTGAAACTGTCTCCTGGAATAAAGGTGAGTGAGGGGGAAATTAAGAAAACAGTGAGGGGATTGGGATTACAGTGGGGGAGAGTATGCTCAATGTGCAATATACACCTGTCTGAAAATGTAAAATCATTCAAAGGGATTTCCTTTCCAAAGGCCTGAAAAGTGTGTGTGCGCGCGTGTGCAGACTTACCTCTATTTCTCTATCATATGAACAAGGACACAATGAGGAAGTGGCCAGGAAGAGAGACCACACCAGCAACTTAGTAGGCTGATTTCTTGGGCTGGGATGCTCCAGCTACCATGACTCTAATCATTAAACATCTGATGTAGACAGGATGTCTTAGCATGTTATCCCAAGGTGACTGATGTGCACCATCTGTGTGGAACTCCGTTCTTCTTTCTTTTACTTTCTGTTGAGTGGACCATTCCATTTCTCTGGCATGTGTCCCGCTCACACATGACAGGTGCTGCGACTGCCACACTATTCCCATGTTTGCAGAGATGAGGTTGTTTTGTTCCCTTGTTCTTACCTCTTAGCCTCACTTGGAGTTACATGGAATCTTCAGTCACAAGTTAGTTGTGGTAAATTACTGTGTATTATCAATTTGCCTTTGCTAAATTAAACACTGTTGTATTTGGTTTCCCAAGCCATAGAATAATAATCTTATATTATCTTATAATAATAAAATGAAGTAGGGTTTAATACAATTTTTATCACACAGAGGCTGATAAATAATAGATGTTCAAAAATTAAGCCTGCTTTGTGCCTTCTGGAACTTTCTCTCTACATTAGTATCTTTGGTCTTTTGTGCCCACCATAAAGATATTCTCCTGGTCATCTTTCTGGCTCTGTATCTGCTCCAGCTTATTTGTCTTCATGGGTTGGGTCTGTAGTATCACTTCTTTGCCCTGACAACTTTGCTTTCACTAAAGGGAGATGAGTTCTTCAACTTCCAAGGCCATTTAACAGAGAAATATTTTTACACTTCTTTTCCAGTTTTCTAAGCAAATCCACACCCCCTTTGCATGCTGGTTCAGGTTCATAGTGTTGTACACCGTGTAACCACTTTGCTTTGGGAGACATGATTCTGTACTGGTCTAGACCTGGATCTCTAGGGAATCTGTCTCTGCCATTGTTGCTGGAGTCAAGGTTTGTCTTGCTAGGCCACATCTGGGTACACTATCTCATTCTTCACCTCTCTTCCCTTCCAAGGCACCAGTTCACTGCAGGGTGATACACCAGATGGAGCATGGTACCAGTGGCTGTGGATCCTTGTCCAATATGGAAATCCACATTCCCTTGCCAGTCTATAGTTTCTTTTCCACAAACAGCTGCCACTATACAATGGGATTAACATAAAGAAGAACTTGGCAGAGGCATATTTAATTTACAGTGATTATATTCTCTATTATGTAACACAATTTTAAAGTACTACAGGCTCCTTGGAGAATAGGAGAAAAAAATATGTAAAAAAGGACCCAACCCTCTCCAAAATCACATAATGACAGAAGAATCTCAGAAACCAAATACAATCCATGGCATAATAAATAGAGCATTTTAAAGTACTTAACATTTTTAAATTCTTTCATTCCTATCAGGAACTAAGTTTATTTCCAGTAGAAAATATGAATATCTATATCTATATCTATATCTATATCTATATTATATATATATATATATATATCTATATCTATACACACGCGCACACACGCGCACAGACACACACACGCGCACGCGTTTGCGCACAATTTTAAATTCTGAGAGACAGCTGTTAAACTGAATGTTAAGAAACAGGAGAGCATTCTTAAATGAATGTTTTGTAGTTTCCATGTAATTGAACAAATGTTCTGCTGTTTCCAGTACAATGGCCAACACTGAGCCTAGGTACCACATCTTTTCCCAGGGAGAGTTAAGTTTCTCAGACACACTCTCTCTGGACGCTGGGTTCTAATTCTCAGCCCCAGGTTGCTGGCTAGTGTTGCTGGTTCCCCAGGCACATTCACCGGTTTCTTCCATGGTTGAGGGCTGGGCAAAGATGCATTACAGAACAGGAACTCTGAAGTAGATCTGCTTATACTGGTCTCTGCCCCTGACATCGCTGTGGGTCTTGGTTATGTCATCTGTGGAGTGTGGTGATTTAGGCACTGCAGATGTATCAGGAGATTTGATGAAATGTTTTAAGTTACTGGAGTGCTTAATGCATAATAGCCACTCAATGTTCTTTTATGAGCTTCCTGCTAGCTTTTTGCTTTCCACTATCTGCCTTTCTGGAATGTGTGGAGAGATAATGGTTTTCTTCAGGGAAGGGTGTGCAAAGAAGGCTGCTAGATAGCTCTGGGAGGCATTCCAGGTGAGAGGATCTCTTAGGAAACTTTGACACTGTCTCTAGAGGTAGACACCAAGTTGGTGTACGTGGTGATCTGAGCTCCAGAGGAAAGAGAGGGTTGGATAGTATGGCTTTGAGATTTTGAACAAGTCCCTACTCCTGCCACCATTTCTGTGTCCAGTCTAGTGAGAATGCGAGCAGGGTGAGAGTGAGCATCATGAACTTACACTGGAGGGTAGAACACTCTACGAAAAGACTACTGAGATAGATGTCCTCAATACTCTGGCTTCCTGGACCTAGTAACACTGGGATTGTGGAAATACATTATGGACAATTACGCTTGAACTAGACATCTCTGGCATAGTCCACATTAAATGGCTAGCAGGTGTTCTATGTCTCAAACAAGGGAAGAAGGGACATCACCCATTAGCAGCTTGCTTGCAAACTTTGCTTCCAAATGGCCTTTAAGGAACTGATTGCCACAACTACAAGCTGGCTCCCTAGGTTGTGGAGACACACCCCAGGACACATGCAAGAGAAAAATGGCTGGGATTCTTAATGCTGCTTCATGGCTAGAAGCCAGAGATGGATGCTTGCACAGGGCTTCAACAGCTGCCCTACATATCTGCACAGGAAGGAGAAACTCCAGCTAAATGAGATGTACCATGTGTGGGACTTCCCCCATCCTTCATCTTAGTTTTGTATTTCATGTCACCTTCATGGTGTTCTTCAGGGCTTCAAGGAACACGCAGAGCTTTGCATCATTCTCTATGTGATGTGACCTTCACACTGCAGACTTAGTCACTTATTTATAATCATTCCTTTCTATATTAAGCAAGGAGCAGATACTTATCAGTCCATGCCTATTATATGAAATTTTATATGTATCCTGTTTCTGGAGATAACAACATGAAAACCAAGTTATATAGTGATGGATGATTATGGGACGATCGAGATCAAATTTGTTATGAAACATTTACAATAAATATATAGGGTCAGACTAAAAATACTTCTTAATACAAAGGTAATATTGCACATTATTTTCAATTTTTTTTTACTACAGTCTGTTTTTCAGGGGGAGTCAGTAAGCCACATTACATAGTAAAGCTCTGGAACTGGTCTTAAGGTTCTAAATCCTGTATTCTTTATAATTCTATCCTGCTTCCTACAAATATATGTGAGCAGAGGTATGGTGCTTAAAGATTATTGCTGAAATATTCAGGATTGTATGTAGTATGAATTCCAAAAAATCTAACTGACCCCTGGGTTGCATATATAAATGAGAGGGGAAATAAATCTGCCAGTAATCTTGTGAACTCCACACATTTACTCATCTTAATGAAGTGCCAGCATGGGCACACAGGTTATCCCTTGCAGGGCAGGTCCTGAAATGCTTTGTTCTTCTTTTCCTCTGCATTGGAGTTGACATCCTTTACACAGAAGTGATACCTGGCTCTTTCTTTCAGGCTTTTGTTTTGTTTTGTATGTTTTTAGACACTGTAGAACAAGCTAGTTCAAAACTCACTGTGTAACCACTGCTGGCCCTGATTGTGTGGCAATTCTCCTGCCTCAGACTCTAGTGATGGGATTACAGACTCCTCTAATCTACATTATTTTCTCTATTACTCCTTTCTGCCCACCAACCCTTATGCACACATTCTTTCTCTAGGGTCCTGAGGGCTGGTCTAGGAAAGCCCACAGATAAGATCAGACTGCACACCATACTTTCTTATTGTAGTAGACATATGCTATCTGGTTTTGTAGAGCTACAATTACAAGGTAGAGAAGAAAAACAAAAGTCACCATTGAGATAATCTGCCTTAAGAGAAATCCTACTCTGTTAGATTCTTATAGCCCAGCTCTCAGCTCTGACACCAGGCCAAACCTGGGATTGGGTTCTTGACCTCCAGATTTTGTTGGTCAAATTTACACCTGAAAGAGATGGGATAGGCTTAAGTGATAAAAGTGAGGCTGGGGGTGATGGAAATTCTGAAGGGTTTTCCATTTAAAGAAGCACCAACAGCAATGAAGACAGCCCAGTTCACTGACAATTTCCAACTAGGAAAATGGACAAAGGAAATGCTTATCACCATTAGAACCACATATCTGCATGATGTGGCTAGAAAGAAAGGTAAGGTTGAAATTGATGACATGGTTCTGACAAGGTAGTCTACATTATTTCTGTGATTGCCAATTTTTGTCTGGTATACTTTGAGGATTCAGTCAATGAAAGTTAAAAGAGAAGGTAGAAATGTAAAAAGAAGGAAGGAATTACATGGGTTTGAAAGAGCTAGCCCTATCCCTTTCTCGTTCCATCCTTTACAGGGGTAGGACTGGAGAGCTTGCTTGGATGGCACTGGAGTAGCAGAGCTGGCCCTGCTCCTTGCTGAGAAGGAACAGAGGTCCAGCAGAGATTCAGGCTGACCAACTGAGCTACCACCCAGGCCCAGAGCCAGGGCCTTGAGTTGGCCCACCCCAACGCCTATCCCATCAATGAGCTGCTGGAGCTGCTGAAAGGGGCTAGTCCTGCTGAGCCGTAATAATAGGATCTTGATGACTCTGGACAATAGCAGGATATCTGAGAGAAATCTAGGAAAGGACCCAGTATTGATGGTTTAGCAGAAGCTAGAGGCCTTGAACCAGACCAATGACTCATTGCAATGAACACTTGCAAGTAAAGCTGTTTGGACAAAAGGGTCTACTGTGTGACACACTGCAGCTCCCAGTGCCATTACAAAGATCAAACAAGTGATGATGCAGAGGCAGAAAAGATGGAGGAGTTGTGTGGTATGTGTCACAGATGCAACAACTGACTGGTGTGAGACAACCCACAAATGATTGCACATACACTAAATGTACGGAGGAAAAGAAGATCCTATGGATGAAATCAAAGCAATGAAGAGGCCTTGTGTTCACATAATAATTACAAAATAGGTGGGGCTCAGGGGAAGGGAGGAGAAACTAAGAGAGGAGGAAGTAGAGGAAAGAGAAGGTGAAGATGAGGCAGGAGGGAGGGATAAAGAAAAGTGAGAAATAAAGATTGAGACAATGATACAGAGAAGGACAGGAAAATGAAAGTGACTTGGGGAGACAATGACAGACAGAAAACATGGTTTTCATCCTGAAAACATCTTCACTGTGGGTGTGTGGGTGTTATCAGACAAGAGGAGGGGGGCCTGGCCATTGTGAAACTATTATTATATAATTAAGTCTAATAACAGTAATTCTCTGGGAGAGGTCACTGCTTGCATTGTGGATAGAATCTGATTTGATGAGACTGTCCTCCTTGCATTCATGCTGCCTGACAGGGGGCCAGGGTAGCAGGGGAGCCCAGCTAGGAGGAATGAAAGGAAGGGAGGATGAAGCTACACATTCCCACTCCAGCTTTCCTGAATAGCGGCGGCTCCAGACTCAATCACATTCCATTATGGCCATTTATAATTCTCTCAGTCATTGCCTTGTCTCTCCATTAATTATGCCGATTAGCTTGAACTATTGTTGATGCTAATTAGACTTTGAGAAATGCGTTTGGACTGCCCACTGGTTGGTGTTCAGAAGAGGGAGACAGGGTAGAGGGGAAATGAGGGAAATACCAGGGCTTTGTGGAGTGAGCCAGCAGTAGGGTTAGAGATTCCTGATCTTAATAATGCAGACACCACTAGCCCTCACCAGGCAACTTTTGTTTTACTGACTGCTTTCTATTTCCCTCATTTCCCCCTATATCTGGAGCACTCCTCTTTCTCTGTGCAGGTATTTACTTTGTCCCTAGCCCCTGAGACATTCTCTTCTTATTTTCCTCCTAGAACCAATCCCAGTCTTCTCTGTGTTAGTTGACTTTCATTGCCGTGATAAAATACTGACACAAACAACTTATTAAAAAGAAGGTTTGTTTTGAGCTCTGTGTGGTAGGTTTTGGTCCATGGTGGGCTTGGCTGTTTCTGAGGTGATGGTAAAACAGAGCATCATGGCAGGAGTAAATAGTAGAGGCACATGCCTATTTCCTAGCCCAAGAGAAGAGAAAGGAATAAGAACAGGCACTCAATATCTCTTTTCAGAACATACCTCATTACCTGTCTCCTTTCCTTTCCTTTCCTTTCCTTTCCTTTCCTTTCCTTTCCTTTCCTTTCCTTTCCTTTCCTTTCCTTTCCTTTCCTTTTCATTAGGCCTCACCTCCTAAAAGGTTCCACTATTCTCTCGGAGTGTCATAGACTAGTGACCAAGTCTGAAACACTGGCCTTTGGATGACATTTAAGATCTGATATATAGCAACCTCTAAGTACCCTTCTCCACTCTAGTTCCAGTTACCAACTCTCACACTGAATTCTATTGTTATTACAGGAGAGTAGCTTTCTTAAGAACACAGATTTAGAGCTATAAAAACCTGCCTGGGATCTTGATTCTGCTATTGATGGCTGTTTGATGTTAGACAAGTTACTTAACTTTGCAAGTCTGTGTTCTCATCTTTCCAGTGTTGAAACAGCAATATTATTTCTTCATGAATTTGAGAGCCCTGTCTCAAAAAATTCTTCTCTACTTTTGCTCTCTGTTGAGAATATAGGTTATGTTTAATAAATCCATAGAGAGTGATAAAAGAACGGAGATTATAGCATTTAACTGTGAAGAATTTGGGGAAAATAACTTTGGAGGCGAGAAAAGGTACAAAAAATGTAGGCAGTGTAAGACAGAAATTACTATCTTCTGGTTACTTAGGGACATCATGATTCTACATTTGTGATCACTGTCAATATCTACTAAGGAGACCAAGACCAATTTTGTAAGATGGTATGACATTCATCAATCTATTGGGTTTTTACTGCTTTTTAGACTTTGAATTTTCTCTTTGGAAGGGAAAAAGTTGAAATAATAAGGAAGTAGAAACTTTCTTATGGGGGTATGATGGCACAGAAAAAAAAATGGTTGATTGAATTATGGTATTTAATAACTATGGGGTTGAGATAAAAACTTGGTTGATAAAGAGCCTGTATGGCAGGACCCGAGTTACAGTCTCAGAACCTACGTGAGAAGCCAGGTGTGGAAGAATGGGGATGTAATTACAGTATTGGGGGAGGTAGGCACAGGCACAGGAGGATCCTGGGGCTTACTGGCTAGCTAGTCTAGCCTAGCCTGAGAGCTCCAGGCTGAGGTGATACTATAATAGAAATCTGTATAGGTTTGCTGTGACTATCAAAGTGAAACATTATCACATCTAGAGGGAAAGGAGGTCTTGTAAAGAACAATGTTTAGGGAAGAGGAGAGGTAACCAAGATCTGAGTCTGGAAGGGGAGGGGTGCTGGCCATGTAAAGAAAGAAGGAATGGTGACTAGGTGAGCATGGGAGGGTATGGCAATAAGGTTGCTCAGCAGAGAAGGGAACAAAAAAAATCGAGATAAAACTGCAAATGGGTTTCCATGAATGAGCATAGATTATATTGGGAATGAGGACTGGCAGAAAATATTTATTGGTAGAAATTGGAAAGAGGACTGTCCTAGGGGACTTGAGTTTCCCTATGTACATCAGGAAGCCACTAAAGGGATTTGTGAATGGCAATGTGATGTTCATGTTGTATTTTGGAACAATTATTGTGGGGAGATCTGTTAGAAACCAGGAAAATAGGAAATACTCTAGCCTCTTCAAACATGGCAGGGAAGGGAAAGCTGAGACTCACCCAGGGCCAGGGTTGGACAAGTGTGACAGTGAAGACGGAAAATGAAGTTAACAAGAAATGGTATGTGAGTCACCTTGACTTTGTTGTGATGCACTGCTAATCACTCAGAAACATGGGTAAAATGGAATACCTAAGGTCACATTGGAGATGTTCCCGACATACTCTCTATAGATGACTTCAAGGTATGTCAAGCAGAAAGTGACATAGCCTCCCAATCTGGAGCTTCTTACTCTAGTCTCAGTTATTTGCTGTTGATGGTTTGAAAGTCAATGACATACAGAGGTAGTTGACACAACGATGAAGATGTAATTGTGAAGAAAGCACATGGTGGTTGATTTGAATGGGCTAAAAATAGGAGCTAAGCAGACACTGGAGAGAAAGTGTGAGGAAACAAACCCAGATGGAGGAAAGTTCATCAGAGAAGAGACAGAAGGAAGACAAGACTTCAGGAGCTATCTGAGAGTGAGTTGGTATCAAAAAGGTTGTTACTAATGGTATTAATTACTACATAAATAATTTAATGGGACAGCTGAGCAAGCTAACCATTGGCTTTGTTTGATACTGTTGTTCCCAAATTCTGAACCCACAAACCACCAAAAGACCAGATCCGATGCAAAAGCAAAGAGTCTTTTATTGTTTAACAAGTTAACTGCATTTAACATGTTTCCTCCATCCATCTGACACAGTGGTTGTGAAAAGAAGGACCAGGTGGGACCAAGAGGAAGGGGATTTATTAGAGTAAGCAAGGGGCGTGATTGGGGAATCCACAACAGTCTTAGGACTGGTGCATTTCCAGTCTTGGATAACCTGTCCTGAGTCAATTGTCAACTGAAACAGGTAGGTTACTATGGCCTATAGGCCCTCCCAGGGCAGTTACTATGCACTGCATTTCACTGTTGTCATAAGTTACAGAGCCTGTCATCTAACTTCAGATTGGTTCCTTGCCACATGGAGGGTATTTGGCTTCCTAGAGAAGGGCAAGGTTGGAAGTTCAGCACATGTTGCTAAGTCAGGGGCCTTTGTCATACTGGGTGTTTTTTGCAGCTTGTCATGGCTGCTATGCAGGGGCTGGGTGAGGGTCTGGTCCCTTCAGTATGGGGCCACAGCAAAGTGCAGTCAACTCTGACAGATTTTCCTCAGCTGTGGTCAGGCTATTGTAGGACAAAAACAGGATATCCAGTGCTGCTTAACAAAACAACTGGGGCTTTTCTTACCTAAGGGGCAATGATTGTCCCAGGCCTCTGAGAATTTCCTCCATTTTCTCTGGCAAATTCTAAGGCAATACAAATTACTAAATTCTTGAGTTGAGCCACATAGAACCCTGATTTAATTTGTGTACCAAAATAGCTGAGTTGGAAAGCAACATGGATATCAAGTTGGTACTGAAAAACTATTGGGAGAGGGAGTCCTGACATGGGGTCACATGAGGAAAAGAAAAGAAAAGCTTGGTAAACAAAGGCACAGTCACCTCCTATTGTTTTCATAATGATGCTGTTGATATTATTCTAATCAAGATGGCCTACAGCGCACCAGAAATCCAAGCCCTCAAAGAAAACATAGATCTCTTCTTTCTTGGGATGCCTTGAAATAAATGATGCAGCTTTTCCGTTTTGGTGGCTTATCACACCAAGGTGTGAAAGGCATGAGAATGCTGGGGCACAGTCCTAGAAGGGATGCATGCCCCTTGCATATAGAGGAGAGAGCAGTCAGAGCGAAATGCAAGGCAAGTGTTTTTACCTCTCGCAATGAGCCCAGCTGCTGAACAAATCCAATATACCAGGCAGTCTTCATACAACATCTTTCTTATTAATAATGTAAGCATGATGGAGGTTGCTATTGATCTTCGATACCTAAATCTTACTTCTTCTCTATGAATAAAAAATGTAATAAGATCTCAGAAATAAGCTAAAGACCACTGCCTGGGTCTAAATGACAGGGATAAATTAGAGTACACCACAGAAAACTCAAAAATGTTAATGGATGGCAGTCCCAGTTTGCTTGCCAGCTGGCTTAGGAGAACTCAGACCTGGAGGATTGGCGAACCAACAGAGAAGCTCGCTGACCCCAAGCCCTTTGTGGTCTGTATGACAGCACCAGATCCATCACTCTCGAAGTCCCTGTGATGGTAATAGCAAAGCTATTTGCGTTTGACATACTGACTTCTACTTTTATAGGTGAGAGTATATTGCAGAGGGAAGGGACAGCTATAGCTTTTCTATTTTTACTAGGATTTAAGGTATTGTATAAAGTCAAGTGTGATATAAAATCAGGAAATTAAACAGTAAAATACCAATGAGAATGGCTGAAATAGACATTGCCAAGAACCTATGATATGTTAGCTACTCTAGCTGGAAGTACATTTAGTACCATGTTTCATTACATCTGAAAATGTGTATGTAGTAAACTATAATCCCTGAGGCTGGCTGTGTTTTCTCTGTGACTAAGGTTTCCTTCTTGCCCTTCATGCCTCTAAGTCTACAGTTGATGTTCATGGCTTGGTTTTGACAGCTCTAGGTCACATAGGATAGAGGAATGCAGTGAACATGATAGACATTCTTTAGCTCAACTCTGATTGGACTTGGTGTCAACACTACTTCCACAGGTAAGGGTGGAAATGCAAAGTATTATTGGCTTTGTTGATTTCCAAGTCTATTATGGCAATTGTTAGTTTCTGTTGTGACCTTTGAAGAATGGGGTCCTTTTTGATGCTGACAGGACCTCAGGATACTTTTCACACACCCCCCCCATTAAAAATACCATGTACAGCTTTGCAGATTTCCTCTTCATGTCTCCATTTCCCTACCTCCCTACTATTGAACATCTCTCATTTTGCATTATTCACCTCATCCAAAGATTCTCTCTATATCCTTTTAGCTTCTCCTTGTTAGTGACTCTCTCCTCTGGCTAGAATCCAGTGATTCTAGAACCAGCAATTCTCAACTTTCCTAAAGCTATGACCCTTTAATACAATACCTAACCATAAAATTATTTCATTGCTACTTCAAGACTGTAATTGTGCCACTGTTATGAATCACAATGTAAATATCTGATATATGACCTCAAAGGGGTCATGACCCACAGTTTGAGAACCTCTTGACTAGATAAATGTGTCTCACCATTTCTGCTCCTATCACAGACAGAATAGGTAAGCAGAAGTGCACAGCTACTCTGCATCATTGCTATATCTTGCACAATATTGTACATTATTAATTACTAACCTTGGAAGAGTCACTTCCCCACAGCCTGGGCAGGAGGGTAGATACCTCATACAAGTCTATCTCTAAGTCTCAGCCCACATCTAAGAAATGGGCTTTTGCTTCACAATATCTCTGAAATCATTCTTTCAAAAGTCATAATTACTTTCTAATTACAAATCCAATAACGTTTTTTTTCTCAGTAATTATCCTACTTGACCTTTGGTACACCATTTCATTTAGTTTGCCTTTCCCAGCTCTCAGCCTTTTCTGGTTTGAAAATTCTCAGCTAATACTCTTTCTGTATCTTGCTTTATTTTCTATGTTGTCAATTAAAAAACAATAGAGTACCCCTCTATTAAAGTATCTCTTTTCTTGCTCTCTTCTATCATAACAAAATTGAAAATAGAGGCCTTAGAGTTCCTTCCTTGTTTTTGAAACAGATTATTCACTATTTGTCTATTATTTGTTTATTTATGGCCTTGAACTCACTGTGTAACTGAGGATAAGCTTGAACTCCTATTTTTCCAAAAGATAAGGTTGCAGATGTGTGACACCTTACCTGCCTAGAATATAATATCTCTCAAAGTTTGGCATTCCCAGGCAAACATCACAAAAGTTATGCTCAGATATGACTCATAAGTGTTACCATTCGTTCATATATTATAAATTTAATTATTCAACTAATTGTGGAAATAATGAATAATCATCAGTGGAACAATGAAATTATTGAAAATAACTGTATTTTTTTAAAATTGAATTGCAATGAGCAATATATAATTAAGTAAATAAAGAATTATTGAATTAATTGTTATTGCTATAACCAGGAAATGTAATGCAATTGGCAAAAAGTTTATTTAAAATACTCATCTTTATATTATAGAAGGAAAACCAAGAATAGGCTAAATCTTATTACAAAAAAATCAATAGATTTGTTTTATTTAAATATGGATAATTATGAAAATTCATTCAATTATTTTAAACATTGCAATTGTACAACTCATATGACAAAGTAATGGAGGGATAGATAGAGAAAAATAAGAACCATGTCCTAATTTCATTTCTGTTGCCATGATGAAATTTCCTGGCACAAACATCTTAGGGAAGAAAGGCTTATGAGCTTACAATTCTAGGTCATATCTCAGCATAGTAGAAGAGTCATTGTGGCAGCTGCTTGAAGCAGCTGGTTAGGTACATTCAAAGTCAGGAATGGGGGAAATCATTGTATGAACACTCACTTGCTTGAGCTCACCTTAATTTCTCTACTGTTACACAGGTTAGGGCTCACTACCTAGAGAATGATGCCGTCCACAGTAGGCCAGGTCTTCTGACACCAATTAACTTAATAAGGCAACCCTGCACAAACATACTCAAAGACCATCCCAATGTATGCAATTGCTCATTGAAACTCTTCCCCAGGTGATTCTAAGTTGTGTCATATTGGTAATGCTAATCATCACAAATCCCAAGGATATAAAAATAATAGAGCTTAAGATTAGATAACAGAAGATAGGTAAAACACATTTAAGTTAATTATACACAGTCATGGATTTATGTATAAAAAACAAAACCATAAAGCTATTAGAATAAAAGAAGAGAAAATTGTCTAGATTTACAAGTTCATAGGTATGAAAGGCTGTTAAACATAATAACAAAAATTATCCATGAAAATATTAATTTGTCTTTCTTAGATTAAAAAAAATACTCTTCTCTGTAAAAAAAAAATAAAAAAACAAACAAACAAACAAAAAACCAAACAAACAAAAAACAAGATGGACACTGGGAGAAAGAATTACCAAAGTATTATAAGGGACTCACAATTAGATCTCTCAATTTCTTTCCTGGTTGCTGTAATAAAGTACTCTGACAAAAGCAACTCAACTGATTAAGTGTGTACCACCCCTACATGGATAACTTGTCATATTTTCTTTACCTGAACATTTATTTTTAGTTTCAGAGCTGCCAGGATGGCTTCATGGGCAAAGGTGGTCACTGTCAGTCCTGAGAGCCTAAATTTAATATCACACTTAATCCAAGCACTTGGGAGGCAGAAGCAGGAAGATCTCTGTGAGTTCAAGGCCAGCTTTGTCTACAAATCGAGTTCCAGGAAAGACTCCAAAGCTAGCAAGAAACCCTGTCTCAAAACAAAAACAAAATGAAATAATGATAATAAAAAATATGACAAACTAAATATTCATATTAAAACATGATGGCTCTTAACCTGTTAGGACACAGCAAAGTACAAACCACACAGCCTCTCTATGAACCATTTATAAGATCTAACTATAACAAATTTGCTTGTAAAATTTTAGAATGAAATCACATGTTCTGACACATCAAGACAATACAGTGAGGAATTGTCATTAATAACAGAAAACGGGAATTCAAAATAAGCTTTTAGCAGGTTAATGAGGTCATTTTCCTGGTAATGATATAACAGATATAAGAGCCATTAAAGTTTCTCTTTTGAATATTACTTCAGAATGCATGAATAATTGCATCACACAAAGAAAGAGACTTTAAAATATCACTTTATGGATCAAATTGACTCAAATAAACAAGAGAAATGATCAAATAATAACAAGCACAGTTAATTTTATATATGTATATCAAATGTGTTGCCTACAGTAATATATTTTTCTACAAATTACAGTGACGTGTTCATAAAAAATTGATCATGCCCAAGGTCAAAACATAATTATTGATGAATTCCCCAATGCACATTTTTTATTAATATTTTTCAATTCCTGAGGAATAAAGGTAAATGCAAATCATAATATTTTTATAAAATAAGAACAAATTAAAAGTAAAAAAAAAAACCTAACAACTTAAGAATTGAGATGCAAGACAAATGACCAAAATCAATGGGAAAATTAGAATTTAGAAATAGTAATGGCAGAACAGGAATCAGTGATTCAGAAAGTGAAAAATAAATATAAATTAGAAACAAAAATTACAGAGCAATTTGAAAAATATTTAAGCATAGTGAATAGCAGAAGCAGTGGTATTATACACAAACATGTTTAATGTAGGCTATGAAATTTTATCCATAGCTCTTAAAATTCAAAAAGATATATTTTTAATTTTATGTTATGTTATTTAACATCTTAAGGAATTGGATGACTTGCTGGCAAATATACTGACCAAAATGAGCCCAGCAAAAAATGCAGTCTTCACATTCTGATTACAACAAATGAGTGAAATTTAAATTACCTCCAAAATTACAGTATCATTACATATAAAATCAATCTCTTTCTACTTCTTGTTTATCTTATTTTCGACTGCAGAGAATTCAGCCATGCTGAGCCTACTTTCCAGCAGTTGATTCATGTCAGTCTTCTGCTGGAACTTAGCTGTTTCCTAAAAGCAAGATTGCAAAGTCTGAATGGATCCATTGTGCTCAAGACTTAGACTGATTGTACCATGACATTACATCCCCATAATATGTTAAAGACACAATAGAAAAGGATTTTCAAATGTATCCCAAACCTGGAATATGTCACATCCATCCAGGCTTAGAGAATGTGTTTCATCCAAGGTGAAGTTTGTTTAGTACTTGGGTGGGAGGAAACTTCAGGCAGTGTGGTTTATGAACGGGTGGAAAGAGAAGCACGAGCAAGGGGTGAGAAAATGTGGAAATGAAGAAAACCATCCAAGCAGGATGCAAGATAATGAGTAGGTAATAAGTGCAAGAGATAACTGCTGGCTAATGAACAAAGAAAAACAATATGAACCTAGTAGAAAACATCTCTACATTACTTATGGCAGAAATCTAGCTTCACTCTGTTGTTTAATATCCAGACATGAGCAATGGAGGGCAAGACATCTGAAAAGGATCTGGTAAAATAATATTTTAATGTAGATTCCCAGATTAGTTTAAGACAATAATAGGAAGACTGGCAAAAACACACCAGGAGATATTAGCAGAATGATTTTCTGGAGTAGATATTGTCTCTTAGGTACGTATTGATATTTTTATTATTCCTTAGAGGTAAATAGTATAAACTGTTTATTAGGACATCTTTAGAATCATAATTTATAGAACTCTTCTGTAGGATATGTTTGGTTCACTTTATGTTAGATTAGATGGTAGGATAATATATGTGTAGCTCTTACAGAAGAACATGGCTTTAATCTTCTCCAATCATCATTTTATTAACTTTTGAAGATCTAGGGCATAAAACAAGTCATCTTGATATTGTAATTGATTATGACCTTGACCGAGTTTACCCCTTCATTTCTGAGAATTGCTGTCATAATGCAGACTCATTTTAGGATGGGATCTAAATCAAGGTTAACTTGCCCGGCAATGTCACAAACTCAAATGCGATCTGACTTATTTTCTTCTGTGTCAAAGGCAATGCTGGCTCACTTTCCTTTGCTTGAGATGACAGGAAATCAGGGTTTCTCAATATTCCTGTGGTTAGGCTGAGATGTGTGGTTACTTTGGTTAATGAGCTATAGCATACATGTGTGAGTCACTCAGGGCCAAAGGATGAAAGAGTGATGAGGCTTGTATCCCTTGGTTCATTTATCATAGAAACACTAAGCAAGGGTAGAGCTAGGAGATGGAAATGGCTTGAGCCATTGTTTGGAGAGATGCAGAATTTCCTTTGCATGAAGTATTTCCTTTGCATGAAGAAAAAATTCTTATGAAACATTTAACTGAAATTTTTGGGTTTGTTACTATAGAATTACCTAGCCTGAGACTTTGAAGAGCTTTCTTCTCTAACCTGGGCATTATAGACTAATATTATTCTTTAGAACAATTATATATATATATATGCATGTATGTATGAATATTATAATTCATTGATATTAGTGATAATGCAAGTCAATACACACACACACACACACACACACACACACACACACACACACTTACCAATCCCTTTTATTCTCCCAAATAAGCCATTTATTCCATTCATTTTGCCTTCATCTCACATGCATGTTGTCATTATCTCTTACCTCTTTCCTCTCCTTTATGATCTCTTCCTTCCCTTTTATGGTTTCCTTTTAGTTTTATGAGCTACACACAATCACACTTGTGCATATATGCACACACAAACATACAAATCATATTAGAGAAAACTGTCACATATGTCTAGTGTCCATCTTATTTCAAATAATTTAATCATCTCCAGTTGCATCCACTTCCCAGTAAGTGTCATAATTTCATTTTTTGATTGAATGAAGCATTGTGTATAAATGTGTCCTACTTTTATAAATTCACCTGTTGATGAGCATCTAAGCTTGTTCTAATTCTTAGCTATGAGAGCAGTATGTGACTTTCTCTGTGGCATATTGACTGCATATGTATCCCTAGTAGCAAAATAGCTGGGTCTAATGGTAATTCAGTTTTTAGATGGGCATACACAATGACCTTCCATGGTAGCTGAAACAGTTTAAATTTCTACCAGCAATATATGGGCTTCTTGTTACCCAGAACTTGTTATTGGGTAACAAGCCATTGTGACTCAGGTAAGATGGACCCTCGAAGTAATTTATTTTGTATTCCCTTGCTGGCTAAGAATGTTGAACTTCCCACCCCTACACACACACAAATATGTTTTGGGCATTTGTATTTCTTGTTTTGAAACTCATTTATTCACTATATTAACCCATTTATTGGTTGAATAATTTGTTTCTAGGTACTCAATTTTTGCACTTCTGCATATGTTTTAGATACTAATAATCTAATTCATAGTTGGAAAATAGTTTCCTCATTCCTCAGTCTGTTTTGTTACTCTGGACCACTTTTAGTGAAAAAAAAATGTTTTTAATTTCACATAAGTGCACCTGTCAATTCTGGGGGTTATTACCTGTGCTATTGGAGTCCCTCCAATTTTTTCCAGAAAGTTCTTACCTATACATTTATTTGAAGCATTTTGGCAGTTTTCTAACAATTTCAAAAGTTCAGTATATATATATATATATATATATACTGAAACTTTTGTATTGGCTACTTTCCCTAGTACCATTTGTTTTTTTTTTTTCAATGTATATTTCCAAGCACAAGTTTTCCTGGCACCATTTCCCCAATATATTTTAATACCCTTTTAAAAAATGAAGAGGCCTCACCTGTGAGGACATATTCTTAGGTCCTCTAGTCTGTTCTGTTCTGCTTTACTGATCTGAATGCCTGTTTGTACCAATGCAGCACAGCTATTATGATGCCTCCAGCACTGCTGTGTTTGCCTAGCATGGTTTTGGTTGGTCTTCATCTTCCTTACATCCATAAAAATATTAGAGTTATTTTTTCCTTGGTTTGTAAAGAATGTAATTGGAATTTTGAGAGAATGGAATTTGTAGATTACTTTTGTCAATGCATCCCTTTCTTCCATACTATTTCTGCCAATCCATGAGCATGGAAAGGCTTTTCATCTTCTAATGTCTCCTTCAATTTCTTATTCTTCATGTTAAAGTTTCCATTGAAGACATCCCTCAACTTCTTGATTAGATGAAGTCATTGGAGTTTCAATTTCTTTAAAACTGTAGTGAATGGAAGTTTTTCAAATTTCTTTCTCAGAAAGTTAATGAAAAAATATTCATGTAAAGCAAGCCTTATGCAAGGCACTATGAGAGATATATAAAGGTCCATTCCATTTTGTGCTTAGCCCTGATGAGCATAAAATCTAGCAAAAGAATAATCTGATGAACAGACCTTACTACAGTAAAGTCTTATACTTACTACAGTAGTAAGTATACAATTTAGTAATTTTCAGACCTATGTGAAAATAAAATGAATGGAATTCTGTAGCAACATGGTTGTGACTGGAGGGCATCAAGTTAGGTGAAATAGCACAGACACAGAAGATCATATTCCATATGAACTTGCTTATATGTGGAGACTAGAAATAGATAATCTCTTGGAAACAGAGGATAAAATATGAGACGTTGGAATAAGGGAGAGATGGTGCTTTGATGGCTGTTGGGTCCATCAAATAACTTCAAATGATCTGAAGCTTAGAAGGATAACATTACTGAGGACAACTGATTATGTGTTTCAAAATATATAATAGTTAGTAATTCTTGGAATCATTCCAACACAAAATAGTGACAAATGATTGTGGTGATGTGATCAATACAACACATGATATATAGATATTGTGATGGTCATACTGATTCCATGAATATGTACAGTTATTGTGTATCAATAAAAAAGTCAAAAGTGAAAATTAAAAAAAGAAACAAGCATATGTAGGAGATGGTAAAATTATTTCCACTCTGATAAGGCAAGAGTGTGTGTGTGTGTGTGTGTGTGTGTGTGTGTGTGTGTGTGTGTGTGTGTGTTTGGAGGGGGTTATTTATGTACTATGAAGTTCTAACAGCCAGTTGCTCCCCTCCAGAATTTTCCCATTCCCTTTCATCTTGCTAAATGTATATACTTATGCCACAGTTGTTCATTAGCACTCAAGATCACTAACATAGAAATATTCCCAGAAAGTGGAAAATATGGACGGAATAAACAGTCATAAAAAGCTCCAATTTGAGTGTGCACTAAGAACTCCTTGAGGTTGATGCTCATTACCTTATAACATGGCTGCTCTGTGAGAACTCTCAGGATGGATACATTTAAGATTACGCATGCAGGATAGCTTTATCTGCCGGGAAACTGGTCTGCTTTTGTCAAAGAGACAATATGAACTGCATAATTAACTCGGTGTTCTGGCTCAGACTTTCCACTGAAGCCTTAGAGCCAAATCCATGATTCGTCTGTTACAAAGGAATGAGAGTTCATAAACTGTGCATTACCATTCTATTTCTTCATCCCTTGCTCTTCTACCTATCTCTGGCCTTGTTTTGTACTTTTCTTCACCACCTGCCTCTGAAGTATGTTTACTTCTTTTATATCCTTATAAGTTCCTTCAAATCCATTTTGAAAGCAGTTAAGGGAAACATAAAGAAAGACATTGTTAAATATCCATGACAGAGCAGCACTGCCCTGGTTGCATGAGAGGGAAGATAAAGGAAGAAAAAGGCAAGCAAGAAAAACAGAAAGGAAAGACAAACGTGATATAGCCCCTATCCTCAAGAAACTTGAGGAGTGATGGCCCAGAGCTCTGTACACAGCTCTAGTGCCATTGATTTCTCCCCTCTCTGAACTCTGGCAGCACTTAGAGTCAATAACACCCAATTTAGTACTTGATGATATACTGCCTGGCACTGCCTGCTTATTGTTTTATGTGGCTAAGTGTTGCCTTTTGGGCAGGACCTTGTGTTAACTTCTCCCATCTTCTCATAGTGAAGACTGTGGTGGTTCAGTAAATGGAGGGATGGATGGATAGATGGATGGATTGATTGATTGACTGACTGATTGAAAAGCCAACTATCCTACCCAGAAGATTTATTCAAGTCCCTTCAAGAATGTACCCTGGTGCAGACAAGCCTTTGGTCTACTTGTCACATAGCAGCATCAACTGCCCAATTTATCCTTGCAGCATGCAAGGGTCTAATAAATTCTTGCATTTTGCAGAGACTTGCAGGAAAATGTCAGCTTTGCAACTTTGGCATCATCTAAAACTTAGAAAGCTATAGGCTATGGGGGATTAACTCAAATAAAGAGACAAAGAACCAGGAGATGATCCCATGGCACTCTAACATTAGAAGGTACAGAAGTGACCCATAAGGAAACTGAAAAGTTGTGGTCAGTGAGTCTAGAAACAAAACATCAGGAAGGAACCTGATAGCTATACACAAGGAGGGCACTTCTCACTAGGCCTTTGTAGATGAAGACAGAAAATTGATTTATCAATGTAAAAGTCACAGTTGACCTCGAAAAGTGCAGTTTTAGTGCATTGACGCAGCTAAGGAATTGTACAGAATGACTTTAGTGAAATAGTAAAGGGAGGATTGGAGGTATGGAGTAGAGACAGCTTTTCCAAGGATTTGGATGCAAAGGGGAGAGAGAAAGTAGGTTAGTGGCTGATAGGAAAGTGATAATCATAAGTATTTTTTAAGATGAGAGAAATATCAACAGAGCAATCTTTTTGCATATTGATAGAACTGTTTCAGGAGAAAATGAAAAAATCGATGATGCAAGGGGGCTGCAGAACTGTGGAAGTAATGTACTTGAATATACAAGAGAGAAGTGGAAGCAAGTGCTGAGGTTGGCTTTGGAAGGGTAGAGACATTGGGATTAGGATTAGGCAGGAGCACAGCGCATGAAAAAAAAAAAAAAAGAAAAATGTTGCACAGGAGAAGTTAAGCATTTACTATAGATTGTATGTGCCCCCACCCAAAGTTTATGTTAGAACCTTAGTTCATAGTTGTTAGTATTAAAAAGTGGGTAGTCCATCAATGTAGTACCTTGTCCTTTGTTCTTTTGCTTTTTTGGTATGGTATAATGCAGTGTGAGACACTCACCAGAGGTCAGCATCTGGCTCTTGTACTTCTATCTTGCAATACCATAAACCAAATGTGATCTGCTTTCATTTGTAGATTATCTGATCTCAGGTAGTCTATTAAAGCACAAGAAAAATATATTTAGACAACACATAGTATATAAGAGAGTCTCCCAGATCCCTGTAAGGTAGTTAGGTCATCACAGCCCTTTAACTGATGACAAACTGAGGTTTATAGAATGAAAATAATTTGCTCAGATCTTTTCATGGCTGACACGTGTAAAGAGTAATGCCAAAGTCCCAGCCTGCATCTTTCTGACCCTAAGTCAGAGTAGCAATCATTGGTTTCTGTATATGAGGAGGATGTCCCATCCATCTTCTTCAGTTCAGGAAGAAGAACCAAGTCTCCCTTTAACAATCAGTAGATACCCACAGGAGCCAGAAATAAAAAGAGAACCCAGGTCATCTCTATTCTCTTCCTAGACACTGTTACTGAGTAATAATTAAAGGAGAAGGGCTAGAAATAAAATTCCTCAGTGATCTTGTTAACATCAAAGGTCCTCAACTGGAAGAGAAGTTAAAACTTGCTTAGAACAAATTGACCACACAAAGAGGTAGGAGAAGTAAAGAAATCTTGACCACATGCCATCTGACATCAAAACCTGTACCTCTTGCATGAACTGGAGCACAGGAAATACATGTGATCCATTTGATCCACTCCACACCCACTTTGTCTACTATAACTTACTATTATTAATTTGCTAAACAAATGTATTATCTAAATTTGTATCTCTCTACCCTCAGTGCAGCTCTCAGTCCTCATTAGAGAAATTTCTTTGTGCAGTAGATGGTAGTTAATGTAGAAACTCACAACAGGTGAAGTGCTTAGTCAGGAATGGGACATTTGTATTACACTCTTCTCAGTTCTTCTCAAGGACCACTGAGGAAGAAGGGGCAGAAAGATCAGAGAACAGGACGGGGAGAACTGGAGTGACTCAGTGTCTTCTGTACATACAGGAAAACTACACTCATGAGATCACAGCAACCGTGGTTGGCTGTACAAGATCAAGCCAGTCAACATCCCAACATGGAGATGAGCAAGGTTAATGAGCCCCCACCATTAGCTGAGTAGCTTTGGGCAGTCCATGCTTCTGGAGGAGGGAAGAGTCTATTCTCTGAAAGCATGTAGTCCCTGTGCATCTTCCACACTCCAATGGATGGTCCCATGCCCATGAGCAAATACACAATGCACGCACATGTGCGCATACACACAAACACACACACACACACACACAGAGGGGGGGGATAAAAAGAGATAAGAAGTTAGGAAATGGTAAAGAAGTAGATGATGGATTTTGGAGAAGTAGGAGGTGAACATCATCAAATACATTGTATGCGTGCATGACATGCTCAAAGAATTTTTAAAAATTATATAATATATAATATAATATTAATATATATATTATATTGACAATGTCATGCCATCTATGATCCCTCCACTGATAAGTACCTCACTGCCTTACTGGACTGTCAGCCGCATTATTGGTCAGTTAGTGTAGGACGTTCTACTCTACTGTCTTTCATCCTCTGACCACAGTTTGTTGTAATTTTTTCAAACCTGCTTGGTAAAATCAAGCCTTTGAGTTTGCTAAATAATGATTCATCCTAAATATTTTCTTTGGAATTAAAGAACAACAATAACAAATGAACATTGATTTTCACAAGCTTCTAAATTCCATGTGTGATCCCAAGATAAGGTCAGGGATAGCTAATAGCCAAGAGGTCTCTGTTCACAAAGCATTAGCCAGCCATGCCTTTTGACCATCTGGAGAGGTGTGGAGACACTGTACTTGGTGGGGGCTCTGATTATACACCACAAGTCTAGACCTGGAGAAGTTAGGTTTCTTCCCTTCATGGTTTCCATTATTCTCATGGAAGTGCTTGCATGGAATGTAGGGAGTGAAGGTAGAAATAAGTCTTCGCCCTTCCCTTTGCTGTCACATGTCTCTAGTTTATCTTGGGCAGTTCATTCTTGCTTGAAACTCACCACCCTGAGGGGAGGTCTGACTTTCTCACCTATCACAGCTAGTACATGGATTTAGAGAGATGCTGTCAATTCTGAAATGCCATCTCTCTTGGAGAATGAGGGAAATCTGTGAGGTGCTGAAGGCAAGGACAATGAGTGATCTAGATGTGCCCTGTGCTGTCCCTGCTCTGTTGCAAATTTGAGGAGAAAATGTCACTGTACTGTAAAAAGCTCTCAAGAAGTGGGCTAACACACCGAGCCTCAGTATCCCTCAAATCATCCTTAGGGGCTGGAGTCTTAGGGGCTGGAGAAATGGCTCAGTGATTAGGAATATGTGATGTTTTTGCAGAGGACCAGAATTTGGTTCCTAGCATCCACACTTGGCGGCTCACAAGAATCTGTAGCACCAACTACTTAGGGACTCTGATTCCTCTGGCCTTTGCAGGCACTTGCCCTCAGACACACATAATCTTCCCCCAAAACACACAAAATGAGAAAAGAAATCTATTAAAAGTTTCATATAAACATAACACATTTTCCTCTTTTAATTTCTCCTTGATTCTCTAAACTTCTTCCTTACTGATAAATCTATGGGTAAGCCACAGATTAACAGATATTCTATGAACCTAGAGAAGGAGAGAAAATACAAATGTTTCTCCACTGGCTGCCTGTGCTCCTTTCAGGCCTTAAGACCCAAAGCCAGATTTTGAAGCACAGAACCAAGTGCTGATGAGGAGAGTTGCACATAGCTTGGCTTTGCCAGAGTCCGAACCATTCTGGAAGGGAGAGGAGAGGATGAGATGAGATGTGTGAGCATAGAGATAAGGAATAGAGAACAATGTGTGCTACTTTCTAACTGGCAGATCTTTTGCTCTCTTTGAAAAGAACTCAGCACTCATTCTTTTCTTTGACCCCACAGCAAAATACATAATAGCACACTAGTGGAGTGTGGGGTGCATGGATCTACCTTTTTGGTGCTTACAATTGGTTGATTGATCACTGAACATTTAATGAATTCTTGACATATAAAAATATCATGCTAAGCACTTTCAAACTCATAAAAACATTTAATCTTTCCTTATGTTAAAAGTAAGATAATAGGAATTCATATACACCAAGAAAGGAAAGGACTTCGGGAGCACATTCCACATGGAGAAATATTCCCTTAGCCTAGGGAGGCAGGAGAGAGGGTCTAGACCCTACTCCAAATGACTTGACAGATTTTGATGATCCCTCCTGAAAGGCATCACCCTCCCTGTGGTGTGGGGAGGGGCGGTGCCGGGGGGGATGGGAGGGAGAGGAGACTGGAATTGATATATAAAATAAGAAAGAATAATAAATATATATAAAAAAGAAGAATGGATAAATGAAAAAAAGAAGAAGAAACTGAATATCAGAAATGCTGTGTGGCTTACTACAATGCTGAGTTATGACAGATTTAAGTCTTGGGATATAATTTTATCTAGACTAAATTGTGACATGTTTTCCCATGTGCATCACATTTTAGATGATAAATTCTAGTGAACTATATTGACTCTTTGGGGTTTTTATTGTATTGGACACCTTTAAAAGAAATAACTGGGCTTTGAATCACTTACGGTTAATGAGAACTTGACACTGATAGTTGTTTTCAGATGTCATATGATGTTTGGGAGACAATCAGAACTACCTTCAGATGGCACAGGAGAAGAGGACAGACAATAAATGCTATCCAGAGATACCATTGACATAGACTTTTCTTACAACCCCATGAATGGGAATTAATGGCACTATGGTAGTTTAATCCTCTATTATGGGAGACCCAAGTGTAGACATAATCTCCTCTTGTAAGCTATTTACAAGTTGCATGAAAAGACACAGCCTTCAGCTACACAAGTACATACAGCAATGCAGGTAAGTAATATGAAGGCTCAACAGTAACTGCAGAATTTCATAGGTTAGGAAATGTGGTGAACATTAAATTCATAAATTGCCATGTACTGTTTAAACTTATTGGAAAATAGACTCTAGAAGCATGATTGAACTCTTCTCTAAGCCATGCCTACCCATACTCACATGAAGTGTTCTTTATGACCTCCTGTTCTGGGCCAGACTGGTCTCCCAGCTTTGTAATATGGAGAAAAACAAGCAAGCCAGCCAGCCAGCAAGCAAGCAAACAAGCAAGCAAGGAAACAAACAGACAAACAAATCCAGTAAGCAGCAAAGGCATTAAAAACATCATATATTTGAGATCAGCTAGAGGGTGAATAGTACTAGGCATTGTTGTTGCTTATCCAATGATATGAAAATGCCTCCAGTGGAAACAGGAAGCTATAAGTTTATCCACAGGAAGCTTTTTCATGGAGAGCTCCAGCTGACTACCTCAACTTCCCCTAGTCAATTTTTGATGGATATTTGCTAACCCCCATGTGATGATATTACCTTTGTTTTTTCTCACAATCATTATGGAGGCTCTAAGCACCTGATGTGATGATATACTGCTATCATCCTACTGCTCTCTATAAAATTAATAAACACACTCATTCAAATCTGAGAGAATGGTTATAATAGATCATTGTCTGTCCAGAACAGAGGAGTGAGCAGGGGGGGGTCCATATTCAGGTAACATTCCTTGCAAAATGGAAATTTGACATAAGTTTGAAAGAATGTTGTTTGCTCTTGGGAAGAAATGGAGAAGAGCTCTGAAGTGGGAGGGGGAAATAGAGTATAGAAAAATGATGATCATGTGTTTTGAGTTGTTGAAGAAACTCTTTTGATGGGAACTTTAAGGGAAACAATAAAAATACAGCAAGATGAAATAGTGCCTTGGATGCTTAAGTTAGCATTCAAGTGTACATGGAGAGTTGCATGAAGAACCATGCAGACTTTTGTTGTTGGTTTGAGACAGGCTTTCTTCCGTGTAACAGCCTGCTATCCTGGAACTCAATCTGTAGATAAGGTTGACCTCAACCTCACTGAAATCCACCTGTCTTTGTCTCTCCATTTCTGGGATTAAAGATGTGTACTACCATTTCCTGGATCCATATAAATTCTTTACATACAAAGGAAGTGATGGGCCCAGTCCTAGGAGGGTGAGAAAGGCCAGTTGAGAAGTTGTAGTCATGGTGAGGAGAGAAGCCATGTGTATCCCATCAAGTAGGCTTGGTAAGAGGTCCAGGTCTGATCCTGAGAGAAGAACAAGGGCACCACCACAGGTTAAGCTTGAGGAGAATAGAAGTCTAAGTCTCCTTTGGGAATAGGTTCTGTGTGAGACTTTTCTGTTGTGAAATAGGTGGTCAAATCGGCTCAGAAACATTGAACTGGAGTTCCCTCCCCTAAAGCTTTCAGGTCCTTTTTTGTAAAGGCACCAGGCAACATGTGTTTTGATATACCCTCCAATGCCTTTATTTGGTGCTCAGTGTGAAGTCCCTATGTCTAACATAGCTTCATCTCCAGGATCTTGGGAAGCTCCAGGGATCTTCCTTCCATGTGTAAGGTCCACTGTGCTCCATTCTCTAATGCCACAGGCTGGCTGAGCTTTTGTGCTTATGGACACTGATAATAACTAAGAATGAGAGAGAGTGAGCTGGGTGTGCCAAGCCTCATTAGCTATGAGGTTGGGTCACGGTGCCCGCCCATGAGGATGTTAAGTGGCAGCACTGTCAAAATGAGACAATGTAACTGTCTCACTGTATTAACAACCTATCAATTCCTACATCCCATCTTCCCCAATCACTGGCCCTTATGAAGCTGGTATATGAAGCCTGTCGCTGACTGTGCAGGAGAGACACCAAGATGCCTGTCTCTTGCTTCAGCAGTACAAATGCTAAGATGCACATCTCCCACTTATAAGATGGTGGCTCAGACTAAGGGATTCTGAGACCTTGCTCTTTACCCCAAAATCTTGTACATTGATGCCATGTCATGAGAATATGTAAGGATAGAACAAAACTGACTCTGGGGTGAACCCAATTTCTGCAGCTCTAAGCAGTCTTTTCTTGTCATCTTAAGGGAAAGAGTGACTGTTGTGAAGCAGGGCAAGTCTCAAATGGAGATGGAGATGCTGATATTTCAAGGTAATAGTAAATATACAAACACTGAAGCAAAAATTCTTAGTGTGCTTAAGCAGAGCCTGAAAGTCCTCTTGCCACACATGCATTGCTTTGAGAAATTGCATTTTTAGTCATCACAAGACAGTTGACTTCACATGTCTCAGGGTGAGCCAAAACATTATGTCACAAGCATCTTGTATGTAGTTATTTTTCTACTTGTTATAATGCCACTGACATCCACCTCATCTTTTGCATAAACACAAGAAAATAATATTAAAGCAATCCTCAGGAATAGCAATCATAATTTCACTTTGTTTTAAAAAAAACCAAAAGATCAAATTACAGAATACCATCATATACTTTCTCAAGTAAGACATATTCTTTGAACATGTTCATGATTCATATATCAGATGAGTTGTAAATCATCACATAATGTAATTCCTTACCTATTTTTAAGAAATGACTATTAGATTAAAAAGATATTCAGAGAACTGAAGGCATGTATTGCTAACAAGTGGGTCTGCTTGTGAGGTTCTATTACAGCAAAGTCTTCAAATATGTCATGCTGTGGAGAGCTTGATGTCTTGGGCTTAGAAACAATAAAGGGTACCTAGACAAGTAGTCTGCAGGCTCCTAGTCATGAATGGAGATGAAGAATTCAAAGTGGTCTCTGAAACTGACAACAGTGAATCCACCAATCTTCTGAAGTTTGGAGCCTCCAAACTCCATAAATATTTTGTGCAGTTTTATTTCCCTCTCAATGGTACTTGTGTGTGTCCATCAGCTACAGAACACTACTGTTTACAGATTCTGTGACCCAGGAGCTTATATAACCTCTATCAAGCTTATGTAACCACAGTGTACTCCCAGAGTATATTTAATTGTTGGAGCATCAACAACAGCTCAATATAAGAAACACATTTGTTTAAATTCTCCTTCTGTAATAAGCCTTTGGGGATTGATTGCGTGCACTCTGTGGTCAAGTTGCTGACATTTAAATCTTGGCTACATTGCTTACAGTATGAAAATCTCTGGACATACAATACAGTCTAGGCACTTTGGGGTATACTTCTGCTCTAGCCAAAATTGTCTTGACTTTTATCAAAGTAAGGGATTGCTTTTGCCTCTCCCTTCCATTTGTTACTTGGAAGTTATGAAAAAACTTTCTTTACTTCATTTTCTAACCTGTTTACCCAATTTTGTCAAAACTTTGTAGACTTGGGGCACAAGCAAATGGCCATTCCATGATACCCCCTCTCTGCTAATCCTCATTGGAAGAGCTCCCTGACATCAATCTTCATTAAAATGTGATTTTCTATCTTCTACTTTTCAGCTTCTGCCCTCATCCTAGACATTCAATACCCATATGGACCAGACTTTAGATATCTGGAATCTTGGTTTCTGAAATTTCTCCTGATCTTTTCCATTTAAGCTGAGTCATGATCCCTTCATGATGAGATGCTAGATCAATCCCTCTCCACCAGGAACTTCCTCACCTCCAATATCAACAATTTGAACATCCACTTTGGTAATGAAATCTGCTCTCTTTCCCCTTCCCTGACCAAATCCTCCTACTGCTTGAGGATGCCAGTCTACATCTTTCTATCCAAGAAGCCCACTTATATCACCAGTCACCTCTCAATCCTAGTTTATTTCTTAGATTTACTTTTTATTATGTCAATCTTCAGTAAAACCTTTAAATCAGTTGTTGCCTGCTTTTTTTGCCTCACTTACTTTGAAAAACTTTCATCTTGACAGAAACAAGCTTTCTTGGTGCTTACAAGTAACCAGAACATGAACATAGTTGAGGGAAAAAAATCACACAAGTGATGGGGGATGTCCTTATCTATACTCTGAATATATGTTTCTCTTATTGGTTGATGAATAAAGATGTTTTGTCCAATGGACATGCAGGATGTAGCTAGGCAGGAAGACAGGCAGGGCTGTCAGACTAGGAGAATGCTGGAAAGAGAAATGTAGCAAGAGAGATGCCATGAAGCCAATGAAGGAGTAATATGCTGGAGCATTATGGCTAATCTACAGCCTCGTGAATACATAGATTAATGGAAATCAATAATAATTAAGAGAGAGCTAGCCAGTAAGAAGCCTGAGCCATGAGCCAAACAGTTTATAATTAATACAAGCCTCTGTGTGTTTATTTGGGACTGAAGGGTGGCAGGACTATGCTGGACAGAAACTCCACCTTCAGACTTCAAACAAATTTCCTAGAAATTGATTCTGAGATGGAAATTTGTGAGTAAAAGAATTGCTGAAGTGAAAAATGACTTTATAACACCTGTAAAAGAGAGTGGGGAATCAAGAATGTACAGATTTGGAATTATCATTTATATGCAGTCACCACAAAGACCTTAGCTGAGTTCCAAAAGAAGCTGTGAGATTGAGACTTTCCATCAAAATTGTCCCAGATAGGCAACATAATGCAAGCAGTGTACTTCCATAGCTATAGCCTTGTACCCATGGCCAAGGGCAATTCCTGGAAACCAACTGATCACTGATCTATCACCAGCTAATATTGCTATTTATGGAGCAAAGAGCCTGGGGTCCAATGGGAGATCTTAGTATGCACTATAGTATCTACAAAGTCCACCTTTAGCCCCCCCCACCTGTCTACGTATCGTTCCTCTAAGACTCCAGGTGTTCTTTCCTATGACTTTTACCCACACATGTCCCTTGTATGATGTAATGTTACCACCAAATTCTTAAGCTGTAGCTGTTCCATATTTTCTTTTGCTGTTAAAATTAGTCATTGAGGATGATTGAGGAAAGGGGCTCACTGGAACAACAAATCTGTTTCTGTCTATGCACATGTGTAAAGAGTGCATCATTAGGGTTAATTAAACTGCCAGCATGATGACTACTTTTCTTCCCTTCTGCTTTATGGTACAGTGATCCCAAAGTGACCATGAAATAGAAAAGGCAAAAGTTTCGATGACGTCCTTCCTTTAACCTCAGTAGACATTTTCACTTTGAGGAACACAAAGAGTCATTGGAAGTATTGGTAGCAGGGCAGGGCCATTCACACTGCCATTCTTTCACTTTTACTCTCCCACCCCTCTCTCCCCCCTTCCTTTTTCCTCTCCAATCCCTTCTCCCCTCTTTCATCTATGCATATAGTTTCATTGATTTAGACAGCAAGGTAGTATGTCATATCCTAAAAACAGCTTTCCATTATTTCAGAAGATGCTATCCAGCTTGACACTTACCTATTTTCTTGAAGGGCCATCTATCATCTTTTCTTGAAGATGTAGGAATAGAACAAACAAATTGCCTGTGTGCCTTCCTCTTCTGTAAGGTGGCCCTCTTGTTCTGATGTGATGTGTGAGATTCCCATGTTGGTGGGTTAATCACTGACTAATCCTTTGCAGTGTGCAAGGTGAGGGCATGCAGGTAAGGAAAGGCAAGACTCATGTCTGAAATGTTTGTAATACCATCTAGATGAACCTCTGTTCCCTCCAGGATAAAGAAGTTAAAATAACCCATACACCATTCAGTGTCAGGTGGATCTCCTCTGAGAATGACCCTACACTGTGGATATAACACTTGTCTGATGCTGACAGCTTGGAGGCCTTGGTAAGTGGAGTTCAAACTGTTGAGCCTGTAGATGGCTTCGATTCCTGCCGCTAGGGGTCATTGTGTTTGTGACCCCATTGTGAAGTCAAGATCTTGTCAATGGAGCCTGGCTTATGTCTAAATACAGCTGGCCTTTAATATCAGCAGGTTCTGAATTCGTTCAACCAGATCAAGAGTAGTTGAAAAACTTGCACCTGTACTGAGCATATACAGACATTTTCCCAGTTGTTCCTTAAACAATACAGTAAAACCTCTCTTTATATAACATCGAAAGGTAACTTAGCAATGATTTCAAGTATATAAGGAGATGCATATAGGTTCTATGTAAATATTAAGCACCTTTATATGGATAGATTGAGCATCCATGAATTTGAGCATTTCTGGGAAATGGGGAAGAGGTTATAAAATTAATCCCTCATGAAAATCAAGTGTTGACTGTACTTCAGTGCCTCTTAGACCAGTCTCTGGAGGGCATTAAGATATGGTGTGAGGGTATTCATACTATGGGCCATTCCCAGAAGTTCATGCATTAGTCTCCCCTTCATTCTCTGTCATTTTCTTACAGCCTTCTAACAAATGGTCACACCTTCATTACTGCCCTTGAAGCTGTGCATATTCTTGTGTCATACCATTTTTGTTTCTAGACTTTGTCTTCAAATGGCCATTGCATCATGTTATCGGGCTGACAATTTCTGGGGGTTTAGTAACAGGACAATGGATCTCGGGGTCCTGTGCCCTCCTTTGCTGTGAAGTGGGTCTCCTATGCTGACATGATGTAAAGGTAGACAAACATGTGGAACCTTTGAAAGTCTTGGCTATAGGTGGAGTGTCCTCCTCACTGCTCTTTTAGCACACAACCCAAGTGGTACTGCTCCATAGTAAAGGTCTACGTTCAGTTCAGAGCCTCACACCAAAGCAACCCAGCTAGGACCAAGTTCAGCCTCATATCTCCTGTTTCAAGTAGTTGTCTAACAGATATGCTGTGAACAAAGGAAGGGGTCACAGCATGAGCTTGAAGATGGATATTCCAGTGTGATATGGGTATAGAACTGAGGGACTTGGATCATCTACTTATGGGGTTTACTCAACTCCTGTAGCTGTGCATGGAATCTTCTCTGACCTTTGTAGGCGGCTGCCTGCAGGACGCCATTACAAGATGGCGAACTTCCTCTTTCTTGTTTACCTTATTCGGGCATACGCCAGCTTGGCGGCTGCACTCCAGCGCGCCTGCTCGTTCCCTAGCCAATCCCGTGGCTCCAACACTGAGGCGAGGTCTCTTGAGCCAATGAGACCGTGACCCATGGCCTAGTAGGATATATAAGCAGCTGTCCCTTCCTGCCCGGGGCCCCTCACCTTCAGCTCTCCCTTCAACCAAGAGGCTCCAATAAAGTGTGATCTGAGAAGAATCCTTGTGTGGTTGCCGTCTTTCCTGCTGGTCGGGATTGGCGCGCCACAGACCTTGAGTTATCTCCACCATATAGTGGCTAAGCTAATGGGTGGATGGATCAAACAGAGCTCTGTTCATGAAAGGTAGCTGTGGCTGCATGGCCTCTTGATATTCTGTGGTCAGATGTTGAGTTTCTCTCAGTACCCTTCAGTGTGCTAGAAGTTGCTGGTGGTATGGTAAATTAGCTTTGCAGTACATGTCATAACCTTGTTATAGAATGCTGGACATCAACACTGATTTTCCTATAAGGATCCGCTATGAACCCCACATGATATTTTTCTTCTGCACAGATACCTCTAGTCCCTTCACATCTTCCAGGCATACAGCACAAGACTTAAGGTTCCTTCCTCACTGACCTGACCTGATGCTTCATCCTTTTTCCTACTCAAAAACTTCCACTTTAGCCACAGGTCAGATTAGTATAGTATTCCCAAGTGGAATGTATCCTTGGTTCTGCACTGGAAGATGCTCACTAGGCACTATTGTTGCTTCTAAATTGGAGGATAACTTGTTCAATTTTCCCTTTATTGTGAAAGTGTCTGGCTACAGCCCAGCCATAGGACCTGTAAAGTTTATAGAGAGTCTTCAAAATCGTCGTAACCCTCTGTAAGCCATGCTGTTGTGGAATGTTATTTTAATTAGGCAAAGATGTGTTACATTTGTTTATGCTGCAGAATATTACTTTAACTGTGTAAAGGTGTGTTACTTTTGTTTGTACTGCATTTGTTTAATTATGTAAGGGTGTGTGTTTAACTATGTAAAGATGTGTTGCATCTGCTTCACCTTGCCCGCCTAAGGCAACTAATTGATCTAATAAAGAGCTGAAAAGCCAATATCTAGGCAGGAGAGGAGTAGCTGGGGCTATCAGGCAGAGAGAATAAATAGGAGGAAAATCAAGGCTTGAGGGAGGAGCCAGAGAAGGAGGAGGAAGAGAGAACAAGGGAGACACCTGGGACCAGAAGCCAGCCGACACTAGAAGCTGTGAAAGTAAGATATACAAAAGAAAAGAAAAGCAGGGCAAAGGGAAGGCAGGCAGGAACAAGGCCCATGCTTGGCTCCTCCTATCTCACATCTGACAGAGGGCTGCTTTCCAAAATATACAAAGAACTCAAGAAGCTAGTTACCACAACCAAATAATCAAATTAAAAAGTAACGTACAAAACTAAATAAAGAATTCTCAAAGGAGGAATCTAAAATGGCTGAAAGACACTTAAGAAAGCATTCAACATCCTTAGCAATCAGGAAAATTCAAATCAAAACAACTTTGAGATACCATCTTACTCCTGTCAGGATGGCTAAAATAAAAAACACCAAAGACAGTTTATGCTGGAGAGAATATAGAGAAAGAGACACCATCCTCCACTGCTGGTGGGAGTGCAAACCCATACTGCCACTTTGGAAATCAGTATGGTGGTTCCTCAGGAAAATAGGAATTAGTTTACCTCAGGACCCAGTAATTCTACTCTTAGGCACATACCCAAAAGATGCACATTCATACAACAAGGACATCTGTTCAATTATGTTCATTGCAGCATTGTTTGTAATAGCCAGAACCTGGAAGTAACCTCGATGCCCCTCAGCTGAAGAATGGATGGAGAAAGTGTGGTACATTTATATAATGGAGCACTACTCAGAGGAAAAACACAATGGAATCCTGAAATTCACAGGGAAATGGATAGGACCAGAAGAAACCAGCTTGCGTGAGGTAACCCAGTCACAAAAAGACAAACATGATATGTACTCATTCATATATGGATTTTAGACATAGAACAAAGGATCACCAGCCTATAATTCACACTGCCAGAACAAGGAAGACCCCAAGAAAGACATGCATGGTCCCCTGGAGAAGGGGAAAGAGACAAGATCTCCTGAGCAAATTGGGAGCATGGGGGGGGGAGGGAGTTAGGAGAAAGAGAAGAGGAGAGGTGGGCATCAGGGAACAGGAAGATTGAGATAGGAAAAGAATAGAGGAGAACAAGAAAAGATATATCGTAATAGAGGAGCCATTATAGATTTAAAGAGAGATCTGTCACTAGGGAAATGCCCAGAGATCTAAAAGGATGAATCCAACCAACAATCTAAGCAATAGTGGAGAGGCTACCTTTAATGCTCTTCCACAATAATAAGATTGACGACTACTTTATATGCTATCCTAGAGCCTTCATCCAGTAGCTGATAGAAGCCGAAGCAGACACCCATAGCTAAACACTAGCTAAACTCCTGGAATCCAGTTACAGAGAGAGAGGAGGGTTAAGCAAAAGTGTCAAGACCAGGCTGGAGAAACCCACAGAATTAGCTGACCTGAACAAGGGAGAGCTTATGGACTCCAGACTGATAGCTGGGAAACCAGCATAGGACTGACCAAACCCCCTGAATGTGGTTGTTAGTTAGGAGGACTGGGCAGTCTATGGGGCCTCTAGTAATGGATAAGTATTTATCCCTAATATACAAATGGACTTTGGGAGCCCATCCCATATAGAGGGGTACTCCCTCAGCCTAGACATGTTGGGGAGGGCCTAAGCTCTTCTTCAAATGATATGACAGACTTTGAAGAAGCCCTATAGAAGGCCTCACCCTCCCTGGGGAGTAGAAAGGGGATGGGCTGGGATTTGGTAGGGGTGATAGGGGAGGGGAGGGAACTGGGATTGACATGTAATACAACCTTGTTTCAAATTTAAATTAAAAAAGGAAAAAAAAAAAAAAGAGGAAGGAAAAGTAAAAAAATCCTGAGGCAAAAGAGATAAAAACAAACAGGTTAGTTTAAGTTAAAAGAGCTAGCCAGAAATGAACCTAAGCTGGGCTGAGCATTTATAATTAATAATTTGTAAGCTTGTTGGTAGTTCCGCCCCCTCGCCAAAAAAAAAAAAAATATGGTACACCATGCCTCCACATGGCTGCCACAATGACTCTGTCAATCATTATAATACTGTGTCTACTTTGATTGGGTGTCTAAATGACTATATGCCACATGTTATCTCAAGACTCTGCCTTCCTTGTATTATTAAGAAATTCAGTTAAATGGCAGCTGTTCCTTTTATGAACTTTAGCCTATCAGAGAAAGCCACTGCTGAATCTTTCAAAGAATTTCGGAAGCCCTCTGTATTAGTCAGCTCTGAGCTTCCATAACAAAAAAGAATACATACCATGTTGCCCAAATAACAAGGACATATTTTGTCCCACTTTTGGAGACTGGAAGCCCAAGTTCCAGCTTCTAGTCTGTTTTGTTTGTGATTAATGATTTCTCTTCCTGATTTGCAGACAGCTGTATTTCTGCAGCTGCTTAAAGGAACACTTAAAGGAACACTGCTTGAGGCTGGGGAACAGCTCAGCCATTAAAAGGCTCATTTTGCAAACATGAAGAAGAGAGGCAAATCCCTGGAGCTTTCTGATCAGCCAATCCAACCAATTGGGTGAGTTCTGGGCCAGGGAGAGCCTGTCTTATGAAACAAGGTAAAGAACACCAGAAGAATGAAACTCAGCTCCTGCTCTGGGCTCCACAGTTTTGTGTGTGTGTGTGTGTGTGTGTGTGTGTGTGTGTGTGTACGTGAACATGTATTGTTCATGTACGTGTATACACATGAACAGACACATACACACAGGTAAATGTACACATACACAGATAGACACACAAAGACACACACACACAAAAAGACACACACACACACACACACACACACACACACACACACACACACACACACACAACAAGATACCATTCCTCTGATGTCAAGATCCTATTTTTCTGACCTCAGTGAACCTCCATTTTCCCCTAAAGGTTCTGTCTGTATGCAAAGACAGTCACACTGTGGACTTTGGGCTCCATAGATGACATTTGGAAAGACACAGGTCCATTTGTCAGACCAATAAACTCACATGTTTCACTCTCCCCACAAATTAATCGTCCTTTGGCTCTTCCTGAGTGTCAAATGGATGTTTCTGGCTTCCCATGATGTATCTGTTCTGGTCTGGTCCCTTCTCTGAGGTTTTAATTTCTTTTTTTTGGTCATCTGCCACCACAGATGGTCAATTTTATTCCATTTAGTAAGGAACACCTCCTTTCTTTCAAGCGTCTGTACCTTTTAAAAATATCATTACCATCTCCTACCATCGTACCATGTCCTACCATCCTCAGCATGTTACATCCTGTAAGAATGTTCCCATTATAAGTGTTTCTTTTATTCAAATTTATTCTGTTGTCTTGACCCCACACCCTCAGGACCTAATACTGCTTACTGTCCCAGCTCTTGTTGCTGTCAGAGGCTTGTGAAGACATTCCCTGTTATCTCTTGTTAGGCCCAGAACTTCCCCAGCTGGACTGTGCTGAGATGTCCTTAACCATGGATCTTGTTCCTGACAGGATGGAATTGTAGCCAGAAGTAAGCTGTGATTTTTGAATAAGAGCCTGTGCAATGATTTTATGTAAGAGGAGAGGAACTGTTAGTCTTTGATAAGGAAGAGTTGGACACTTGTGTGGAGAGGAGAGGGGAGCATAAAGTTTGGATGCAGGTGTTCCCTCTCATACTGATGTTGCCACTCCCTTCCATTCACATTCTTGCTTCCCCAGACCCTTACAGATAAATTCACTATAAATACATGCCTGCAGGTCTGGAAAACTGTGTCTTCAAACTCATCTAACACTTGTTGGAAATGTTTTTAAAGCTTTAAAGCTTGAAACTCTGTTTCAATGCTGACTTCCACACTGTGCCTCAATTTAATCACCCTTGCTCTTCATTGTCTGTTTTATCAGTAAACTCAGCAACAGCCACTCAGTTCCATGGGTTTGAAGGTGAACATCCTCCCCACCATCCCCATTTCTTCTCCCACTGGTACCTCATTTCAGTTCACCATAAGTAAAGACACTAATGACTGCACCAACCCATCATGCCAACAACCTACAGTACTCTGGTGAACATCAATGATGGCTTCACTTACAGCTGAGTCTAGAGAGTGGTACAATCTCAAAGTTCTGCTTTAAATTCTGCTTCTTGATAATAACTGACTTGGCTCATTTTTCCCCATAAAAACCAGACTTCACGATGGGAATTTATATGCCAGATATTTACTAGACAGACATTATCATCTCTTGGGAGCTCTGCCGTAAGGATGTGAAAGAAGCAGGACTGGGCTAAGGAACTAGTTGAACTATGACACAGATGCAGCTGAAGCCTCAGCCAAAGCCGAGGAGCACAGAGCCAAGGTGGCCCCTCAAAGACGTTTCCATTCATTTCACCACTCAGTCTTCACCCTCCGTATTCTGTGCCTTTGGGGGTGTGGTCAAGAAATGATCCCAAACTGAAGATAACATTTATTTCCCATTTTTAACTTGTATATTATCTTCCCTGGACCCTTACTGATAATTCATTATAAATAAATGATGGCTCCAGTTCTGGTTTGTGTAAGCATAATGAAGTCTCCTGGACCCAGACATTGCACCTCTTAGTTGCCCTGCTTGCATTCCTTAGGTATTTCTTGTAATGTCTGAGGAATTTTGGAGCAAAAGAACTGCCAGAAAACCAGAGGCCTGTGTTAAGCCAATTATTTAAAAAGAGAATAAAAAATAAAATGTAAACATCCAAATGGATTATGAAATGTATAGTGTAGTAACATGAAGAAAGGGAAGTAGAAAAGCAGAAAACCAGAGTGAGTTTCCTGAGATCATGTAATTCCAGACTTACATTTCTCTCTTATTTTTCCTTCCTTCCTTTCTTCCTTCCTTCCTCCCTCCTTTCTTTCCTTCTTTCCTTCCTTGCTTTCTTCTATCCTTCCTTCTTTCCTAACTTCCTTCTCTCCCCTGCTCCTTCGTTCTTCCTTCTTTCCTTCCTGCCTCCTTCCCTCATCATTCTTTCCCCTTACTGTCTTTGTTTTCGTTATCTCTGATTATTTCTGTGTCTCTTTGTTTCTGTTTATGGCTCTTTCTTCCTTGTTCCCTTCTTCTTTCCCATCCTTCTAACAACTTGAGTTTAGTCCCTTGAAACCAAGATGGTTAGAAGAAAGAATTGACTTCTCTAAATTCTATATATCTCCTAGACACCAATCAATCAATAAATGTTAAACAAAAGTAAAATTAAGAGAATGTGTTTCTGGATTTCAACTAAGGTATTCTGAGAAAAAAAGCAACAATTAAAAACCTTTGTATTATAATGTATGCCAGATAATTCCTCACTAAGATGTAGTAACAAGAAGGTAAAAAGAGTTCCTAAGCAGATAAAAACTTAATGAAGAAACTAAAGATTTAGATTGATGATGAATCGAAGGGAACTTTCCCAACTTTCCAGATGTTCTATTTTAAGCTTAGTGCTAGCCAAAATTTTATTCAATAGTTCCTATTAACATAGAAGCCATAGCCATTAAATATGTTGATGACATAAATTAGGGATGGTTAGCATATATTCTAGATGACAGAATCAGGTCCTAAAATGTTCTCAACAATATGAAACAATGGAAGGAATCAAAATGATGACATTTAACCAAAGAGAATATAACATGCTACAGTAGGTTCAGGAAAACAATCTGACATCCATAGAGAGTATAATATGCTACAATGGCTTCAGAAGAACAATCTCACACCCATAGAGAGTGTAATGTGTTACAATGGCTTCAGAAGAACAATTTCACATCCATAGATGAGATCATTATGTTGTACAAATAGTACTTGTGAAGGAAATACATGCATAGATAGTCCAAGACCTAGAGGAGAACAGATTGATGACAGATATTCAGAAGCAAGTGGTCTCTTAGCTACATGAATGAAAGTGCACTGTCTATAGTGACAGAAGCAATCATCTTATTATATCAATTACCTTATATCAGTTTCTTCGAAATTGAGCCCAGAGTGCTGGATCAGCCATTCTGTGAAAGACACATTTCAAGGAAGAAACTAGAATAATGAAAATCAATAGAACATTACATATAAGGAACTGTTTGGGAAGTTTTTGACATATAGTGTCAGATATATGGTCTGAGAAGATGCACAGTCCCTAGCTGCAGAGTTTGGGAAGCCCACCAGGTGGGAAATGGTTTAGACTTCATGTTCACTCAAAGGGTTAGCAGTGGGATCAGAATACATTGAAGCCTACAAAGATAGATATTTCAACTAAGTATAAAGAACAGTTTATCTTCAGAGTTAACATGGAGGGGAATGTCCACTTCAGTATGGGCTGCCCTAGAAGAGAAGAGTATCTGCTAATTGGAGATCCTCAAGTATAGTCTAAAAGGACCTCATAGCCTTCATGCTGAAGGTGATTCAAATGTTCAACACCTTGCAGATTGGAGTGGTTTTTACTCAGCCAATGAGCCAAAAAATAAAAAGCAGAATTTCTGAGTGTCATCACAAGTTTTATCATTACTATTAGAACATGCATATCCTTATTCTTGGGGCTCACTGGAATGAGATTGAGGGTGGTGACCCTGTTGGTCCTTTAAAGGGGTACCTTTCAAAGAAACATGCTCAGGCACTGTGCCTGTGTCTGTTAATATGTCCATCATGGAAGGAACAAAACAGCATGATAATGGTGGATGTCATTCTGTATGCTGTGAATATATGTTTCTCTTATTGGTTGATGAATGAATACTGATTGGCCAATAACCAGGCAGGAAGTATAGATGGAGCTATCAGACTAGGAGAATTCTTGGAACAGGGAAAGCAGAGAGGGAGCAGTCTCGAGAGAGAGACACCATGTAGCTACTGGGAAGATAGGACTTTCAGGCATTCTCTGGTAAGCTAAGATACATAAATTAATATAAATGGATTAAGTATTAAGAAAAGCTAGCCAATAAGAAGCCTGAGCTATCAGCCAAACAGTTTATAATTAATATAAGCCTCTGTGTGTTTATTTGGGACTAAATGTCTGTGGGCCTGGGCAGGACAGAAACTCTGTCTTCAGCATACCTCACCTCTACCTATCTCTGTCCTCCAGGAGCTGTAGAAACCTGCTTCTATATTCTTCATTGAAAATCAAGCATACATAGCTTAAAATATCTGACAATGTTAGTCCTCTAAGGACTAAGATTACTGAGGGGTTAATAAAAGGACCATTTGTTAAGTACTAGCCAAAGCAGTATTCTAAGCACTTGATTGTATTTTGCCATTTAGTCTTCTAAACCATAGGATAAGCAGATGATGTCATTTTTCTCAATTTCCAGGTGGAAACCAAGGCTCAGAAAGTCAATAGTCACAGTAAGTGGCAGAGATTAAACTGCATCCTAAGTTGCCAGTCTAGGAACAAAATAATCCACGATTAAACAGACCACTGTGCTTTCCAAGGGAAAGTGAAGGGCTTAGTTACACCTGGTGTTCCGACCATTTGGGCATCCTTAGGCATGCTCAGGTCATACTGGAGGAGATGATGCATCTGCCTTTCCCTCTGTCAGTGTTGGTCACTTTTATTTTTATTTTTTATTTCTTGGACTATCAAGAGCCAGAGTCTGCACAAACAAATTGAGTCTTATTTCAGTTGGCTCATTTGCCGAGAATAACAACAGCATATGCCAACGTGGATAAACACAGAAAGGCCACAGCAGGAGTGTGGGCCAGAGGTTGTGCAAAAGACATTTGGCTGATAGCTCAAGGTAAAAAAGAAAAAATGTTCATGATTGTTTTTTTCCTTATTACAAAAGTAATATTTCCTCATTGTAAATCAAATTCAAAATCACAGAAAAGCACAAATAAGAATGCCTCATTTGCAATCATCTTACTGTCCAGAAGCTGCATGACCACTGTGAACATATAGGTACACATAATCTCAACAATGTTGACTGCAGTGCACATAGCCTTTTATATAAAAAATGTGAGCATTTTTCATAAAAATGAAAACCTCTACATGCAATTGTGTCACCCTACCCCAATGTATTGTTGTGAACATTTTTCCGCCTCATTAAATTTTCTTCCACACCATTATTTTAAATGGCTACATAGCATTCTGATGTATGGATATATCATAATTGGAACCTCATTTCTGACAAATAAATAAATAAATAATAGGGAAGCTTTTAACGGGTCAAGCGTGGATGCTTAAAGAGGCAGCATAGTGATGCAAGGCTAGGGAGAAAAGGTGAAAAACGTTTGGGGGATGTTGGTTGGTCTTCGGATCTGCCTGGGGATTTACAAACATGGAGGTGGCAATGGATATTTAATGCAAACTGCCTAAGAAAGAGGGGATGGTATGTGAGAATCTAAGAAGTTTATGGAGATGGGTGCCCAGATGGCCTTTGGGGACCTAGGGAGCAAGATCAAGAGGGGAACAGAATCCTGGTCTGTAAAGAGAGCAGTTTAGCATTTAGTTGCATATGATCCAGTCTAACTCACACATGAAATACCACACTCCTGCTGTGCTTACAGATCATATAAGAAGTAATCTGGGGGAAAGCCTAGGGTGTGGTCCTGGGTGACCAACTATCTAGAAGTAAAGCTTCAGAAATTGTGGGGCAATATGGCTTGTTTCCATGGTTTTATGTCTCTGCATGGTCCTCTTGTGGGTATTCCTCAGTTGTGGCTGTGGAAGTCTGCCAGAAAAAAATAAGCACAAATCCAGCCCTCAGATCATCTTTAAATACCTGGAGACCAGTGCCTCTAGACCGAAGTATCTGTCCCTCCCAGTCACACAGCTGTTCACTCTCAAATAAATACACAGAGGCATGTATTAATTATAAACTGTTTGGCCAATGGCTCAGGCTTCTTATTGGCTTGCTCTCCCTTAATTACTGACCCGTTTCTATTAATCCATGTATCTCCATGTGGTCTTGGCTTACCAGTGATACCCACATATCTTGCTTCCTTTCTCTATCCCTGTTTGGATTTTCCTCCTGGTTAAATCCTGCTGGTCTATTGGCTGAAACAGCTTTATTCATCAACCAATAAGGGAAACATATATTCACAGCAAGCTGAAAGATATCCCCCATCAGATGGCAGCTCCCCCATCCTGACAGTTCTCCAGTATGGCTGGGGAACCTGTCTATGCTCTCTTCTCTACTCATGGGAGTCAAGGTCTGCAGGTGACAATGAGTGCTGTTTCACTGGGAGTAATTTCAGAGAAAACTGACAGTCTCTGTGGCTATTTCTCCCAATCTTAGCAAAAGTACCCTAAAGCCAAGGGTCTTAGGAGTGAACCTAAGAAGACCCAGAAGAGAGACCAGATGCCTAGCAGTAGAAATATATGAGACAAGACCCCATTTGATATGTATTTACAAAAGGCAAATGTCTGAGAGAGTCCTCTATCTCACCATCCTCTGCTCAGTGTGTTTTAATGGTATTATGGGAAGCCCTTGCCTGGGTTTAGGATCTTTGGGAATCACCTATGGCTCTCAGGTATGTGCAATCATTTGGTGTTGTGACATGAAGTTTTCCATGCTCCTGAAGTAGGCAATAACATTACAAACAACTGTATAAAGTGAGAACATGGTTGAGGGGAAGGTTTTTATCAGCTTTAAGGTAGAGTACAGCCAGAGGTATTTGGAAGAGTCCAAAGGAGGGAGAGGAAAGTAATAGATGAAATATAACGAGTAGACTGAAACCAGGCAATGATAGGAAGATCAGGGAAAGGGGAGGAGCAAGAGAAGAGGACAAATATTGGGGACAAGGGAAGGGAAAGGGAAAGCACTTGGCCAAAATGGCAGGGTTATATAGGAGTAGAAGCTGGCAGAAGGAAAGCCCAGGAGTAGGAGAGGTTTAGGGTAGGGGTGGAGTGAGAAGAGCTGAGAGGAGCCACAGGCACTGAGTGAGCCTGGAGACCAGCAGACACTTGAATATGCCAATAGGCACCACAGTGAGCCATATACCTTGAGTTTCTTTTGGACTTGACAACAACAATGAGCCACACACATACAAAACTCACATTGTTTATGATTTTGTGTTGTGCTTCATTCATGTTATCCTGGGGCACATACAACCCATAGGCCATAGGGTGGACATGCCTGGAAGGGATCTGTCTGTAGTAGAGAGCTTTAGGGTTGGCTAAATTGAGACTGTACTGTGTGACCTTGAGCTTGAGGGGAGGTGATAATATAGCCAGCCAATGGCAAACATATGGGGATTATATGCTTGATTGCCTCCTGTCTGAATGAAGAGGTTGGCTCAACACCTGGCTTTCACTGGGAGTGTGGTTTGTGAAATACTGGCCTCAGGGGTTGGTTGCCATTTTCCCCAACAGTTCCTGCTTTTTTAAGGCTCAGACTTTAGAACTGTGTGTTCATCAGTCCTGCCCTGTTAACCCAGCACAACTGTCTAACATTCATTCGAGCCTCAAGGGGCAAATGGAGAAATGACATTAGTACAAGATGGACTGGACTCAAGTTGCTCCAGACTCTCTAGACCATTCTTTTTCTGTGAGCAAGGTACATGGGAAAAGAAAAGGAAAAAAAAAATCACCCACAACTGCTCTGAAATAAATAACTCGTGAGGATCAGAGTCAGGACTACAGGAAATAATTGCATGGCTTAAATGTGTATTGGCTATTATAGCCTAGGACATCTTTGTGCATGGTCAGTTTCTACCCATCAGACAGATGGACATGTATCTCAGGCCAGCAAGCTAGCCATTTATGGAGTCTGTCTCCTAGGAAGGTACAACATGATTACTTAGGTTTCTCCTTAACAAACCACAATCTCACTGATTTTTTTTTCCTGTCTGAGATCACTTGTGGATCACCCTGATTAAGGTTTTGGGTGTTCCTAAACACTTCAGTCACACAATTACAAATAATCTCCGCATTTACTTTCATGCTTGCCTAATCATTTCCATTGTATATGAGTTTTACTAAGTTTAATTCTCAGAGGACAAGTATGCCACCCAGAACTCTGGGGCTTTCAGCATCTCACTGTCATCTTGAAGATGGCAAATGTAGATACAAAGGCTGTCTACACTACTAAGTGTTCCTATATTGAGATCAGTTCCTAGGAGCTGTTGCTAATAGCAAAGGCAGATCTTAAGGCTGAGCTTCTGGATTGAATCCCTCTTTATTAGAGAAACATCTCTCCTCTACATGCAAGGATAGTAAATTATTTGGAGGAAATATAAAGGACACCTACTTGATTATCAGTGTCTAATAGCATCTATCTCATACAGAACTCTGACAGAGCTAATCTGTTGTTATCTATTAACTGGTAGTTGCTTCCAATATTATTATAGTAAGTAATAAACTACAAAACCATAAATAAGCAACTGCCTTTTTAGTTGGCATAGAACATTACTCAGTAAACTGTATAAATATTTATTTGATGCCTACTCATTAACCAAATGAACACAGAAGGCCACAGACCTAAGGCCATGGTTGTTGGAAAGAAAACATGTGTCTGCTCTGTAGAAACAATTAATGACTACAGTATGCCCCCATTCACTTTTAGGGGACTATGGAACAGGGTCATGGCTTGACCCCATCTCTCTACTCAGGATGATTCTTGCTTATGATCACAAATCATCATCACTGGCAAGAACCCAAAGCCAACTCTTAAGGTGATACTTGAGATTTGGGGAAGTTGAGGCTGGATGTTGACTGAAAAGTCTGACAGTGCAATTGCGTTTTGTTGTTGCTTTGTGCTTCTATGCAGTTCTTCCAGCTGGTAGCATTGTAGATTTCCAGATTCTTCTTACCCAAAGCTCTAAAGGGACCAGAATCTCTCCTCTGGTCCTTTCCTTAGTGGGCCATGTTGCATGACTCAGTACTTTCTCTGACTAAGAGAACATCAGTCAGGTACAGTCCACCCTCCTTTGTCACCTCTGATTTTGTGCTTTTGGTGGGGCACTTAACAAGATGGGGTGTCGTGTTCCACTGAATGCTATCCATGTGAGGCTTAGGGAAAAGGAGCTTACTCCCATCACACATTAAAATCAATGATATTTGTTCATCTGGTGGAAAGACGGTGTATTCCTCTGGACAAGCTAGCTTCACAATTGCTGGTTCAAGGGGAAAACTGATGAGAAACAATAGTCTGGCCTTTGGAAGCATTAAACCATTATATTCTAATTTAAACTTCAAGCACTCCAATAGTCTGGTTTGTCTTTTCCTTTAGCATATGTGTTTTTTTTCACTTTATTGATTTTTGATTCTCTCTTTCTTGAAAAGGAGCAAGATCCTCAAAAGTAAGGGCCAGTTGAGAAAATTGAGTAAGGTTATCATAGAAGCTACGCATCAAGCCCAAGAGCACAGTTTGGGTATAGGAGACATTGTAGTACCGCAGTGTCTTACACAGTGGTTGGAGCAAGGCTAGTCTTTGAGCCATGGAATTAAGGTTTTTCAATCCCGCCAAGATGCACAGTTCAGAATGACCATATGACATAATAATTGTAATGGGCAACACAATTCTCTGGCGAAAGTGCTACCATATCTTTGCTCATTTAATGCATTGCTTTATTTAGAATCACAGAATCATAGATCACTGGGCAGGAAGAGATGGTAGAGTGTATATAGTTTAAAGTGTATTGCTTACAGTTGAAAACCCTGAAGCCAAGAGATGTTAAATGGCTCACTGAAAAACCCTGTCTCGTTCCCCAGAACAGTTTAGGACAGATGTGAGGTAAGCAGGTGTGGGATAGGCAGCTGCATTTGTGCATATTTCCATACTGACTGTGTGCCAGCCCTTTTGCCAGGCTCTGAGCACACTATGATAAACAGAACCAGTGTGAGCTTGTCCCCCAGAGAACTTAGAGATTTGTAAGTGAGGTAGACATGTTATGCTACAGGACAATGGTTGAGGTAACATGCTGTGTAACCCTTTAAGGAGGGCAGTAACACAGACGGGGTAAGAAGCATCTTGGAGTCAAAATGATGTCTATCAGGATGAGAGTACCAGAATGTGAAGATGTGTGGGTAGCATAGGGTATGATAAAATAGATGAGGAATTTTGAAGTGATCATTTAATTTTTTCCACATACTTAACCATTGAAGGACAGAACAGAGCCTAGTTACAACTGTGGCTCAGCATAGTGACCTCAAAAGACAAAAATGGTATGACTCACTGCATGGCACCCTTAATGTCATCATTACATTTCTAGGCAGGACCTATGCCAATTTTTGACAAGAAAAAAATCACAAAGGCAGCTTAATGGCATCAGACATTTGGAATGTAGCTATGTTAAAAAGGAACTTACTTTCTTTTGGGGGACCTTGGATGGACACATAGATGCAAATAGGATGTGAGGAAAAAGTCAGGTAGGTAAAAGGTCAAACTCTGACTGTCCAGGGCATGTAGTGATTGTGGTTTGGGGACCCTTTGCCTCTCACAAAATTCACAGCAAAGTTGGAGTTGACAGGACAGTGAGTGAATTGGAATGACCAAAGTCTATGATCTACAGGAAGCCCTATGTGAGTTTAATGGAGGATTCTGACTGTTTTTGAATATACATGGAGGCTGCAGTTATCCTAGGAGGCATTGTGAAAACTTTAAAATAAAAGAAAATTTAAATAGAATCAATTTAAATCAATTTTACTTTTAAAAATTCATGTGCAATACATTTTAGAAATGGGAAGAATGAAAAAAATGAGCCATCTGTAGCCTCCCAGAGAGGCTATGAATCTTGGTTGTTCCAAATGCAGCTTAGGTAGGGCTCAGCAGAATTGGAGACCTGCAGGTAAGAGATGGCATTTACTAGTCTGTGAAGGGTGTAGGATACCTTTCCCTTCCATCTAGCTTTCTGTGTGTTTTCTGCCCTGGAATGATAAGAGAACAGAATTGGAGATGCTCATGGGACTTCTACTCTAACTCTTGCTTCTAGCTCCTTTATTTTTGATGTTACCTTGTTTTGTCAAAGGTGTTCAAAGCTAACTTGCTTGTGCTTTCTTATGTGATACCATGGAGAAGTGAAGAATGTCAAGGTTTGCCTCCACAGTTCCACCTCTGATTGCTGCCTGGTAAGCAGCCTGGTTTCTCCAGGCTTGAATTTAGTGGCTGTATAAGTAAGTAAAATACCTACTTACTTCACAGCACCGCTTTAAAAGTGGAAGGATTCCAGGGACACAAAGAACCTACCATAATGTGTGGCACGTATTGAGGGCTTGGTACTCAGAAAGCATCATTTCCACTCAGTCTCTATCTTGTGCTGTCATCGTGGGAAATAGGATGATGATCTTTTTACATATGAAGACACCCAGCCGCTGAGAGCCATGGCACATCTGATGCTGCCAGGCTGCTACCAGTCTCTTCTCCTCTTGCTTTCTATTTATTCACAACCTTCTCTTCCCCACGGATTCTTTCTGGTTTCTCAGAGAAGCCACCATTTAGGCATTTATTAGCATTCAATTATATTCTAAATTTTGTTTCCAAAATCAGTTTCAAGATATTATCAAGAACTTATTTCTGTATTCTGGGGAGAAAGGTCATTTTCAAGATAATCCTCCAAGCAAACAGAGCTTCAGCCCATGCAGGAGGCCTGTAGTGTGCACAGTTAGCAGGGTTCAGGCAGCCTTAGCTGGGACTGATGGGAAATCAGGATAGTAAGGGAAATTCTTGGCCCTGATCTCTGCCCTACCACTGCCCAAGGTGACTGGGCTTCTAGGCCTGGAAAGGTGAGGAGTTTGGCCAGGCAGGGAAACTTCCTATGGGAATGATCAACTGTATTGTTTTTGGGGAAGATGACCTGGACTCCTTCAGAAGCCCCAAACTAATGGGTTATCAGAGGAAGCAGCTGAGGCACCTGTTAGAAACAGTTATTGAAGAGACATTGAGCAGGTGGGCCCCTTGTTAGGAAGCCTAGGGTCTATGTCTGACAAACTAGGGTATGCAACTTGACCTGTTTTATGTGAAATATCTACATTCTTACCAGCTCTGGGAAACCTCAGACAGTCAAGGAGGGAATGAAGTAGCAGAGGAAAAAGGCTTTTGGAAAATGCAAATAAGATACAGAGCACTGTAAAGAATGGAGTTGGGGGTAGAGGACACGTAGACCTTGAACAGAAGCTGAGTTTACATTTATTCAGACTTGTCTTGTATGGATGGGACTTCACACTATGTAGTTACCTGGGTGGGGGTTAAGAAAGTAATTACTGATAATACATTGCCACATTCTCACAAGGACCAACAGACATGAGAGAAAAGCCTGAAGACAGATATAATTCAGTGCAGTAGGAGAAAGCAGTTGTATTTATTACTGAGTGCTGTGAAATAAAGTGCCCACAATGTAGTGGGCACTATTCAGCATGGATGTGATTGGACAAGGACATAAATACCCTTCCACTGAGGACCCACTGCGTTGATGGCTGGCACCACGTCATGAACTTGTAGATAATGTACTTCAACAGAAGAGAGGGGGTATTTACTTATGCCTCAGTACTGAACTAGGCTTTATGAATAAAGAAAGATTTGCTGATTAGTGGGGAACAGCATTAACTTAATGAGAAGTGTACCTCAGGCACAGAATTGTGAACAAACTGCCATGGCTGGTTATTAGAAGGGCTGGATGGCTGAGACAGTTGATGTGGGCAGAGGTCAGGAAGTAAGTTATGCCGGGACCAGATTATGAAAGAGCTGATTATAAAATGAGCCTGGAGCCAGAGTCTGTAGGTTTAATCATGAAATAGTAGGAATTCATGATGACCCAATTCTGGGGATTTTTAAGAAGGCATGATGGTGGGCTCAATGGATAGAATCTAGAGTCCATGAAGAAAGCAGGTCATTTTCAGAAGGGAATGAGGATGGAGGAGGGGCATTTTGGAAATCACTGAACTGGACCCTATTATATAGCTGGAAAACACTGAGGCAGAAACCTGTAGCTCTTCTAAGCAGCTCAGTGGCTGCTGTGCTCCTGTACCATTCAGAAGCTGTAATTACCCATGCAAAACCTGCTCAAGACTGGGCCTGTGAAGACTCCATCATCAAGGGGATAAGGTGGGGGTTGTCCCTTGCAAGGTTTTTCCCTAAGGATCTGAAGGCAATTAATGGTTCCTGGGGGAGGGAACAGCATTTATTTTCTTCAGTGGTGTAGCCACTGGTAAGTGATTCATGTACCTATAAATAATTTTTTCATCCATGTTCCTCTTTGTATCATTAATGAAAATCATGTGGACAAAATAAAGAAATAAATAAATAGATAAATAAATAAATGAACAAACAAACAAATGAGGCATGAAAGAGTGCTAATTGAAAAGAGAAAAGGGGTTAGTAGGAGTGAGAAGGGAACAAGAATGGGTAACAAAGAAAGGATATGTAAGATCAAAATAAAATGTCATAGTGAAAGCCATTTGTATGTGTAATTAGAATATGCTATTAGAAAGATTAAAAATTAAAAACAAAAATTGTGAAAGACAAAATTTGAGACTGCGCAATAGTGAGTTACTTGAGTGATCAGTTATTAAATTATTTGCAGATGCTTTTGGTTGAGTTAGAACACTCTCACCTGGTAGCTTTCTCACAGTTCCATCTTCAAGTTGTTACAAGACATTATTATGGTTAGGTGTCAGTGCCACCCACATTACCTGTAGGTTTCTTCCATGAGGGTCCATCACTCAGAGACTAGTCCTGAATTTGAAGGAACCATCCATTGCATTAGGACCATGACAATAGGTAACCTCCAAGATTCCTTGAAGAGTTAGTAAAGGAGGCAGATTAGTCAAGAGTATAAAGGAGGTTCAATATGAGGTGATGACCATGGTAAGAGAAGATATATTACAGATAGTCTCCAATTTATCATGACTCTGCTTTTTGGTAGTTTGACTTTACAATGATGCAAAATCATATGAATTCAGTAGAAATTGTACTACAGATTTTGAACTTTAATTTCTCCTTGAGTGAGTGATACAGGTATGCAATATGATACTCATGATGCCCAACTTATAAGTGAATGTGAGTGTTCAGAGCAGGCTGGGGTGGGCTGTGATACAGGTGTGTTAGTTGTAGTAAGTACATTTTGGTTTATCTTGCTTTCAGCTTATGATATAAGAACAGAAACATTTGTGACATGCCACATGAATGAAGAAAGTACAACCTGTGGGATGAAGTAAAGCTAAATGGGGAGCTCTTGTCTCTTCTGAGTAGACTTGAGGAATGTGTCCATGAGTATGGGTGAGGTTTGGAAATGAGTAGTTGTAGGTATGGTATAGGTAGAGTGTGGCTATGAGTTAGCTATCTACACTCCCTAACACTATCCTGATGGGATAAGTATGGACTGTTCACATACCCTTAGACCTGATTGAAGTTGAAAGAGGCAGCAACATCTACAGGACTGAATGGGAGACAGATAATATGCATGTTAAACATATGGAAATGAGAGCAAGCAGCAGAGCTGGGGATACAAATATTGAACAGGGTCTGGACCTCAAACTAAACCAACACTGAAAAATAGAGGCTATGAAAGTAAATGAGCTCCTAGTGGAAGAGGGGATAAGGCAGAGGGAGGACAGGCTCAAGCTGGTCTTCCAGCATCACACAGGCTCTAGCATAGAAGCTCCCTAGGGAGACTATATGTGCATGGCAGGTCCAGGCCAGCCACCAGGAACTGGTTAACCATTTCTGTAGAAATTCCAAATTCATTGTATACTTCATACCTCCTTAGCACTTTGGCCCTAATCTCATTTAACCCTTGTGTGTTCCTCTCAATTGAGTCTATCTCACATTGAGCATCTCTACTATATTTACACCCTTGAGTTCAGAGCTGTGGAAGCTTCTGTTTGGTCACAGTGATTAGAGCATTGCTGTAGAATACACCTCTCTGCCAAAAGAGAAGCTTGGGAACCATGGTCTTTGTAAAAGGAGAGGAATGGAAGCTTTGGGGAGTTGTCTTGAAGCTCACTTGAACAGCAGGTGTGATCTTTTTACCCCCAGATGATGATGGGATTGCCACTATCTTAGGAGAGACTTGTATTCTAGAAGCAACATAGAGGGATGGTAGGAGGCATGGCAGCAGTGTCCAAACCAGAGAAGAGCCCAGTGTGCTGGCCAGGAGAGGAAGGAAAAACTATAGGATTGATATCTTCTCTTTCAAGAGCACTGTTCTTAGAGCTATCTGCTTATTGGAACATTGAGGGAATAGAGCAACGTATGTCACAATAAGGATTGAGGCTCTGACATTATGACAGGGACTGTCTTATCTTATTATTCTTATCCAGCAGTCACTGTGATTCCTGGAGGAGAGCTTAGAGATGGGAGGAAGGACAAAGTCCCCTCCATGGCTGTCCTTGCATATCCACACAAGTGGGAGTATGACTTAAAGACAGTCAATACCACAGACTGGCCTCATCCATCAAATTCAAGGGTTGATAAGGTAAAATTCTCTTGAAATGCAACCCAGTACAGGTAAGTCTTTAGTAGGTTATGGACCAGAGCATACAGAAAGTGTAAAACAAATTGCTTGGTATGCAGCTAACTTGGTGGTACATATTCTTCTAGCATATACAAAGCAAACCCTTGAATTTATACTCAGTAAAAAGTGTAAATGTATTAAGAATGTATCAAAGAAATCATTGTGAAAACAAATATTTGGAAGTAATGAGACATGGCGTAGGCCTGGACTTAGGAACACTGACTTAGTAAGGAGGGTTCAGACACTCCTAAAACAGGACCCCTCCTCTCCATTGATTGTCTAAGGACAAAGGAAGCTACAGCCTCTTTGGCCCATACCTCCAGAAGAGGCAGTATTGCTCCAAAACACCTCTACACCCAAGGCTGTAATGAAGATGATATGACCTCCCAGCCCTCTGGCCTTCCAGCAACAGATTATGTAAAGTGTTTTTTCCCTCTTGCCTCATGACTCTAGTACATATTGGGAAACACCTAGACTAGTCTGAATTCCCTTGATCACATAGCATGAATTATATCCTCTGGAAGGTTTCACTCTTAGAAAATAGGGATTTGACAAAATGTTATAGAGGTCACTTTTATCTGGAAGATAGTCACCCACATATGGCCAAAAAGAGGCCAAATTCAAGGAAGACTTAGGTGAAAAATTTAAATGGGAGCAAGGAGGATATGAAATAGTCAACTGGGATCTTGTCAGGTGCAGTGAGCTCAAGTTTTAATTAATGCTGAGTAGTGAGAGAAGTCTTCAGGCAGAGAAAAGAGACATTTTCAGATTTAGGAAACTAAACAGTGATAAGGAGGAAAAAGAGCAGTGTACCATGATTCCTGAGCTTAGAAGGATTTGGGACTGAATATGTCTGAGACAGATGATCCCAGGGGCCATTGTGTGGCTGGATGTGGGATTGGGTCCATCTCTAATGCATGGGGCATCTACTAGTGAGATCTGAAACTTGGAATATGAACTTTAACCATCTTGACCATAGCATTAAAACAGGCCATATGCTCTAGTCTGGTAGATGGAACCTAATTTTCTAGGCCAATCTTTTGTAGAGAGCTATGATATGGGTTGTTATTCCTACCAAAGAGTCACATGTCCCTGGTTTATTCTCCAGTAATGTGTGGGTGGGTGCTGAAGTCTCTGACAGGTGGGGCATTTTTCATGGCATCTAGATGCAATGTCCTTGGATGGGATTGATTTTAGTCTCAGCTCTTGAGAACAAGTTATTTATGGATTTCTGTTTTAGCATCTGATGTCTCTCTTTCTATAGGCTTAGACTCTGGTGCCATCCCCATGATGGGAGTACCAAGGAATCCTCCCGAACAAAATCAATATTAACTCCCAAATCTTGGACTTGCAGTTAAAACTGTGGGTTAAACAAACCCCTTTCTTTTATACATTATCTATGAAAAGGAAACAAAGGGCATTAGGATGAAACCCATTTAACTTAATTGACTAATTTCAATGAAGTTTTTATTTTATTTTAAATTAAATAATTATATTAAGTCAGATAACAGATACCCCAAATATACCAAATGCTGAGTAAATTTTGTAGCAACTAAATCTTCATTAAAACTAAGTGAAACACATTTTGTTACCTCCATTGCAATATAGTAGTGATATTCAGAAGGTTATCTTATCATTCCAGTATTTACAATTAGTTTATAGACATCAAGTATTAGAATACCAATCCAATTCTAGTGCTCATGTCTATTCATAGAGATGTTCAGCTTCCAGATTAGGACAAAAGTTCTTGGATTTTGATCACCTACTCTTCAGTCACTCCTATAACCTGAGCCTCATTGTCTTTGTAAGCCTCTTCATTAGGAAGTCATCATCATGTTGGCCAGACAGTCCATTTTGGATCTGAGACCTCCCTGAGAAAGCAGAGCAGAGTTATTCCTATCAGTACCATTGTTAGCTGCAAATATCTATTGACTATAGCAGGTGTTCCTTGCATTTGGTGGCCTTGGCTGACATCAGGAAAAACTGAATGAGATCTCCCTCTCCTTACCTGTCTTTCCTCTGGGATTTTTGGCTTAGAGGAATATTTCTTTGTGGTGATAAAGACTTTGTGGTCTAGAAAGGTCTAGAAATGCTTTATTTTGGGGAGCATCATGGGTTGTGGCCTTTGTTAAACTCTCTTGACAATCTAAAATTAGGCTTAGTGTCAGGGTGGCATGCAAATGGAGGGCATTTTATTCTACCTCTGTGTGTAACAATAAGCAGTTGTGAGAAACTCTTGATTTCATTCTCATATGATATTACTGACCTTATTTCTCTCCTGTCTTTGGAACTATGGTTACAAGGTCACTGCAGGAAGCCACCTATGCCTTAACACCCTGCTTATGTTCAGGCTAGTCCTTCCCTTAGAATCAACAGCATCTTGATTCAGCTTCTTGCAACAAGCATTTCTCTGAGCTTCTGTCATAATTCAGATCTGCTTCCTAAATCCTCACTGGATTACAGACACTTTAGAACTTTGACTGAAGACTGATCATGGAGCAATTTCCTCCACACTGCTCTATTGATTGAGGGTTAGTTCTTCACCAAGCTTTCTTCAACCATCTTTGAAGCTGATGATGATGATCCATTAGCATCTTTATCTTTCCATATTCCAGCCTCAAATTTTCAGTTTCCAAGTACCATCATAGGTAACTGACTTTGATTCTGTGTCCAAATCCATTGGTCCTGTCAATGGCTCCCTTTACTGCTATCTCTTGTCACCATACCCTTCATAATCCAATTTCCTTGTATGATCTTTGTCAGGTTTACAGATCTTCTCTTGTGTTCAATATCAGTCAATAGAACCTTAATACAATCATGGGCTCCCTGGACTAGTGGGCCTTTTCTGATTTGAAGACCTATTAAAAATTTAAATTTCAGATCCTATGTGATATAAATGCATGTTCAGCAAACTTCACATTCCACCAATATTTGCAAAGTAAGAGACAGAAAAAATCAAACCATTATGAAATGATATCCAATTACTTTCCATTAATGAAAATTGCATTAAAACAAAGCTAGACATCTAGGTTCAGAGTTTTACTTTAGCCTTCCTGGTAGGGCTGAGTAGTCCCTGATTATATCCCTAGAACTGCTCTGTTTAGAAGATACATTATTCTATGCTGAAGACTCCTTAAACAGCCAAGGAGTCTAAGAAATCTGGGGACAAAAGGAGGACAAAAGGTGCCAGGTGGGACATTGGGATATGTCTGTCAATCACAAGACTTGTGATAGTGACTAAAGTTACATCCCAGTGGGAAGGATATGGTTATGTTACCTAGGACCAGATAGAGATTAGGCTCTTAGACATAATCCACACTCAACATCCACTCACAACTCAAAACAAGAACTTCTTTTCCCATGCCTACTTCTTACACTCTTATACCCTCTCAACATATTTCTCCTTTGCATCAGGAAACAAGATGATCAGAATTTTTAACTGTTATGATCTCAGAACAGATCTTAATAGTCAATGAGGCTGTTAAAAAGAAAAGGAGCAAGATTGTGTTCTTTGGCATCCATTGTGGATAAGCTGTGGTACTTTGTTTCATCCTAGGAACAACTGGGGCTAATTTCTAGTACTCAAGAATTCCTACAAATAACTCTGAAATTATCTTTGGGACTAAAGCTATTGGAGGTCAGGCTTGGTTCAGTCAAGACTGGCAGGTAGTTGAGATGGCATTCTGTTGATAAGTTAGTGACACACCTCTCAGTGAGACAGGAAGCACTGAGAGTGGCTGGCTCCATTTCCCCCAGAGTCTCCTGTGAATGTTTAACACCACAAATCTGCATCTGCATCAAGAATTTGCCAGAAAATAAAAAGCAAGGAAGTTCAGAGAGGCTAGTGAAGAGCTGGTTCTGCCCCTAGATCTGAGCTCAAGGTCCTTAGATACTTACCATGGCCCAGAAGTTCTAATGTCAGGAAACAGAAGGCATTGTGTCTAAGATTACTACAGCTGGAGGTGACCAGCAGTCCATTCTGTATAACTGTTTTTAGACATCCTCTGCTCACACTCCTCTGAGGACCTCACTATCTGTACATGTTCTCAATCCATGTGCACATGTGCCCTTACATACAATCTGCAGGGAATCCATAAATTACCTTCATCTCCACACAACTATTTATGATGTTTCTCAGGTATGATGACTAATTGTCATTGTCAACTTGAGTAGATTGAGCGTCACCTTAAAAGCAAACCTCTGGGCATGTCTGTGTAGGAGTTTCTAGACTGAGTTAGGTGGTGTGAGAAGACCCACTTGAATATAGTCAGCACCATTTTGTGGGCTAGGGGCCTCAGCCTTTTTATAGAAGACTTGATCTGATTACCATCATTTATCTTGCTCTGTTTCCTAATGGAAGACACAAGATGACCAGATGCCACCATGCTTTACCATGACAGACTGTTCCAGGAATCTGTGAGCCAAAGTAAACCTTCTTTTCTTCAATTGACTTGTCATTTTGTCACAGAAGCATGAAAAGCGACTAACATGTCAGATGAACTCATCTTTATCCATATCATTTCTTCACTTCTAGTCAAGGAAGTAGAGACTTAGAAATGCCAGGCAATTGGCCTATGGTTATACTGTTGAGTAGTGTCTGAGCATGGCCAAGACCACTTTTCTGTCTGATCATTACAGTGTTTCCCAGGTTCATTAAATACTTGGGGCCTGAGCCTTTCCAAGACCTCCTTGATCGCTGTGAAAATGTGAATAGCCCTGGTCTGCCTTAATTTCATGCCCTAGACTAGGGATGAAGAATGCTGGCCGAAGACAAATCAGAAGGACTATGCTATGGACTGTCACCCACAAGGAGCATAAAAAGGTGGCCACTGCCACTCCCTGCCCCTGTGCTGTCTGTCACCAACTCTTGGCCTGTTTGTTAGCTGTGAGACCAGCTTGCCCCCTGCTGGCCACCCAGCTCTAGATGGAAAGTAATAGGATTTGGCCGGGCATCATCTGTTCCTTGGAGCTGAGGAGACTGGGGTTTCTCATCATTAGGAATTGGGATGGAGGAGGCGCTGGGCTAGAATAAGGTGTGGTGGTCAAGCTGAGTCCATTTTGTTCTCACTGCTTTAGGAGTGAATGGCTTCTTCCTACTAGTCAGCTTGCAAATGTCCCTGACATTGTCCAATTGATCTTGGTGGCAGCTTGGAGTCCAGGGAAATGAGAAAGGGCAGGAGGTGGGTGAAAAGTGAATGAGGAGGGAGTGAAAGAAGACTGAAGTTACACCAGGTCCTCCAGAACAAGAGTTTGAGAGGGTGTGTGTGTGTGTGTGTGTGTGTGTGTGTGTGTATGTGTGTGTGTGTGTGTGTGTGTGTGTGTGCGCGTGTGTGTGATTTTTTTATTGAGAGAAAGGCAGAAACAGACACAAGGAAAGAGTCAGAGAATAGAACCAGACAGAGATGCCAAGAGATGAAAAGACAGAAGGACAGGACAGATTGAGGAAGGGGAGAAGAAGGAGGAAGAGGAGGAGGACAGGAGAACAGATATACTTCCCTAGCACAGGCCAGCATTTCCCACTTGTGTTCAGGGATCACATCTGAGAAAGAAGCCCAAGGCTCTAGAAATCACTCCTTAGTGATGCAGACCACAGGGCACAGAGGCCATCCCAGTCCTGGCAGGAAGCTGCACAGTCAGGCAGGCAGTGCCCTAGGCATAGGTGCTCTGATGAAGGGACCTCAGCAAACAGAGCATCCCTTATCTTTGCAGAACAGTTAAATCCCTCCACATCAGGCACAAATAGCTTCCATCCATGCAAGGCTGGGACTGCCCCATTGCCAGTCAGAGGCCCCACTTGCCTTTCAATTTGGTCTTAAGATGCAATGGATACAAATTGCAAAGGTTCGGTCAGCTTTTGAGCGGAAAGCAAATTTTATAGCAGGGGAAGGGGGAGGTGGGGGAGGTGGCAGGAGGCAGAGGGAAAAAAAGCTGAAATAGAAAAAAAGCCTCCTGCAGGCTGTCAGGGGCATTAACTTAGGATGATGTAGGAGAAACGACTAAGTGGTTTCTGTGTCAGCCACACTGAATCAAACTTGTTCAAATATATGCCTGTGAGTGTGGCAATCAGAGAACCCACCTCAGAAATGGAAAACAGCCTCTGTGTTTTAAAGGTTTCTTATGTTTTGCAAATATAAGGAAAGCTATGCATGAACTACATTTGAAAGAGGAAGACTGATGGGGGAGGAGCTGTTTCACATTTTCCTGATGTGTATGTGTGTGTGTGTGGGGGGGCAGGAAGGCTGAGAGGAAAAGCTCTGGATCCCCGATCCCTGCAGTCCTTACACTCCCTCTTTTCAAGGAAAGAAAAAGGAAGCTGAGGCAGAGAAGTGAGGCTGACTGAAAGGGGGAATGGCTTCCTCTGTGAGCCCCGAAGAAAGCAAGGAGATCCTGTACCAGCTTTGCCCCAGAAATCTGACGGATGCTTCACCTCCATCTCTTTTGCTATATTGAGAGGGAGTGAAAATCTGGAAAGAACACAGCACACAGAGTCCAGGGTGCTGGTTCTCAACCTTTGGCACCCAGCTGTCAACCTTTGAGAGTCACCCACCTTACTAAGTACTGATGTATGATGTGTAATTGAAAATTAATTTAGCCATTAATTTAAAAATTCATTTAATATTATGAATAATGTATACTATGAACCAGACATTATTCTAAGTGTTGCACGGGCAAATAATTTATTTAACTGCTCTAAATTTTAATAGAAAGAACAGGAAAGTGAGGACCAAAGAAATTTCCCTTTTCAGGGTCAAGCCTTAGGCAGACAGGTGAGGAGTCATGCCTTTGTATACAGCCCTCGCCTTGACAGCAGGGGTATTTCTGACTTGCCTATAATCAATGAAGTATGACAAAGGTGAAGGGCTGTCACTCATTGGTGTGCTCTTTAGGCTGTCTGAGAGTCTGAGAAAGATGCTCTCTAATGCAAGAGCTGCCTGACAAGGAGTACAGGTGGCCACTGCTGTGGTCATACCTTTAGCAATCAGTTTCTAAATTCCAACAATTCCTTGGGTGTAGAATGAAGGAAGACTCCAAGTCTAGAATAAGTCTACACCAGGACACCCTGAGCAGGTCACTCAGGTAAATCGTGCCTGGAATGTTTACCCTCACAAATCCTGAGCTAAGGAACATGGGTTATTTTAATCTACTACGTGTGTGTCAATTTGTTGTGCTCTTCTGGAACCCAGACACTGTGGCTAAACTGGGCTATGAACCAGTGAGACACAGCCTTATGTGCTATATGCTAGGCCTACGGAGCAGCTGATACATCTTCATTTGGATCCAAGGCTCTTATGTTTCCCTCTGTGTCTAGGTTTAAACTGAGGCTCTCAGGGAGGGGCAGGAAAGAGTAGATTGGGACAACCACTATCCCATAAGTGCATGAGCATCCATGGGATCCCATGGTCCCCTTTCCTCATCCACCCCCTCTGAAGCTACTTGCCCCATGTGACATTCTCATTCTTTTCTCCAATTTTCCTCCTGTCTTCTCAACATACACCTTATTCTCATTTCTCTGATTTCTTTACCTTCTACCCTATATCCTACTTCCTCCAGTACTCAAATGTTCCAGAATACTTTCTCTCTTTCTGTCCTTTGTTGCATGCCTAATACAACCTAGACACTGGGCTAGGCCCGGAAGGCAAGAACAATTTTTTTCCTAGGCCACGTTCTTCTTTATATTTCTACTTCTTCCCTCTCCTATCATTCACAGAAGACAGCATTTTTTTCTTAAGAAAGGCCTAAGCTCTGCCCTTCCCATTTACTCACCATTCTCCTCCACGCTCAGCATTCCTTTCCAGTATACCACATTACCTTGCTAAACCTTGCTGATCATAGAGGGCTGACAGACTGGAGGAGAGCCCAGGGGATGGCTGCCCCTCTGCTGACCTCCTCCATCTGGCCTCTTTCACAGACAGAAACAGGGAATATGGTCAGTGAAGAAATGGTCCCTGGCACCTTTGCCAGAAGGTGGGTAAACCATGCCAGCATTGCTTGTCCTGTGGCCAGTGGATGGGTGGCACAGTGCCCAGGAGCTTTGGAGGGCTCTTGTTATGATATGAGACAATGAAACCACTCTCAGCCTTGAATTCTTTGCAATTTTAAAGGAGCATTTCAGCCAGACTTCAATGCCCATTTGAATGTTTCCATTCATACACACACATGCACACACACACACACACACACACACACACACACACACCCTTCCCCACATATGTGAAACCATGTATAGGCACATGCACACACCCATGTGCACTATTATAGGCACACACATATGTACAAGCATATATTTAAAGACACACGTTCACAAGTACCCCATAAATACTCATGCATATACACAAATGCACTCAGGCACACAGCACACATACAGAAGCATAACAACCACAAAGTCATGCACACACATACATGTTCATATGCCAGTGTGCACACATATCTTTCAAGCCAGGAACTAAATCCTCTGTTTCCTTTCTAATATTTCTGAGCAAGCTTTCACCATTAAGTAGCTTCCTGCTTGGCATTATGCACCTGAAGCTTAAGCCTCCTTAATTCGATGCTCTTTGCGATTCTTTGATCAGTGTATATAGGCCAAAAACCACCAACCTCAGCCCAAAACCCTTAGAAAGATCAATGGAGGGAGTGTATGTGCATGTGCTTTTCTGGCTGCAAAGGGCTAAACAAAATGAAAAGCAACCAAGTGCACTAGCTGAGGCCAGTTCATTTGCTATTTGTGCAGGGACTAAGATGACAATCCAGGGAGCCTTCCATTTGCATACTTGTTCTGTATTCAGGCTTTTAATACAATTCTGGAAATGCCTTGCTTTTGTCGATCCTGGGAGGTTTGTTTGCATGCATCTTCATTATTGTAGCTGGGCTCAGGGCTGGAAGAGACCTAGTATTCACAGTAAGGGGAACCACGAGAACAAGCAGCATTTTGCATGTTCAGGGGAGGAATGAGGAAGTAGTTATGGTCAGAAGCCAAAGAGCTATATTTCAGCTCGGCCCAAATAGCTCTGTTTAAAGCCTCAGGTGTGCTACCAGCATGACTTGAGGACTTAGTGTCCTGCTATGGACAGAGCCGGTCTGGGGCTATGGGCAGAGCATGTGTCTCCACAGCTGTAGATGTTCAGGGATGTGGAGGTGGCAGGACATGATGCCTTCCAGTAGCAATCTCCTTCATGCCTTAGACTGGTCCTGTGCACGCCAGGGGTCCCAGACAGACATTATAGGATAGGCTTCTAGGGGAAGTCTATGCTATATAGGCATTATCATTGAGAGGACTCAGTTACTTATATTTGTGATAGTTATAGATCATGATCAGCTATTCCCAGTGATCATCCCTAAGAGAAAATGCACTAAAACTTCAGATTCTAAATCTGGGGAGCTAGCTATTCTGAAGGTTTGGGTAACACTCCTACAATGAGAGCTCACATGACTCTGGCCTATTTTGTTACATTGGTTCGTTCTAACACTGATGCACCTTAGAACTCAGACTCGGAGCTGATCACATCTGGTGCTGGATATTTATGAAGCACCACTTGAGTTCCCAACACTGTCCACACTGCAGGAGATGTAAGTGGTTTTCCTGCCTTGTGCAAATTAGAAGAAGTATCCATTTAGGCCAAAGACTCTTCTTTCCAGTGGCCAGTTAGAGAAGTCGTTCATAGTTTTGAGATTTCAGACACTGAATTGTTTAGCTCAAATTGTGTGCCATAGGTAAAATTCTTATCTCTTCCATAGGGATCGAACAATCCATTTAGAAGGATAAGATAAACACAAAGAAAAATGCACCTGTCCACAAACAGCAATACAGAAGTGTCATTTGTGATGAGGAGTCGGGTCATGTACAAGCCTCCCTGGAGAAGGATGGAGTCTGAGAAACCTGGAAGAGCGGGAAGTATACAAACTGAGTGTGTATCTTGCTGGATGTTTCTTCTTTGTACATTTTAGAAATGGCAAATTGGCTACATTTTATGTCTTAAAGATCACAGTATACTGTGGAAACTGGCGTGGGAGGTGGATAAAATATACAGGGAGTTGTAAGCCATGAAATTCACACCAAAAGTTCAGGTTGCATCTTCAACTTCATTGGAATGACAACACAGTCCCACAGCAACAATGCTCGTGTGTCAAGAATGGGGTAACTGCCAATTGTGGTATTTATGAGTCTGTATGACTTTCCAAGCACTCTGTTGTGTGCTTCATAGGCAACACCTCTCATTTAACTCCTGAAACTGCTAAAATGTCTACAGTATGCTCCCAGTGTTATAAAAAAGACAGGTTCATTATGAATATGACAAACAAATGAGTCCTTATGGTAAGTACCAGGGAAGCACCTACTGAATGTCAGTCATAAACACCTTCTAAACACTGATGATCTAATCCTCTTTATAACTATTTTTTTCCATTTCATAAATGAAAAAACAAGAGCCGGAGGACCTTAAATAATTCCTTGAAGTTAACAAAAAATGAAAGAGAAAAAACATCTCAAGGTATCATGACTGGCAAGCAGAAAAAAGAATTCAAAGCCAAAGCTGGTGGGTCTCCAAAGCCCAAGTTTTCTAGCTCCTGTATGGGTCAGTATAACTTCAAGTTTTCTACAGAAGGCGCCCTAACAGCTGAGGGACGGGCACATGCCTCTGGAGGGCTGAGAGTGTTCCCTAAAGCAGCTAGCTGTCGGGATGAAATTTCTTTGAAGCTCTGTGCTTTATGCTGAAATATTCTTGTGTGAATTTTGCATTCTCCTTCATAATATATCTTTTCAATTTAAAAGACTGTTTTGATTTTGGCTCTTGTTCTCAAAACCTGGAAGGAAAAAGTTGCAGGAAGAAGGCATGCTTTGCTTACCTACAGTTACATTTGCCTCCTGGCCACAGCTGGGTGCTTCCAGGTTCCTGGACAGCCCATGGTGGGAAGAGTTGATGAAGGGGTGCCTAAGATTTAGCATCAGCAGTACCAAAACTCAGACCCTGGCTCCTTTTGCCACCACATGCTGGGACTTCATCTCTGAGTGGCAGTTTCTCCTCTCTAAATGAGAGATAATGATATATGCCTGTCAGAGGGGCACTGGAAAGACAGGTACTATTTCCAAATAGTGACTTAGGACACAACATGCTTTTACCATCCTAGAACTCCTATGAGTTCACTCTGTGCAGGGCACCTAAACTTTGAGACCTCACAGCTAGTGTGTGTGTATGTGTGTGTGTGTGTGTGTGTGTGTGTGTGTGTGTGTGTGTGTGTCCATAGTGGAGCAGTCCTCTGGAAGCCAAGCTCTACATTTTTTGCTCCCTATAGCCACTGCCACCATGGGGTCCATGGGGCTTTTTTGTTTTTTATAATATTTAGATCATCATTTGGCTTAGAAAAGAGCTTTTATTCTGTTAACCTGTAGCTTTGCTCAGAAGAAAAAATACTTGAATGAATTGATCATATAGTCATATACACCCATTTCATAATATATATCTTGCAAAAATTTCCCTAAACATTCTCCCAAATCTTCTAAATGTGCAGCCAGAGCTTAAGCAGAAAGGAGTATGAGGCTATTTTTGCTTACCAACTTGTCTACATCTGGAATTGACAAAAATCTCAAAATTGGGTGGGGCAGACTTGTGAGGGATTTCTGATTAATTTGAAATAGGAAGATGTATTTCTAATCCACATCTTTGAGGTAGAAAGCAATATTTTTCATGCAGATATAATCTGGGCCATGTCTTCTGCTGGAACCCTATAAAAGGGCCTGGAAGAAGGAACCTTCTTCTCTTTTGCCTGCTTGCCCTCACCTTGCCAGAAAGGCCATTCCTTCACTGGCATTAGAACCTACATCTTTGGGATTCTAGCATATACAGAAACCAGATGAGACATCTAGTCCCCTGGACCTGTGCTAATTCTTCATTTCAAGAAAAGTCTTTGACTTTATTGAGTCTTATTTTCCTCATTTCTAAAGTGAAGCTAACATGGAAAATATAATCATCATGAATGGTTGGTTGTCTTCCCAATGTATGTCATTAAAAAGATCAAGCAGACATTGACAATGACAACTGTTAGTGAGGATATAAAGAAGTGGGATATTTGTGCATGGCTGGTCCAGCCACTGTGGATGACACCATAGTAATTCTTCAAAAAGTTATACATAGAACTGTCTTATAGCCCAGACATCCTCCTTATGGTATACAGCAAGGTAATTGATAACAGGAACTCACATAGATACTTGCACACCAATTGTTCATAGCAGAATTATTCATGATAGCCCAAAGACAGAAACAACCTGAATTCCCATTAACAGAAAAATGGGTAATAAAATGTGGCATATGTATATTGTGGGATATTATTCAGACTTGAAAATACATGAAATTCAGATATATGCTACAACACGGATGAGGCTTGAAAGCATTATGCTAAGTAAAATAAGCTAGAAATATTGAGAAATTTCCCCCGCTAAGAAAATGACCTGATTCTTACTAAGTAAAGTAAGCCAAAAATATTTTATGATTCCATGTACATGTGGTGTTCAAAGTAGTCACAGTCATAAGAGTATAATAGAGAGTGGTAGTTACTAGGGCATGAGGGAAAGGTAATGGAGAGATAGGATTTAGTGGGTAGAGTGTCAGTGTGGGAGAGTGAGGAAGTTATGAATATGGAATAGTGGTGGTAGTAAGAAAATAATGTGCAGTTACAGCAGCCCGCCTTTGCATTCATGTTTCCTCTGTTATTCATGATCAATCACAATCCAAGAATGGTGATTTAAAAAAAAAACAGAATGAAAAGTATACATTTTAGATTACATTATTTTGATTTTTTGATAACTTTTGTTCTTTTATTTTTACCCAGAATATGTTCATCATTCCTTTGTTCAGAGTATCTACTTTGTGTATGCTACCTTCCCTGCTAGTCAATTACTAGCCATCTCAATTATTATATGAACTGTCACAGTATCATAGGACTTGAATAGTTTATTCTACTTAATGATCCCAAGGTATAAGATAAGAAATGACAGTGATCTGAACCCACCAACACACTTCCTGGAAGACAGAACAAGAAAGTACAGCAGGGTTTTGAGCATGAGACACACCTTTTCAGAGGGTTACTTTTACAAAACCTTTATTACATTTTATTGTGATAACCATCTTAATTCATAATTAGGCTGTGTTAATATCATATGTACAACTGGGCAAAAGTAATAGCATATATATGCATATATATATATATATATATGCATGCTATTTATGGTTTTAGGCATTTCCTGGGGGTTCTGGAACCCATCCATCAGTGAAGAGAGACTACTGTTCTTAACACTGCTGAACTGCTTACACTTAACTACAGATCAGTAAGTTGTGTATTTTGTATATTTTAGCAGAACAAGAAAAACATTTTAGCAGAATGCTTTAAAATTAAAGCACATTTTAGGTCTCTTCTCTTTCCAGCCCTTACATTCTCCACTAGATCTAGAAGTTAAATTCTACTTGTCTTTGAGGAAAAAGGACAAGCATCTCCAGGCATAATGGGGCTCTGAGCTTCCAAGGCCGTCTCCAGTGTAGAAATAGAATTCTGGGGTCTGCTGGGCAGTGAAGGTAGCCTGGGTGTGACTTTGGGTGGTAGCCTTGACTTGATCAGCCACCAGCAGTGTGTGGATTATTTCTAGTTATGTGTGCCTGGTTAGAAAGGCAGCTGGGGTCTCAGATTCATGGACTCGGTCAACAAGGAAGAGATAGCTCCAATGAAGGGTAAATAAATCCTATTTCAGGGCTTCTAAGTCTTCAGTCCAGGCTCATGATCATGACTACCAGCAGTGGGACTGTGAGAAAGGGAATGCTGGAGAGATACCCTCCCCCACCAGTGGTTATTAAAGCTTAAGGAACACTTTTGATGTATGCTGTAGATATTCCCAAATTCTCATCTTCATGCTTTGGTGTCATGGCTTAGTCCCCATCTCCTCTGTTATAGTCCATAAAATGTGCTGAATAAGAAAAGCCTCAGCTAGATGATGGGACAGCCTTAGTAGACTTCCTAGGGGAGGCCATACCCTCTCCAAGGAGCAGATGGGAGGAGGGGGAGTGGGGGAGTGGAAGGAGAGGAGGGAGGGAAAACTGGGATTGGAATGTAAAAATAAATGAATAAAATAAATAAAGGGGGGAGAAGGAAAATGACTATTTAGCATTAAAGAAGGGCTTAGTACAAGGGTACAACAGTGCTACAGACTTCTGCTGGGGAGTGTGAATCAGGCCTATCTTTTACTCTTCCCAGAGAGGAAGAGGGAAGGAAGGGTATAGTAGTGACCTCAAAGTTTGAGGGTTCTGTGTTCTGTGTACGCTGAGCAACTCCTTTCTTGCTCTCTGGGAAGCTATAAACTATCTCAAACAATAGTTTTTACAGCTTGTCTCTGAACACTTTCCTTGTGTCCTTCATTACCACTTCCTCCCCTGTCCCTTCAAGCCCACAGAAGTAAAGGGTGTGGGCATGCTGTACCATTGAACTCCCATTCTATGGGTATGGGGATCTGATTGTGTACCAAGATGCTTAGATTTAAGCATCTCAGCTTCTCAGCTTCCATTCATAAAGGAGAGAGAGGCGTTCATTATCCCATTCATACTTGAGTTTTCTCTGTGTTATTAGGAAGGCCTTTCTATGGGACACAAGAAAATTCATAAGGAGAAAAAAATCCAACCCTCAGAATCCCATACACCTTGCTCTGTTGGCCCCCATACATTCATTTGGATTGTTTGCCCATCACAGCCTGTGAGCCTTTGAACATTAAATTTCAAAACTAAGAGATAAAAGTATGAACATGAAACAAATGAGCAGCTCACTTCATTTTACCCTCCGTGCTGGGAACATGTGCTCCTGAAGTGCAGGAGAGAGGAATGTGTTGCCTCCCACACCCAGTTTACCTCCCAGGATTCTAATGCCAGTCCTCTGGATGCTCCCGATGTTAGAGCTGGTCTATGCTAAGCACTGGGCTGGGCACCAGATGATCTCAGAAATGGAAGATCTGGGCCTTCAGTAAGATGGCAGAGCTCTCCAATAAGTAAATCATATCGAAATATTCACAGAAAAGAGAGAGAGAACACTACAGGACGCGACTTTCAAATGACAGAGATTGTGAAGTAAGTGGCAGAAGGCAGGCAGGAAACACAACTGAAATTTAAGAAGATCAAGTCAGAACTTGCCCTTCCATAGCTTTCTCATTGTTCTGTAGTGACCCTCTGTCCCAGTTACTATTCATTTAGGAACTCAGATGGGGATCTCATTTCTCCTCCTCCACCTCAAGCCTAGTGCTCACCATAGCCTATTAATTGCCCCCCCCCAAGAACCTGTACAGCTGGATCCCTATGTCCGATTTTCCCACCATTACTAGGTCCGTGCAAATGCAAATGCTTCTCACAGCTTCAATTGCAGCTCACCTCTCCTCCCCCAGCTTCTTATCCCTGCTGTTAAAGAAGACTTTCTCGGAAAGCAAGTACATGCGTATTACTCTCTTGTTTAAATCCTTTAACGATTTTCACTCCCTTTAAGTTAATAATCAGGCTCCTGAAAAATGTTTCAGGACCTTCGTGATCAGACCTGTGACTATCTTTTCTAATGTCACCTCTTGTGGTGCACTCAACCCACACCCACCTTATGTGTCTTCCTTAAATAGTCCTTGATCTGTCATGCCTGCTGTGCCAGCTGTCTTTGCTGCTTGGACTCTCTCTTAGCTATCTTCCCATACTTAGCTCTCTTCAATATAACCTTCCAGGTGCAGCCCGGGAATCACTAAGGAAACCTGTCCAGATACATTACTGTCCATAAGCTGTGTTTGCACTGAAACATTACTGTCTATACCTTGTGTTTGCACCATGCTACAGTGTAATAGCACTAACTGCATTCCGTTGTCTTGATGGTTGATTGATGGGCTCTGTTTCCCATGTATCTTTCTGTATCTGAGACTCGATGCAGCAGCTGGTATAGAGTTTCTAAGATCAGCTGAAGGGAGCATGTCAGAAAGCAGTGTAAGCGAAACAAAAGCAGCAGGAATTAGAGATGAAACTGCAAAAATAGGGGGCTGAAAGAGACCTAGACATTTTCAAGTTGAACTCCCTCATTACAACTAAGGTAAACAGAGGAACACATTTTCTCAGTGTATGGAGATATGATTAGTTTTAACATGTGGTTTCTAACAGTGTAGTCTGTAGAACAAGAGGGAACAGTGGATCATGGGAAGGAAAACAAGCACTAAAGTCAAGCATAAGGTATACACATTAGAAAGTAACAATGGAGAAACAGTGATGTCACTGGGGATGGTCATTCAGTGGAGAATCAAATCCAATCCCAGTTGGCATCTCAGGGCATCCTTTCCATCGCTCTCATCAACTTAACAAGTGTTTATTGAATAACTCCATTATGTTGAACATTAGAGACATAAAAAACGGAGCTCTTGCCTCTGCCTTGATGATCTAGTGGAGAAAGTAGGCCTGGGGTCTGATACTCACAGACAGCTATGATGCGGTAGCAGAAAGAAGTCTGAGTTTGAAGGAACTGGGGTGATGGGTTTGAAAGGCATCATTGGAGGTGATTTCCTAATAATCAAAGATCCCTTTCAGTGTTTGAATTCTGGGTGCTCTTGGGCTGACCGTGGGAACCTCTAAACATGTTTTCAACCCCCAGGGCTTCGAATCCCTCAACACGGCATTTCTGACTCTGTCCATTGATTTCAGAACCTTAACACTTCTCAGTCCCTCTTGATTCATTTCTCTCACTGATACTTTTCTCATCCCTCAGTACTTCAAATCTGCCACTCAAGAGCCTATTTATTTTCTCCTGGGTGCTTCAACACTCTCATAGGGTGCACAGTCATCTCACCCACACTTTACTTTCTTCAATTGCCCACTCTCTGAGGATGTGAGCTGAAGACTAGGCATGGAGTATGTGCTGCCACTTAGGGTATAGACAGAATAAAGCTAGAGGAGATCCAGTCACTGTCCTGGTCTTCTGGTTCATTTGGGAGCTCAGGACTCTGCCCCTGGCTTAGGAAAACTTGGTTGGTTGTTCCACTTCTTGGTGTAAACAGAGGGTGGAGAAGATCTCTTCCTTTGATGTATTCCTGCAATCACAGACTCCTGGTTACAGGGAACTGACTAACTTCTTCAGTGCAATATCAGTGATCATTTTTAATGGCAGAAAAAGTGACAGCATGTCTAGAAAGTGAGGCTTCTGGGGGAGATGTTCTTGGAGAAGAGAGTGACCACTCCAGGTTCTTTTCTATGACTTTGAAAACCATAGGAACACACAGAAACCCAAATGCTCATCTCCATAGTCAGTTGATAGGGAGCAGTAGTGTTAGAAGGAAAGAAAGGACAAAGAGTCTTGTTGGCATAAGGCAACTATGACTTTTGTGCACTGAAACAAGATTCAGTCTGAACAGAGACCAGTTAGGATTTAAATCGCTGCACCTGTGAGGTTCAAGATCATGAGGGGTTCCTGGAGACGTTTGTCCTGGAACTTGTTACAGCTCATCCTATTACCATGGGCCAGGGGCAGGTAGAGTAGGCAAAGCAACCAAAGGCATCATCTCTATCTTTTCAGAGCATACTGACTTTGAAATGCAAGGCAAAGGCTTTAGTCTTTGGTGGAAAAGATGTTACTTTCTGGTTCCTCAAACCTCTGGCAACTGGGAAGTGGTGGCACTTGCTGCATATGGATCAGAATCTCAGTGTGCTTTCACTGCCTCCTGCTTCTGGGGTGTAACACCCCATTGCTTACTCTCTGTCTTCTACCCTGTCCCTCTGTGGAAAGGCATATGATGATGAATGTTGATTGCTAGCTTGATTGGATTATGAAGTACCTAAGAGAGCAATAAAGCATATCCCTGAGTGTGCCTATGTGGTTACCTTTAGAGAGGAATGAATAGAAAAGGCAGGATCCCATAGGCCAGGGGCCAGACCGAATAGAAAGGATACAGGAAAGACATCTTGCGAGCACAGGTTCCCACTGTCTCTGTCTCTCTCCCTCCCTCTCTCTCTCTCTCTCTCTCTCTCTCTCTCTCTCTCTCTCTCTCTCTCTCTCTCTCGTGTGTGTGTGTGTGTGTGTGTGTGTGTGTGTGTGTGTGTGTGTGTGTGTGTGCTGTTCCCACTCTACCTCTCTCTCCCTCCATTCTTGATGCCATGATATGACCTGCTTAATTCTGGCATATCCACTCTACCCTCATGGACTGAAGCCTGTGAAACCTTGAAACAAAAACATTAATTTATCATTGCAGTGAGAATTTAGCTAACACACGTATTAATAATGTTTCTTGTTCTTCCTGACTCCAGTGGAAAAGCGGTGATACAGATGAGCATCAGAAGGGTGTGTGATGTGGTTAAAACAATGAGGGACAAGGAATTCAATGTAAAGTGTTTATGTTTCCAGTCCACATACCACTTTCCAAAGGTCTCTGGCATGAGAACTTTGGGGGGGGCACCTTCTGAACTGACCTTCAAAACAATTTGCAGCATTCTCATTGCGCATGTGTCTGTAATGTCTGCAGAGAGATCTGAGGTGTGAGCAGTCAGAGCTATTTGGTGGAGGAAGATGTTCCGGCTCTACCACCACCGTCTCAAGCTCTGCCAGATATGTATGTTGCTGTAACATCCGTACACTTTCTTAACTGTAATGGGGACAACCAGTGACCTTTAAGGCTCCTGGAAGAATAGTACCTGTTACTCGCAAAAGCTGTGGTGTGCCAACCCTGCACATGGAAGCCTACAACCAGCACCTCTTTAAAAAATATCATTTCAGAGAGTGGACCTGTGTTGCTCGGGTAAGAGAATGAACACAGTGAACGTGGCCTTTGCCCATAATCCATCACGAGAATGAGGACCCTTCTCAAATGAAGGAGGTAACTCTAGGGCTAGTGAACAGATAGTTCACTTTACAGGTTAGGAAGTGTGTATGAGCAACTAAGAGCTGTAGGTAGGAACACCCACTAGGGCATCTGCAAGGCTTAGGCAGTGATAAAAAGGAAGGGATGAGAGATTCTGAGATAGCTCTTGGATGTGTCCTCAGACCACACCATCCTGCACAGTGCTTCAGAGGCAGGCACTCTTGCTGGGGCCTTCAGTTTAGAGATTCTTATGTCCCTGCATCCAACTTTCTGTCTTTGACATTAAACATGGCTTCCAGGTTTGGTTTTTTTCCTTCTCATCGCTTAGACCTCAAAGAGTACTTTAGGGGTTTCTGGGAACTCTTGCAGGCTTATGCTAAAAGGATGAAAAAATGGCCTCAGTTATCCTGTCTACAGGGAGTACAGTCATTGGTAGGACAGGAATCCTGGGAACAGATGTGGTCTGGAACAAGCTGTTACTTCATTGTAGAAGGCATCACCAAAGCAAAGAACAAGTACCATTTGCTTGACACCACTGGAGAGGAAAGCTGGAGAGCACAGGGGGTTCCTCAGGATGCTGCTTCATTAGCTGGCAGAATACACAGGAACCGGCATTGCAAACACTATGAAACAGCTGCAGAATTCTGTTGATGGACACGCAACAGGCATCCCACCCCTTCACACTCCCACTGCAGTGGGATATAGACTTGTTCCAAAACAGCTGTCCTGGAGTCCCCATTCCCTGAGTGTGGCACCTCTACTCTCCCTGTGGGTGTGCTAGGCCAGTAACCCAAGGGACTCTGGGACAAAGGACATTCTTTGGAGAGACTCGGAAGCAAAGATTTTATTCCATACAACCCAGTGTCTCCTGATACCTCATTTACCTGGCACTAAATTCACCGTCTTCAGAACAAAATTGTCTTGTTCAATATCTTTTCAACCAAGGCAGACATGGCAGCAAGATTTAAACTCAAGCGCTTACTCCATCTCCCAACAGGTTTTCCTATGTGCAGACAGTACCTTTGAGGACTTACTTAGCTGAGCTAACCAACACTCAGCACTGGGTAAATAAGAAATGTAGAAGAAATGCAGGCAGTCCCTAGACAATTCCAGGGAAGACATCAGTTAGGTACAGTTTTGCCTTTCTCCCATTTGCTTTCTCTACTCCTCCCTCCTTTGTTCTTGTTTGTAGGAAGGGCGGGGGGAGGTGGTAGAGGGAATGATCAAAACAGTCTAAGAAATAAAAAGGGATGGAAAGGGAGAGATGAGAAAAAGGAGTTGGGGTTGCATAAATAGGGATCGAGAGAGAGAGAGAGAGAGAGAGAGAGAGAGAGAGAGAGAGAGAGAGAGAGAGGAGAAAGACACAGAGATAGTACAAGGAGAGACAGCAAAAAGAAAAACAAGGGAGAAAGACAAAGATGGAGGAGGAAAAGGTAGGAGAGAACAGGAAGGCGGGGAAGACACCAAAGGAAGGGGAAAAGGAGAAAAAGACATGGAGAAAAATGCAGAGGATAAACCAAGGAGAGAGAAATAGATGAGATGGGAGAGTGGAAAAAAGGAAAGAGAAGGAGAAGTTTTCCTTCTTTCTGGCCCCCAAGCTGATCTTCCCTGTGTGCCAACTTCAGTCAGCATGAGACCCATGTTTTCCACTGGAGCATTACAGAAGGTCTTCTCTGGATGCCAGGGCCAGATTGCGTGATATTGCTTTGGATAGTACCACTGCTTCCCTCCTTTATGACCTTTGGTAGCCAACATCACCTCAGCACATATGGTCCTCTCTTGGAAAATGGAGACAGAGACAAAATACACAAGGAACTGAGGGTAGCCCAGCACGTAGGACTTGCCTGGCATGTAGAAGACTTTGGGTCTTCAGCTCTGTAATCAATGTGCTAGGACCCACTTGGTGACACTGTGGGGCTAACGGTGGCCAGGTCTGTAGCACCAATGCCTGGGTAAGAAGTGAATGAACAGAAAGATCTCAGTCTTGTGGTGTTTCACCATAAGGGACCCGCACCCTACACCAAGCTAGAGCTTCCTTTTATAAAACTAGGTCTTGCCACTCAGAAATACTCTAAACATTTCTTTTCAGACGTGGTTTCCTGCTCTGTCATCCAGACTGGTCCTGAGCTCATATGATCTTCCTGGCCCAGCCTCCCTGTGTGGGTGCTTTGCAGGTCTGTGCTACCATGATTGAACTGGAGCCGTCTTGATAAGACACAGCTGAGTGTTGTCCTCTAGTTTCAGTTTCAAGCCTCTGAAAAGCCACGTGCTGGGTTCACAGGGGCCTGAAGAGAGGAGCCCCCTTGGCTGGCACAGGGCTGAAGAGAGCACATGGGCTCCTTGGCTGGCACAGGGCTTGCTCCAGCTCAGTGTGCTTTGTTCCTTGTCATATCTTTAACAATACTGACTTCTGCATAAATTCTGAGCTCTGTTCTCTGCTCTTTCTCTGAAGTCACTGTTGAGAAATTATCAACTGCCTGCCACGCGTACTGCCTCTTCCCCACTCCCTGATGTCACTGTCCTCATCTAGATGTGTATCCCCTAGAGGTCCCTAGCCCCTGAAGACAGTCTGCCTTGATGCTCTAACATCTCCCTGGCCTCAGATTCTTAGCTCTGGTTTTGCCAGGGCTGGTTGCATTTCCCCATTACAATCACAGATCCCAAAAGTGATTTTTAAAAAATGCACACAACGAGGTGTGTAAACTGACATCTGAAACAGCACTTGTGGGATTTATTCAAGGCTCCCCTGTCCCTTTGAGAATCATGTGAGATATCTCAGGCACCAGAAGTTCACTGATTTCTGCCTGCTCCTAATAAAATTTCCTATTAATTAACCAGGATAGTGTGGACTGCAGCCCTGGCCACATTATTTGTCTTTTCATTTTGTAGTTACATGGTAGGCTCTTGGGTGCAGGAGCCCTGGAATAATACACTGGGCCCTTATATTTCAAGCCCCAACAGGAACAAATATGCAATTACATAGTTCAGTGGTGCAGTAGCACAGAGTGCAGAGGGGGTGAGAGCCACTGGTCCAGCTCAGAAAGTAAACACCAGCTTGGTGTCTCAGCTTTGCTACCAGAATGGGACCCCTTCAATCAAGAGCCTATATGACAAAGTAGATACAGGATGGACCCAGAAACCCAGCACCTATGTGCCATGCGTGTCTCCTAGTACTCTGGTTATGAAGTATCCTGCAGGATGGAGGTAGAAGAGGAAAGAGACCTCTGCTAAGTGCTTTGCGTAGCTTTGGAGAAAGTGTTCATCCTTCTCTAACTCAGGCTCCAAGTGTCACTGGTGCTGTTTGGTTCCTCATTTGACAGATGAAGAACTTATGGCCCAGACAGGCTAAGGAATTAACCTGGGCCATATAGCTAGTAAGTGGCCATGACCATTCTGATTCCCAGTGTATGTAGTCTCCTTTCTCCTAAACCCAATAGTAGGGACAGAAGAGTCAGTAGCATGCCTGTCCTTGGTGGCATGGCACTTGGCTGTGCACTTGGTATGGGAACTGCACTATACCCACTCCAGTAATAAAGATAGCCCACTGAGAAGGAGAGAGGCTTGGGGAAACATTCTAAACCATCTTGAAAAAGTTTCAAGGGTTCTTTTCTCTTCTGTGACTGCGCCCATACACTTCAAACATAAGAAAGCAGGACAGAACAGCCACTTCAGACAGGGCACTCCAGAGAGGAACAGTTCTGAGTGGAAAGAAAGGGGGTCTATAAAGGCACTTGGGGAGTTGTATATATATGAATGTATGCCTAGGTGTATGTCACTGTGAAGGCTTTTGAGTGTCATGTAGTTTTGTGTAGGTGATATGAATGTATGGTTATGTGTGAATATGCATGTGAGAATGTGTGTGTGTGTTTATAAGCATACGTCGGAATTTGTGTGAATATTGTATATAAATGCATATATACACATATATATGAGTGTACGTATGTGCCATTGTGTATGTATGTGTGCTTTTTTATGTATGTTGTATATATATGTGCCTATGTGTGGGTGCATGTGTGTGTCTGTGTGTGAGTTTCTGTATGTGTGTGTGAGTTCTCTGTGTGTGCATCTCTCTCTCTCTCTCTCTCTCTCTCTCTCTCTGTGTGTGTGTGTGTGTGTGTGTTGCTGCAGAGTAGTGCCTAGGGGTCCAGAAGGAATCTCAGAGCCAGAGGTTTCCATGGTAGCTGAGACACCCGCTGGTCCGTAAATAATTAACCAGCCAGAGCTTTTAAATACATTTCAAAACAAATACTCATTTTCCTTTAATGCAGATTCCACCTTTCCTGCACTGCCCAAAGCTATGGTCAGAATGTAATTCTTCTGGTGGAGGCAGCATCTTGAATTGTTCTGGGAAACCATTCCTTGTTCCTTGTTGGGGGGCAGGGAGCCATGGAGTAGGTGTAGGGGGGATATGCTTTTTCTTCTCTACTTCAACACGTCACTGGAGACATCTAGGTGGTCAGCTGCATCTTTGCCTGGCATTGGGACTGAATGCTCACTATCTAACAGAAAGGCCCTGTAATTAATTTGTCCCTGAACTCCTGGAAAGAGCTTGGGTGCAAGTCCTTTCAGGTCATTCATTCTCTAGTGAGAGCCAATTCTGAGGCTGGAGACCTCAGTTTCGCTGTCTTCTTTGCATCCCAATTTCCAGTACTTACCCCATTGGCACTCACCCCTGGCTAACACAGTCTCTGTCTAAAGCCCATCCTTCCATTTGTCATCATAAGACTCATCTGCTGATAGGTCAATATGCCACTTTGTGCCTTTGTTCATGGGACCTAGGCATACCCTGACTGGAAGTCAAGACCTCCATAGAGCTAGATGTCTGTTATGAGCTGCAGAAGTTGCGTGTATACCTGATGTTTTGAATTTTGTGTGATCTGGGTCAAATGTCTGCTCTTTTGACTTCATTGTGGTTTGAGTTAGCTAGAGATATTTGAAGTGCTGAACAGAAACATGGGTGGAGTCCCAGGGAAATCTGGACATAGGATGCTGTGTAGGCTGGCCTGGTGGAGTACCTAAACAACTAGATTATTGCATCACGTCCCACGTTCAACCACCAGTCCAACCACCATTGTGCTCAATATCTTATGGGCACAATGGTGCCTGATCTATTCCACTATCAGTCATGATAATGAAAACAGTGCAGCCAATTTTCAAGGAACACTCCCTGGATCAAAACCTCTGGGGTAGATGTGCTACCTGTATTATCTTAAGTAATGTTCAAACTTAACCTAATTGCAAGTGTTAGAAGTAGCCTGAAGGAAGTAGGACCAGAGAGGCCACTTAATTTGTTCTGGGTCTTTACTACCATGGTATAGTCCTAGCTCAGCTGTCTTCAGGAAGTGTACACAGTACCAAACAACTTGAGAAAACACCAACAGGCACATAACTGTGAACTTCACATAACTTCTCAAAATTCTATGCTGTGGAACATTTTGAAGACAATATAAAGACAGGAAGAATCCTATCAATTTTCTTAGCTTTTTACACTAACAGTTCTAGACTCATGCAACTGTAAGCGAGATCCTAGCTACTCTTCATCCAATTTCTGCCAATGGTAACATTTCATAGAATATTAAACCAATTAATTCACATATATACACCCAGTAAACATAGTCAAAACTCACCATTTATGCGTACTTGTGCACACATGCGTGTGTGTGTGTGTGTGTGTGTGTGTGTGTGTGCATGCGTGTGCCTAGTTTTAGACGGTTTGTAGTGAGAATTCTCTAAATTTTGATCTATAGGGCTGGCACCAAAGTCATTCTTTCTCAAGGATTCCTCATATTATCTACGTTATCCTTCCCCATTTATGTCTTTAACATCTCACTTTGAAAGTGGCATGTAAAGTGATGTTAATAATCCATGGATATATATGTGACATAAGTATATTACTGTATGATAAAACTGATAGGTTAAGGAGACAGATAAAGACAAGGAAACTACTAGAAGCAGAGAGACATCACATGATGACAAGTGTCATTCCACCAAAAAGACACAGTATCTTAGATGTGAATGTACTAAAAAGCATAGGCTTACACTATTTGAGCAAAATAGTGTCTTCTTCTGATAAAGAAGAAAAGAGAACAGTAAAACAGTAAATTTGTGCTCATGTCTGGGGGACTTTACTATTCCACTTTCAGAAATTGCTAGTACTACTAGATTCCACAAAGAAATAATGATGTAACTAATTGGCAGAATTGAACTAGCATACACAGGGCATGGTCTAACAGCAGAAGATATAATTTGTATTCAAGCACACATGAAATATTCAACAAGAGAGATTACATCCTGAAATAAAAGTAAAAAATAGAAGGGAAAATGATTGAAATCACGAAAGATGTTTAAAATGCCAGTAGGAAAATGTTAACTAATAGTCCAGTGAGCTGTAACTACCCACCTACCAGAATAGCTGGCATTAACATTTTAAAATAGTCAAGAGATTGTACTATATTAAATACTGCCAGTGATAAAGACAAGCCAGAAATTAATACAGAAGCTATTCTGGAAATTAATTTGGTCAGTTTAGTGGCATCTTAGGAAACTAAATATTCACTTATCATAAGACACACAATTTATACTACTGGGCCTTTTATCCTGCCAAATCAAAACTTATGTTCACGCAAACACTCATGCAGAAATGTGCACAGCAGCCTTGTTCCTAATAGTTGGAAACTGGAAGCAACTCTAATTTTTTTCAATGGATGACTGATTAAACAAATTGCCTGTGTCTCTACCATGAAATGATGAAATTCTAGTCAATAAAATGAAGAAACTACCTGTAGATACAGTAGGAACTTGGCCCTCAAGGACATTGTGTTGAATGTACAAAATAAGCTCAAAATTATGTATGTATGTATGTATGTATATATATATATATATATATACCTACACATATGCATATATATATGTATGTACGTGTGTGTGTGATCTCATTGGTATAAAAGAAAATATTGTAATTTTGGTGTTCACTCTCAATCTGCTTTGAGGGACCATGGTTCTGAGACATGTGGAACCCACCATCTAAGGGCCTGGCTTGCCCTTCTGTATCCTTCCATTGTTACTTACGGGACATTTCCCCTTCAAATAAAGATGGTTCTGAATCAGAGCCAACACAGCTCAAGCAATTATAAACCAAATTCTAGAGTCACGGAGTGTGAAAGGGAAGGAGCATTGGAGATCATCTAGTTCAACAGTTCCCAGCCTTGGCTGCACTCACCTGAGAAGCCTCCAAATAGACTGAAGCCTGGGTCACTCCTTAGAGTCCCATTTTAATGGGCTGGGGGAGGTAGATCTATTTTTCAAAAGCTTCCTAGGTGATCCTAAAGTGCAGCCATGTTGAAGAACTACTGACCAATTCCAGGTGTGATCACGTCTGTCCTCATAAGCTGTTAAGGCAAGAATAACAGTTGTAATTACACCATCATAGGTAACACACAGTCCAGGCACATGGATAGAAAGCACTTGAAACAGGAAAACCACACAGTTGCCCTTTTCTAACCCAGTAGAGGCTCCTACAAGGATGATTGAGCATTCATTTACCGGGACCTCATTACAGAAAGACATGGTACAAACTCAGGCACAGGAAGGGCTACTGAGCTCTCACATCCTGTTCAGCGCAACTCATTAAAGTATTCCCAAATTTCATAGATCTTAATCTGTTACTGTCAGCACCTATTGGATCTCCATTTGCACCCAATTTGTCTCTGCCTTTTACAAGGAATGAGAACAAACAGCCCCTGCCCTTCTCACTTCTGAGGTCGCTTATTTACAATTGTGTTTTAGTACAAATTGGCCCATTTATTCATTAGTTGTAATGTGTCCCTTTCAATGTCTGGTTATCATCAGAGATGTTGTTATAATTCACCATAGCATTATAGGCATCTACATGTTATTAAATATGGTTTATAACAGAGTGGGAATAAGAGTAGGACTCTGGATAAGGAGGGAAAGGGTGGACATAAATAAAGCTAATACAGCAACAGATCTTGGTTCCTGGGTATTTAGGGTTGTAGGTAGTTCCCAAAATGTATGGGTAAAGGCCATATGAGTCACAGTGCTATTTCTCAAGGATTCTGAGGTGTAGAGAAGTAACATCAAAGGTCTAAATCAAACAGCAATGACAAGTTATGTTGATTGGGTTGGATGGAAGGCTCAGCAGGTGAGAATTCTCTCAGCTCTTCCAAAGGATATGAGTTTGACAAATCTACATTGGGAGGTTCATCACTGCCTATAGCTCCAACCCCAGAGAATCTGACTCCCTCTTCTGGCTTCTGTGGGCACCTACAGTACATAATTCCACCCCCACCCCCACCCCCCAACAAACACATCCATAAAATAAAATATCTTTAAAAACCATGCTGATAGTCTTTTTACTGTTTGGTGCTTTTACTATTCAGAAATTAGGGCCTTTTTGTTTCTCGGGTACTTTAGGTCTTTAAATATGTAGCAGAACATATTAATCATATCATTTTCAGTTTATGTGTTATCATTACTTTGCATTTGAAACTAGTTCTTTTCTTTAACACAAGTAAAATAACGGCATAGTATTAAGAGGAAAACATAACAAAAATCAGAAGGAGGGCATTGTCTTCCTAAAGGCAGCTTACACATGTATATAGATAGCAGTTGAGCCAGATGCCCTTGGCATAGATCTGGAGTTTATTTTTTTAATTGCCAATTTCTTTAGAATGATTGTTACCCACACAACTAGGTTAATGGACAGCTGAAACATGCCTGCTTGAGTTACGTGTCAACTTCAGCATGAGATTTTAGTGAGAAGTCCAGAGACTGGTTAAAACCGTGGGTCATTTTTTAACTAAGCCCCGTCAGAACACAAGGTCACCTTTCCCTGCTAAGAGTTAGCGGGGCACTAAATCTGCCCTACTCTGGCACTGATGACTCACTTCTCTTTGTACCTTCATACCTTCATTTATTTTTGCTCATTCATCCGTCCATCCACCCATCCATCTCTCCAATCATCCCTCACCCTCAATTCCCACTATATTTTCAGGAAGCTTGGTATTAGAGACTTCTAAGGAATCATTATTAGAGTTAGCCTCCCCGCTAAACACGATATACTTCACACTATCAGTGTATGTGGGGAGTATTTTACTTTCTGGAGATTTAGGCTTTTAGCCTTCGTGGACCATTAATATGCATATGTGGGATTATATTGATTTTGTTCTTCTGAGTTTTAAATTTTCACTTTTAATAGAGTACATATGAGTGTGTGTGTGTGTGTGTGTGTGTGTGTGTGTGTGTGTGTGTGTATGTGCAGGTACCCATAGAATACAAAAGAGGGTATCAAGAACCAATGGAGTTATAGGTGGTTGTGAGCTGTCCAATGGGAGTGCTAGAAACTAAACTCAGATGTTCTGGAAGAGCAGCAAAGTTCTTCCGTCTCTTTGCCATGTCTCCAGACCCACTTCTGGTTTTATATTTCAGTGTAGTTGCGTGTATGTAGGTGCAGGTTTTAGAGTGCATGTGCATGTGTGAGGGTATGTGTATATGTTCGGAGGGATAACCTCGTGTGTTATTCTCAGTACTGTGAGGATGTATTTATGGAGTCCACAAGAGCACAGAATAAAGGAAAGTCCGATATTTATGGGGAGATTCACTCACAAATGACAAATGGAGATAGAGAATAGCTGAGGTTTTCTGCTCTTGATAGCTGGGTGATGCCATCTGCCTTCTGACCAAAACCCAAGAGAGCCAGTACTTTGTCCCAGCCCACACATAGCCTCTAAGTCCTGCCCACAGGGGGGCGGTCCCTCAAAGACTATGGGAATTCTTTCAGCCACTGATGGGAGATGTCATTCTGTATATATGTTTCTCTTATCGGTTAATGTGTAAAGCCTTGTTGACCAATAGGTAAGCAAGATATGTGGGATTAGGAGAGGTGGAGGATTCTGGGAAACATAGTAGAGTCTCAATGTGATCTCGGGAAGAGAGGACATGTGTCTGCATTCTTGGTAAAATAAGACCATGTAGAAATACATATATTAATGATTATGGGTTAATATTTAAGACAGAGCTAGCTAATAAGAAACACTAGTAACTGGCCAACAGTGTTATAACTAATAGAGGAGTCTTTGTGTGTTATTTTGGGACTGATGTGGCTCTGAGACCAGGCTGGTGGGAAAGTGCTTGTAACAGTACACACCCTAAAGCTTGTCTCTACCCCCAGATCCAGACAATGCTATGTAAATCTCAGCACCCAAAGGTGATGCCAGCTTTCAAACCAAAGACTAGTATGCTCTGTGTGAATGGAGAGATGCCTAGCCAGGGAAAAATCATACTGGGAATAAGAAACCTAGTGAAACCATCACAGAGTGAGTGGATAAGCAAATGCTCTAACTAGAGGGTGCATCTCATGTGTGCCTCAAGAGAAGATAATTTGGAAATTATATGGAAAGCTGTTGTTTACTTTAAAAATGCTGACTGACACCTACCTAATCAGCCAAGTGCTGAAAATACTGGGACACACACGACCAAAAAGAGAGTGCCTAAGCACGGAAGGCCAAATGCCAGATAATTTTTGTACATGCACATAGCAATTTTGTTAGGTTAAAAACAATAATGAGCTTGTGCCACCATTTAATAAATTACCTATAAAAATAAGGCACTTTAAATGCATTATCTCTCACTTTTACCAAGGTGAGTTATTTAACTCCCATTTTAGAGTTGAGGAAATGGAGAGAGAAAGAGTGATTTAATGACCTGGTCAAAACTGGGGACTGCTGTCACTTTATGGTTATGTGGCCTTGGATAACTTGCCTGGCCTTGCAGATGTTTCCTATGCGGTAAGTGTGGTTCTTGCTATGCAAAGGCTGTGCAAATGCAAAGGATCCTAAAGAGATTTTAACTTGTGGTTTAGGGAGAAATTTATGATGATAATTAAATCACTGAAATTCCTCCACTCAAAGCTACACGAAATTTTCAAGCAAGTCATGGGCAAGGAAGAGAATGCAGTTTGGAACTGGTGTCCTATACCACCTGCACAACTGTGAAGGACCACAATGAGGAGATCACGTGGCTTAAGGCTACCAAATCTGATGACCTGCACTTGAACCCTAAATTCACGTGGTGGAAGGAGAGAACTGTCTCTGAAAAGCTCTCTTCTGACCTACACACACACACACACACACACACATACACACACACACTTTGACACATACACACACATGCACTGTAGCACACCTATATATAACAATCAAATGTAAAATAAAATAAATGTAAATGAAAATGGAAAGTTGTATATTCCTAGAAACACCTTAATCCTGGGCAAACAAGGATGGCTGGTAATCACTGTATCTCCTAGCTTGCTCCTTGAGCCAGATGTTCCATCCTGACAACATCATGTAAGGTTTCTACAAGTGCTGCCTTATTGCAGGTGAAAGGTGAGACCATCAACATGAATCCCGGTAGTAGTTTCTGAACCATGTTTTTCCTGTGATGCTGTGTTTGGGCAAACACTGCCTGCATGAGTGATCCTTAGGCTGACTCTATCCCACAAGGCTCTGAACTGGGTCTTCTCCAAAGGGTTCCCAAGTCAGAATTACAGCTCAATCACACATTAATTTCTGGGGGCAGGACAAGGTTAATGTGGCAAAGGATTCCAGCTGCTGGACAAGACCATCATCATCTTTATTTCAGGGGAGGCATATGGGTAACTTGCCTGGGAGTAGGTAGGAAGAGAAGATTTGCCAGGAGCCTGCCTGTCCTGCTTTATTATTAGGTTAATTGAAACCATAAAAGCAAACTCAGATTTGCATTAAAGCCCTGCCTAGCAGATGGTGACAAGTTCCGAGCATCATAAAAGGAGGATTGAAAGTTATAAAGAGTCTTGGGCTCATCTGTTCCAGGATGAGGTTGGGAAGACATTGTGAGAGAAGGCTTACTCACAGGGTCAGGGGGAGGGGTAGGCTGAACCCTGGAGAGTTCATTCCCAGGAATGGTCACAGCATCCTTTGTTGCTCACTCTTAAAGAATGTGCCTTCTCAGCTTTCTTAGTTGAAATGAGTCTGGTTAGCTACCCCTCAGCCTACTCATGCCATTTAGACTGCCTACTTCTGTGTCACTGGAACCAAAACACTCACAGAAGTCACAGAAAAGAGGATGGGTTATTTTTACTCATAGTTTCAGAGGTTTCCACCCATGGTTGATTGATCCCATGTGTACAGGCAATGTTGTCAAGGTTAATCTTGATTGATAATGTGATGCCATTTAGGATTATCATAGAAACAAATCTTTGTTAATATTTATCACAGAATCTTTATATTGGGTTCCTTTTTTTGTTTATCCACTAAGAAAACCCATACAGTATATTTTGGTCATGCCCTCTCCATCCCCCCTACAACTCCTTCCAGATCCTCCCCTATCCCATACCCACATAACGTATGTTCTCTCAACCCCTGCTACATACATACTAAAATAAATCAAAACAAACAAGCAAAAAAAAAACCAAGCAAGATATAACAGAAGAAAATTACTCCCCTTAAAAGAAGGGACAAAGCCACACCAAAAAACCATGGAGTTTATTTAATGTTGATCAACTACTCCTGCCCTAAAGTGTAGTTGATGTGACCAGTGACATGCCACACCACTGGAGGTTTTTCCTAGGAAGTGGACCTGAAGTCTCACCTTTAACTAGGAAGCTATTTACAATTGATATTCTGGAAAAGATAAAGTAAGTTTTCTCCAATGAATTAATACTGGAATTGGATGGCTTTTATATGATTACTTCATCATAGCATCAAGCAAAGTAACTAGTACAATCACAAAGGCAGAAAGGTGTCAGAGAACTTTGTCATTAATGAATAAGCAGAGGCCAAGACAGGAGAAGTGACCAGGAATAATATACCCCCAATATTAATCCCCCAGTGACTTACTTCTTCCATTTATCCCTACATTCAAGTTTCCAGACCCTCCTGAAATAGCACACCATCTAAGAGCCAAGCATTTCACTCAATAGTAGAAGTTATATATTCAAACCTCAATGAGTTCTATCTTTCCCACAAAGGGCTGTTATAAGAAGTGCCAAGTTTGAGCAGCTTCAACAATGGAAATTTACTTCTCAAATTCCTGGAAGCTGGAAATAGAAGATTAAATTATTAGGTGATTTGTTTTATTTGTAAGTCCTCTTCTCCTTTTACATCATCCTCTTTCTCTTGTTTCTCTGTCCTTACATTGTGGAAGAGGTGAAGTCTCTCTTTGGGCTCTCTTTTATAAGGACACTAAACCCATTCCAGGGGACTCTTTTTCATGGGCCAATGATTTCACAAAGGTCCTACCTCCAGATGTCATCATACCAAGGATTAGGAGTTTCAAATAAAAATCTCAAGATGGTAAAGAAATGCCCAGTTTAATAGAAAAAAAATCAATGTGAAACTGAGGTGGAACCCTCCTGTTTGATGGGTAGTTTGCATAATGTCAACAGGTGGTATGAAAGCTCCAAGAGAAGCTTAGCCCAGTATGATACTGTGAGCTACCGTATCAACCTTCCAGGAAAGATGTGTTCACCTGTGTAATATTAGCAAGGCTGTTATGGAGAGAACCAACCACTTTCTGATGGAATATAAGTACTATTTCATAGGAGAAAATTCATGCCTGCTAATATAAACTGGTCAAAAGTACATTGTAGGTGATGTCAAAGATCCTAATGGGTAACCAGCCATCATTGGTTTGCTAAATGGGCATGGTATTTGTCTTAGATGGGGTTTCTATTGCTGTGAAGACATACCATGGCCATGGAAACTCTCAGAAAACATTTACTTGGGGCTAGTTTGCAATTTCAGATGTTTAGTTCATTAGCATCATGGCAGGAAGCAAGATAGCATACAGACAGACATGGTGCTGGAGAGGTAGCTGACAGTTCTATATTTTGATCTGCAGGCAACAGGAAGTGAACTGTCACACTGGGTGTGTGGCTTGAGTGTATATAAGACTTCAAAGGCTGTCCCCAGAGTGCCCATTCCTACTCCTTATGATAGGGCCACTCTTTATGGGTCAAGCATTCAAACACATGAGTCTATAGGGACATATCTATTGAAATTACCACAATGTCAAACTGCCTTTTATATATTTGTGTTTATATCTGTAGATTAGTGCTATTCTTTACTCAGGGAAGCATCTCTTTTTAGTGAGTGAAGTTTAATGTAGAATTCATAACCAGTCAAAGAGCTAAGAAAAAGTGAGAATTAAGTGCTCAACCATAAATGGAAACCATTTTATCCCCTCTTCCATGGAGCATCACAGAAGAGGAGGTAAAAAGAATGGAAGAGCTGGGAGGTGGAGAGCATTGCTGTGAAATGTTGTCTTCTAGACTTAATGTTTTAGTTGTGAACTCATAACAGCTGTAGTTACCAGTACAGTCCTCCATTATGAATGAAGGGGAGGCTCATGAGGACCCACCCCTCCACGAGGAGCCATTGTCAGTTAATGATTGCTGGGAAGGGGACTCTCTTTAGTGATTACATCACTATTAAGTTACCCATGATTCAGCAAATAATGTCCCACCCATATTCATGAAACAACCCTAATCAAATTCAATAGATCAAAAGGAGCAACAAGCAAACACAATGATATAAAAATTGGAATGGACTATTGGAAAGAAGGGGTCAGTAGGTGTGAGGGAGAAAAGAGGCAGTGGCAAGATTGAATATGCTCACAATACATAATAAAAGTGTATAAAATTGCCAAAATGAAACTTAAAAATAGAAAAGAAATTCAGCCCATGGTACCATTATTCTCATTTCCACTGTTCTATAACTATTGTGACAGTGCCCACCTGTCACTCTCCCATAGCTTCCTCTTCTTTAATGGTCTCAAATATCACATACAGTTCTTCTGTCATATTTATTACTGTTATAATGAGGCAATAAGACAAAATATACTATTCTGGAAGCTAGAAGGTGAAGACCAGGGTTCTAGCAGAATTGGGTTTTGATGTGTCTCTTTGCATGAAGAAAACTGTTCTTTCCAGTTGTGTCCTTAAACAATAAACTTTCTCATGTTTCTGAAAAGGGTGCTAGTCGCATCTGTAAGTATTCCTCTCATAACCTAATTTAATCTTTATGATAGTCCCAAAGACAAACCTCTAAATATGGTCTCACTAGAGATTAAAACTTCAAGATGTGGATTTTGTAGGGACACAGCACTTAGTCCATAAGTCTTCCTTCTTCCCTGCCCACTGAATCAGACACTTCTCATTGCCCTTTTCATAACTATATGACCCAGAGGAATGAGACTTAATGAATTGATTGATGTTCTATGTCTGTAGTGAATACTTCTTGATATCTCTGCCCATTCACACCCCCTTCTCACTTTCAGAGAATGACTCATCTCCCACAATAGACTCCTTTAGACATTAAGTTATGGACATGTCAGTATTTCCCATTATCTTTTCAAATACCTCACGGAAAAGAACACAAGTTTGGATGTTCCTCACTCTAATCTCCCCTCCCATATCTCTCTTTTCTCCCATTATCCTCCCCCACATCTGGGTTTATCTCCACCAATTACTTCTCTTCAGCATCTTTGATTTTTGTTGTTTCATCTCTGACTCTGGCATTGTCTATGTATATATTTTAGGAGCTCTCCCTCCTATTGTGTCTCCCCTCTTACTGTGTCTACATCACTATCTCATTTTACTCTTGGAGGGTAGTATTCTTTCTATATCTGATTTTCTTGACTTTTCATTTCTGCCATTTTACTGAAATGCCACGCACTTTGCCCATTTCAGCTTGCACAGGGCTGTAGAAACAGATCTACGTGTTTACCTGCAAATTCTTGCTCTAGAAGTTCAACTGTGGGTTTTACTTCTTCACTATATCATCTATGGCAACACAAACACACACACACACACACACACACACACACACACACACACACACACTCCCCTACCTCTACCTCTTCAAAAGTGCCTGACTGAATGATAACCCCATAGGACTGTGCAAGTGTCTCACCATCCAATCAGCGTAGTACAGAAATGGTTACTAACGAGTGAACCTATATTCTAAAAGTTTATATTCATTGAGTGTCAGGGATTCTTTATTGGTCATTCTTATATTCAGTGTAGCAAAATAGACACTTAGAAAATGTCCTTTATCTAATAAATGGAAGAATGCTAGAATGACATTTCCATGGTAATGTCCATGATGCTGCATATATAAACAATCTGAACAAAACCTTTGGGCCAAGACCTTGCCCTCTCATCATTAAGTGCATACCCACTAATCTGCCACCTAAAATGTTCTAATTTAGAATGAATTGCAGTGAAAATTCAGTTCTCTGAGATGTGAAGGGAGCACAAGGCAGTAATAGCATTCATTGATCCTGTACCATGTATATGCCACACACCAGTCACTTTGCATGCTAGGTAATCATTTGTGTTTTAAGGCACACTATTTAGAGAAGAGAAAATTGAGGCCAATAAAGGTTAAACAACTTGGCCATTGAGGAGAGAGATAAGACTGGATACACATAGATAATTGTTAAAACTGGGTGATGAGAACATGGAGATTTTCATTATCATCTTCCCTTAGTAACCATACTGGACTCAATATAGTACCACTCACTGACACTCAAAGTTATGGTTGTGATGTCTCTTAGATAAAATGACATAATGCAATATTTGCACATAGTCTGTCCACTAGTCTGCTATGTTTTAAATTATCTCTGTATCACTTTCTATACCTCATATAATATAAATGATACACGAATTATTCTCACACTATATTGTGTTAATATTTTATTTTTTTGTGCTATCCAAATATTTTTCATCATAGTTCAGTTGCAGATGTGTAACACATGGATCAAAAAGGTCAAAGTCCCCTCATGGCTCAAGGAACCCTGCAAAAGAGTGTAACAATCATAGGGGATAAAGGACATCAAGAAAATGAGGCCCCTGAAATCAACATAATCAAAGCTCTTGTGAATTCACAGAGACTGGAGCAACATAAGCAGGGTCTGCCTGGGTCTGCACCAGGTCTTCTGCATATATATTATGGCTCCCAGCTTAGTGTTTTAACAGGACTCCTGCTGCTGTTGTTTATGCTTGCTCTTGTGCTTTCTTTTCTATTTACTTGTCTTCTTGTCTTGTTTGGTTCCAATGTGCTAGATTTTGTTTTCCTTTAACTTATTTTGCTTTGGTTTTATCCCTTAAAAGCCTGTTTGTATTCTAATGAGATTCAGAAAGGGGTGGATTCAGATGAGAAGGAACATGGGGAGGAACTAGGAGGAGTAGAGGGAGGAGAAACCTTAATCAGGATGTATTACGTATTAAGAGAAACAAAATCTATTTCCAATGTAAGGAAACAAAGAAAAAAATGAAGGTCAATGGTATGCTCCCTTTTTTTTGTGCTAAGGTTTTTTTATATATATATAATAAAACCAGAACATTTGTCTACCACTCACTTTGTGTATTAGTTGTCTGATTTTGTTAGTTAGCTCTGTCTTGGTGTGACAAAGTATCTGAGACTAAATGAATTCAAGTAGAAAAGGCTTATTTTGGCTCATGCTTTTAGATTTTCAATACATGGTCACTTGATTCTGTTGTTTCTGGGCCATAAGAAGGTAGACATGTCAAGAACATATCTTCAGGACTTCCAACATTTTTCAACAGTTTACTCAGCTATGAGCATATCAATGGATTGTTTCACTGATGAGGGTAGAAATTTCATGATCCTGTAACTCGTGAATACTTCTTCCCCAAGAACCAAACACTTACATGAGAGCCTTTGAAGGATGCTCCAAATTCAAGCTAGAACACTGTTGTGTTCTTAGTATCAACCTTAGCAACTTAGGGCTGCATTCAGTTATCTGTGGGGAAGCAGCCTACATTCAACACCACTGTGTTGCTATGTTAGAGTTGCCTACAAGCAATGCTGTAGGTGGAGGCTGCAGTCATCTCATGGTTGGCTAGGGTGGTCATGTAAACTCATGCATACAAGGTCTTTGCTGACTGGTCTTCAGCAGTATCAGTTCTTTGCCCTTTAAGTGACTTCAAGATGATAGGTATGAGTGAAAATGCTATGATAGGAGACAGCCTTTGTAAACCTAGTCTTGGAAGTGACATCCATAATTTTGACTCTATTTTGTTTATGAAAGCAAGTTGGTAAGTCTATCTTATAATCTGGACAGAGGGATCACACAAAGGTGCACCTCTAAAGAATAAGGCATCAATTCAGCATCCCTATAGGCTACCTAACAGAGGCAGCAAGAAGCTTTTTTGGCTCTAAGGCTTTTTTGTTTGACACTATCCTCTGTTTTTCTGCTACTCTCAGCAACCTTATGGATTCACTATTGACAGTTCCTTAGCTCCAATTAGTATATAAGGTTGACACAAAAGAACCCAGGTCTATAAGCTTAACATTGCTAGTATTTGGTGTTAGTTGGGGGATGGTGCCCCATAGAATCATCATTACCATTGGGAAAATAAAAAAGTACAAGATAAGAAATAGGCAGCCATCAACTAAGAAGTGGCTCTCAGGGAGCCCCTAAGGGACAGAGAAACTGCAGAAAACCAAGGTAAGAATGCTTGGAGATTTCATCTGAGCCATTAATTGAGGTTGGAAAACTGGCATATCCTTTTAGCAACAGCTCTGACAGGGTGAGTAGTATAATGTAAATAAATGGTCCTTAGATATTGGAGAGAAGAGATATGCCTGAAATGAGATCGGGTAAGTGGATCAAGCAAAGAGGGAGAATCTGTTAAGAATGACCCAGAGCCAGATTCATTTTAAGAATGGACTATGAGGTATGGTAGATAGAACCAGGAGAAGAATTCAGGACCAAGTAAACTGTCCTTGGGGCATCTAGTAGTGTGTAAGTCGGACAACAGCATGGAGACCCTGAGCACTCATTCATGGTCTCTGAAAGCAAGCTAACATCCTATATGTCTCCTCCATCCTGGCTCTTATGAGCATGGTAACAGACTCTAGGGCCCCAGGAAATATAGCTCTAGGAACTGCTAATGCAACTGGATGAGACTTTGTACCAGGATTTTCAAATGCATGTCTTCCCATCATGGAATTTGTAGGCTGGCTTCATGGATTGCCTTGAAAATGGAGGCCAGCTGAAATTGGAAGACAGCTGTGTCTGGGCTCCCAAGTTCTGTTCCTTTGTAGACAGATAAATGTACAGTGCTTATGGAAGTCCTGGCTCAGATTCTAGCTCTATTGCTAACCAGCTGTGTGGCAGTAGTCAAGAGATTTAACTTTTCTATGTCCCACCTCACTGTGCATGGTCTATACAAGAGAAAGATAAAGGCATGTATTTCGTGTAAAGCAGAATTATTACTGGAACCTAGTAAGTACACAAGGAATGTCAGCCATTATAGTAACAATACTTTCTATGATTCTCCTTATTATTATACTATACATGGTCTCCTGTTTTAAAGTATGTGTTGCCTAGGGGGTTATCATGACAAGAATCCTGGCCCTTAGCAATACAGTTTCAAGAAAACTTCTCTGCTCTGGAGAGCCTCGAAAAGCCCCTGGGAGCCCTGAGGAGATGGGGCCGTCTGCTTTCATCTCAGAGAAGAAGGCAGGCATAGTTCTAATCCCAGGCGTCCCTGGGTCTGGGGAGCAGGATGTATTTCTTCTTATTTTTGCTGTTTAAATTTTCTGAATGCATTTCTCAGAGGGTCGAGCAGGAGGGGGGCTGTGGAGCCCAGGGAAAGCTGAGCACCCAGGAGCCTGAGCGGCTGTGATTAGATGGCGAAGGCCCAGCAGCAGCAGCTGTTAATCCTCACTATTAATTAGAAGATCTGGGAAGAGAATACCAGCCTATGGGCGGTTAAACTACAGCAGTGCTCTGCCTTTCTCTGCAGGGTAATCCCCTCTGCGACTAGGGTGAGTGTGGGCCCCAAGAGAAGCCTTAGGAAGGCTAGTGCCAGCACACACCTATCATCACATGCCCAGCTGTTCCTGCTCCCAGAGGGAGCAATCTCTCTGGGACAGCACTATCCAGTTAGCCACATGGCATCTGAGCAAACTGCAGAAAGGAGTGCTTCTGTTCCTCTATGGAAGGCCAGGAATGGAGCTTTGGTGGATGGATGCTGGGGATTGGCAGTGGTGACTGCAGGCCAGGGCTCCTCTTCAGTGCTGACATTCAGATTTTGCAAACCAGGAGGGTTGAAACTGAGGAGCTGCGTACGTACAGATCCCTGGGACATCAAAGGCCACATGATTCATGTATGGCCTCATGAGTCACTGTGTTTGATTTGCTGGCCTCGTCCTTGCCAGCAAGATTATAGAAGACCATGTTTAAAGGGAGCTCTTTCCTATTCCAATGACTGAAGGTTCCTATCCAACTTCCACAGGCTGGTTGTGGAGACTTCTTAACCACCAAGCTTGAGAGTTCCCTGTTTCCAGAGACTTCACTTGTATAAGAACAATTCCAGTCTGTTCTAATTTTCTCTTAACTATGAGAGGGAAGTACACTAAGAGCATTAATCTGTCTTTCTAAAGGTGAAAAAGTTGACAATGGGAAGATTGTTGAGGTCAGCATGAAAGGGAGGGGTAGACTCCACCGACTCCTTGGATGCTTCTGGTCTAGGATGCCCTATGTTTGCCTGTATGGTTTTCTCACTCCTTCCACTCAAAGACATCCTCTGTTCCTTTAGGACCTAACTCATGTTTTGTTTCTTCTAAGTCTTCCTTAGACACGATGATACTATATGTTCTCATTTCCCTGTTTCCTAGACTTCTCTTCACATGGACATTTATGTTACAAGTTGCACCAGGTTAAGGCAGGTCAGGAATTCATATCCTGGGGTATGCAGGAAACACAGAAGAGAATTGGAAGGTCGGGTCCTCTATCAAGGTGATGGGGAATGTCCTTCTGTATATATCTTTCTCTTATTGGTTGATGAATAAAACACTGTCTGGCCAGTAAGGCAGGTAGATAGGTGGGACTAGGACAAGGAGAATTCTGAGAAAGGCAGGCTGAGAGGCCCTCCAGAACAGTCATCATGTAGGCAACCAAAGGAGTAACAGGCCCAGACCCTTCTCAGGTAAGTTAAGACAATGTGGAAATACTTAGTTTAATTTAAATGGGTTAATAATTAAGACAGATCTAGCAAATAAAAGGCCCTAGCCATCACATCAGCCAATTAATATAGTGTGTTTATTTGGGGCCCAAGGGTGGCAGGACCAGTAAGGAGAAAGAACTTCTCATTACGCCAAGGTGGCATTTCTGATCAGCTTTGTAACCTGTACCAGGCCTCTCAGTTCCCTTGCCCTGTTTTCTCATTTTATCAAGTGTATGTGTCTAGAGATTGAGAGAATGGGAGAGGCACTGCAGAATGCTGACTTCTGGGATCTCACTATGCTTAGTGTTAGCAGAGAAGGCTACTGGGACTGAGGTACCTGAAGCTGGGAGTTCTATCTTCCTTGTTCCACATTACCACAATGGGCATCTTCCAAAGGTTGTTAATTAGACAGGATATAGATATTTGAAATGAAAATCCCAATCTGAAACTCTGTCATTAGTGATCCAGGACAACAGTGATGATGATAACCATGCTGATGGTTTCACACATTTAATCATCAGTCTAGATTTTATGTTAAGACTTTGCATGCAGAATCCCAAATACTCTTCACAGGAAAACAGTACTTTTCCTCTCTATTTGATAAATAAAGGTTTATAGAGGTTTGATAATAGGTTACCATTATTCAATAAGATGATGCTTTGGGATTGTAATACATGCTTTGTGATTGCCAGTGCATCTAAACATCCTGTGGTTTTCCCAAGTTCACTGAATAAATCTGGAAATGTCAGAAAACACTTTGTATGTTGTGTCACTTTGGAGTCACCATCTATATCAGTTGTCACTTCTGTGATCTATATATCTTCTCATAGGCAAGAGAAGCCACAGATGATAACCTACCTCTGGCATCTTGTTTGACAGATGAGGCATTGAGACCTATACAGTATGACGCCCAATTAAGATGTTCTAACTGTTACAGGCAGAGTGAGGATTTGTACCCATGCCTCATGCCCTTCAAGTCCACTCTTCCAGTGAGCATAACCTTGGACCAGATCAAGCCCATTGTCCCTATCATTTGTTTCACTTGTCAGAAACAAACCTTTTCCTATAAGTTTATGTGGAAGCACACAGTATTGTGAGAAACAATAGAGACATTTCCTTGTACCCTCTGCCTAAGTTCATGAAATGGTAACCCACTTAACTGTAGAGTCTACTGTCATCCAGGATACTGACCTTGGGACAGTCAGGATAGCTCTATACCAGGAGTCACCACATCATGTTCCTCTGATGCTGTCCACACCCTGGCAAACACTAACTGATGCCCATTTCTCTAGTTGCCTAAAAGAGTGGCAATAGGTGGCATAACAGTATGTAACCTTTTGAGTTTGGTGATTTTCACTCTGCAATGTCCTCTGGTACATGGCTCAGTTTTGTTTATGTATAATGAAAATGTCATTTCATTTAACTCATTACATGCTGAGTGCATGTGGGTCATTTCCTGTTCAGGGCCATTGTTAACAAACATTCATCTACAAGTCTTTGCGTCAGTGAAAGTTTTTATTTCTGTGCCACGAACATCTAAGAATATGCTAGTAATATGTTCAGTTTCACAAGAAGAAACTGTTAAACTCTTGGACTGTGTGTGTGTGTGTCAGGATTTTCAGCCCCACTGATATTATTAAATAATGTCTCTATTTGTCACTTGAGCCACTGTGGTTCATAGTGACATCTCATTGTATCTTTAATGTGTGTTTATACTGGCTAATGATATCAAACACCTTTTTATGTGATCATCTGCCACATGGACATCTTCCTTATTCAAATATCATTTCCCTGCTTTCTCATAGGATTATTATGATAATCACTTTTATTGCCACTTTTGTGCAATTCTGGGGATTTAACCTGGTGCCTTGCACATGGTAAGAAAGCACTGTACTCTTGAGCTATAACCCAAGCCTAATTCTCTTTTGAAAGTTCTGTATATAATTTGTGTGTTAGAGTATTGTTGGATATGACTAGCCTGCAGAGTATATTTCTCATGTTTAGCATGTCTAATGCAATGCAATCTTTTCTACTGTGATACATTCCAGTTTATTAACTTTTCCTTTTACATGCCATGCCTCTGTATTTAAACCAAGTACTTCCACCTTATTCATGGCCCAGTTTTCTATTTTCCTATAACTATCTACATAAGTCAGTGATGAATTTTGAGTTAATTCTTATACAAAATATAAGGCTTAAGTCAACCTTACATTTTTGCCCATGTGAGTCCTGTTATTATGACAAAATGTGTTTAAAATCAATCATTTCTCCATCAAAATTTCTTTGTATCTTTGTCAAAACCTAGTTGCTCTATATACATAGACCTATTTCTGCTTTGTTACACTATTACTTAGGTCTCCCTGTCTCAGCATGAGTCTTAGTTACTACAAATATTGATTATCTTCAAATATACTAATTCTTCTTCAGGTATCCCTATTTCAAAATTGTATATAAATTTATGATAAATATACATTTTAGAATAATTATATCTATTTTTTAAAAAACTAAGTTTCTAATAAAAATTACATTATGCATATGAATCACTCTGCAGATAACTTCACCCTGTGAGTCTTCTGATCCATGTTGTATAAAATTTCACCATTGATTTCAGGTTTTCAGTTACTTTTAATAGAATTTTTTAGTTTTCAGTAGATAATTTTTAACTTAACACCTGATTAGTTCTTATTTTTGAAGTATATTTAGAGTTGTAGTTTTAATTTTAGTGTCATGTGGGATTTTTTGCTTGTTTATGTAAACAAAGTGAATTTTGTGTTTAAATACTTGGACCTTTCTGAGTTTACTTGCAGGTTCTAATAGTTGTTCTCTGCTTAATTGAGTATTTTGTGTATGGACAGCCATACCTTGTGAACACACATGTGACTTTATCTTTCTCTCAGATCTGTGTCTTTTATTTCCTTTTCTTGTCTTATTACACCAGCCAGAACATCCAGAGGCAATGTTGACTATGAGTAACAAGAACAGAGGTCTTTATTTTGTTCAGTCTATCACCATCAATATAATATTAGATATTCCTTAGGAATCTCAGTGCCCTCACAACCATTGCTGTTTTCTGAGACTTTGATCATGGGTGGCTTTTATTTTGTTCAGATGACTTTACTTCATTTTCTGCAATCATGAGTTTTCTTTAGCTGTGTAGTAAAGTAGTTGTCTTAGTATTTGCATATTGAACCATTCTTACATCATTGGCATAAACCCCACTTGTTTTATGATATATAGTTCATTTGTATGTGCTGCTAAATACTATATTTTAATGTCTTTCTGGGGACTTGTGGCTCAGTACTTATACAGAATATCCATTATACTTCCCCTCCCACCCTTCTATTATATTTACTTTTCTTCCTTTGTTTGGTTTTGGTCCCAAGACAACAATGAATCATCTCTTATCTCATTTCTACTGTTTGGAGGAGTATGTATGAAATTGATGTTCATTCTTCCTTAAATATTTTGTGTTATTTTCCAGTAAATCCACCAGTGTCTTTTTAGAAATTTGTAAACTTTTAATTACGTTTCTTTAATAGGGGATATTCAGCATTATAATTTCATATTGGACAAGGACACTGGTGTCTTCTGAGAACTCAGTTGTTTTACCTAAATGATTAAGATGTACTGCAAGTTCTTACAAACTATTTTCTCATTATTTTCTGATGTTTGCATCCTCTGTGGTAATAGCTTATGTTTAATTCCTAATATTGACACTTTGAGTCTTATTTTGTCCATCTAGGTGGCATTTATCAATTTTATTTTTTTCCTCAAGGAACCATTCTTTATCTCATTGATATCCTTTCATTTTGTTTTAAATTTTGATTCCTGTTCTTTGTTATTTCTCCTTTAACTTGCTTTATGGTTTTTTTTTTTACTGGCTATGTTGTTGTTGCAGGCACTTATATTATTGACTTGAGATTTTCCCTTTTTCTTAATATGCATTTTAATGCTGTAAATTTTTTCAGCATTGATTTAGCCATGCACCACAAATTCTGATTTAGTCTTAGCCCTGTGTAGTTACTCTTTTCTTCTTTTGATGGTTACTCTTTGGTACATGGATCTTTAGGAGAGTATTGTTTCATTTGCATGTGTTAGAGAGTTCTTAATTATCTTCTTGCTATTAATTTCCAGTTTGACTTCATGTTGCTATCTTCGACACCAATTATTTTCATTTTTGTCATGGTTTAATGAAAAATGTTCACAAAGACTCATATACTGAATACTTGATCCTTAGATGTTGATATTATTTTCAAAGATTCAGTAACTAAGGAGGTGAATCTTCATAGAGAGATGCCTGTGGTGTTGTGTCTTTGAAAGCCAGACCTTATTTCTAGTCCCCTTCCTGCTGTCTGTTCTGTCATGTGGTAAACAGCATCCTCCAGAACATCCTACTGCCTGGGCTTAGATCAACACATTAATATGGCCCAGGGCAGGGGGCTGATATCTTTGAAACTATGAGCCAAAATCACTCTTATTTCTTTAAGCTTTTCTTTGGGTGTTTTTGTCAGGGTAATGTTGACATATGCTTCATGAGACCTTGAAAAGCACGTGTCCTACTGTTAGTGAATGAAACATTACCCAGATGCTGTTTTAATTCTGTTGGTTAATAGTCTTCTCTTCTTCTTCTTCTTCTTCTTCTTCTTCTTCTTCTTCTTCTTCTTCTTCTTCTTCTTCTTCTTCTCCTTCTCCTTCTCCTTCTCCTTCTCCTTCTTCTTCTTCTTCTCTGTTTTATTTTTAACCTAGTCTTTATATTAATTATTAAGGAGGAGGTTAACTAATCTGTAAACTGTAATTGTGGGTTTGTTTATTTCCACTTTTCTTTGTAGAAGTTTTTGTTTGTGGTCAGTACGTGCATATGTAGGACTAACTCCCTTTTATTATATAGTCTTTCCCTGTCTTTGATACTTTGTTGTTTTGTATTCTATTTCATTGAATGCTAATATCCATCCCTACTCTCTTTTGATTAAAGTTTGTATTCTGTATTTCCCCCAATCTTTTAAATTCTACTTTAACCTGTGTAATTATATTTGAGGTTTTTATACATTGTATACATCATATCATTTCCAATGTCTGTCTTCTATTTATATGCTTAATCTTTGCATTAATGTAATTATGTATATGTAAGCCTTCTTCCTACAATTGTTTTTATGGTTTGTATTGTATTTTTATTTCTCTGTTTTGGTTTCTCTACCTGGTGGGTTAATTAAACATTTTACAGACTTTGATTTGAGGTTTATCTATAGTGTTATTTAATTTTTTAAATTCTTTTTGGTGCTGGCTCTAATTGTAAATGCCAATGACAAAAAATGACAAATAAAAGTTATCATCATCATCATGATGCTACAACTTAGGTCCTGTGGTTCTGACCCTGCTTTTATTTTTTTAATTGTTCCCCTAGTCTAATGTGTGTGTGTGTGTGTGTGTGTGTGTGTTGTGTGGTGTGTGTGTGTGTGTGTGTGTGTGTGTAGATTTTCATGCATGTGTACATGTGTTTGGATGAGTGCATATAGGTTCATGTAATTGTGTAGGTGAGAAGTTGATGTTGAATTTTTTCTCAGTTGTTTTCATATTTTATTATTTTGAGGTGGGGTCACTAATTATACCTGAATCTCACCTCTGTCTCCTACTTCAGCCATAGCATTATGCATAGATGCATACTGCTGTACCTGGCTTTTACAAGTGTACTAGGGAACCAAACATAGGTCTTCATGCTTGCATATTAATAAATTTTAGCTTCTCTATAGTTTTCATATATCTATTCCATGTCTAATGTTCAGGGATACTCATTGCTCTTAGTGGAAAGAATAAGGAAATCCAAGTACAGTCCATAGAGATTCCCTATGTATTTATTGTTGCTGTGTTTTCCACCTCCAGAAATAAATTTCAGTTAGTTAGCCAGATTTCCAAAGGAAAACAATATGAATGACTTATGACCTAGTAGCAGGGAACATAGGACCAACCTAGTCTGTCAAATCAGTACATTTCAGATGGTTTCCTGGAATTATCTTTCTAGCCACAGAAGGAAGCTATTCCTATTTGTGGTGCCTAATATATAGCATTTACCTCTAAACTGAAACACTACATCCTGGAGGAAATCTTGGTAAGACATGGGAAGTGAATAAAATAAGGCCTGGGTAGTAAATATCTCACAAGTCTCAGGAAGTTCCTGGAACTTAATGAGATTCCCCGGGGCCTCTTCCTTAACCTTCTATGCATAGGTTGTACAGTTTAGGTATAAAACTCAGGTCTGTCTGCTTAGACAGGCAAACTCTTTGTCAAATGAGCCATCTCTCCAGTCCCAAGTATGTCTGTAGAGATGACACACTTTACAATAGACTCTTACAGGACCCTCCCTGCTAAATGTAAGAGTCATTTTCTATGAACTCTAAAAGTAATCCCTTTCTAGAACATCATGGAAATAGTTTCTTTCCAGACCACTGTGCCTTTTCTATATATAGTATGTTTTGGCACCCAGCCATTGAGTAGCTGAGATTAACTGTCCCACAAATGTCATTGTGAGGCTTTTGCCAAGAATGTTTCCTTTGCAACACCCTGTCCTCTTCTGGAAGACCCATGGGAGGAATTCTCTGTGGGCTTCCTCATCAGGAAAAGCTGAGCTCTGCTTGTCTTCATATAACAAACATTCTCATATAATTCATTTCTCCAATTACGTACTTTACTTCTTGTAACTGTGTATTTTACCATGCCCTTGTTTTGGCTACTGTGAAGCTAAGAGTTGCATCTTGGAACTGTTGATTATAACAGAACCAGATATTATGGTCTGCATGTGATATTTTTTTTTGAGACAGGGTTTCTCTGTGTAGTTTTGGAGCCTGTCCTGGCACTCTCTCTGCAGACCAGGCTGGCTTCAAACTCACAGAGATCTGCCTGTCTCTGCTTCCTAAGAGCTGGAATTAAAGGCATGTGATATCACTGCCCATCGAACTGGAACTTCTTATTGAATGTTGAGTCTTGCTGTTTCAGTTAGTCTGACTGCTGGTGAACCACTGAAATTTTTCAGTTTCTGTTCTCCAGTGCTATGATTACAGGCATTGTGTCATGCCTCACTTTTACAAGGGTGCTGAAGGTTTGAACTCCTGTCTTTATACTTTCATAGCAAGTGCTCTTAACCACCTAGCCATCTCTCCTGTTCCTCATGTACTCCTTCTGCTACCTAGTCTCAATGTTTCCCTCTACAGAATGGAGATAATAAAACATCCACTTCATCACAAGAATAGTGATCTATAACCTAATTTATAATCTTTACTTGTAAGCCTCACTTATAAATCTCACCAGTATCTTCACCTGCAGACATGTTGGATGGTGATTGTATTAGACAATGTAGCTAAAACTGCTGTGGTTGGTGAATTTCTACCTGTGCCCCTCGTTTTCTTCTTTTTTATCTGCAGACTACTAATGAAATATAGATACTTAAATCCTACCCCATCAAAACAGGTGACACTAGTTCAGGTGGCTCAGCTACTAAGCCTCTTCCCAAACAGGTCATGTAACCACAACACTGAGTGGTTAACAAGAGCATCATGATGTCACACAGTAACACCCTATCAGCCCAGAATTATTGTTAGTTGTCTTTAAAGGAAGCATCTTGTTGCCTAGAATGCAAGGCCATCTTCATTAAAATCTATGGAACCCCTCTCATCTGAACAGCATCCAGGGTTTGAAAACCCTGTTGTAGAAAACTCGATGGAAAGCAATGCTTGGCTATGACAAGGACACTAATAGCTTGTTACCATCATCATGATCTGACAGTAGGAGGAAAGATAGCCCAGTACTGTGAGCACTGCCCAACCATAGGGAAGAAACAGCCTAGACTGAGTTCCCCATCTAATGATGGAAGCAAACAGTCTAATATGCTCACTGTGCAACCATGGGGAAAAAGCAGGCAGCTAATCAGCATGCTCACCTGCTAAGGATGGTGAGAGACTTAAAAACCTGGTATTGCCCCCACTGTCCAACAAGAAGGAGGAAACCGGTTTCCCTGATAATTTGTCAGGGATGGTGCATAAGAAGTGATTGCAGATTACATAGATTGAAACAACCAAATTATAGCTGGGGAGATAACTAAGCACTTCAGAAGGGTCTTGCAGTGGGTCTAAGTTAGTTCTCAGAACCAATATCATGTAGGTCCCAAGAACTTACAACTTCAGCCCTAAGGAAATTGACAACTTCTTTTGGCACTCATGTGTGACATTCATATGCACACTTCTCCACATATGCATGCAGGCACACACATCATTGAACATAAAAATTAGTAGATCTTTATAAACAACAATATAAATTTACTCTCATTTCTATAGGCTAGCAATCAGAGAAATAGTAACAGTGATACTATTTTTCAGGCATTGTAAAGAAAGGTTTAGTTTAGAATTCTCTCAGGGCTTGCTGAGTGTGTGTGGCGGGGTGGGGGGTTGTGGGGAGGTGTCAGTGTCCAAATGTCTCCATTCATGAGGACAGCAGTAAGAATTGATTAAGGTTTGCCTTAATATTTCATTTTAATCCAACACCTTATTTTTAGAGTCTATCTTTGAACATGGTTACATTTTGAGTCATAAGAGATTAGTATGTGAGTTGTAAGGAACAGAATTCATTGTGCAATTCAGTCTGAGACAATGTTTTGAGAAATCCATTGGGGAAAAAATGAGTATAACGTATATGTTCCTTAGTATTGTTTCCACCTATAAACAACAAAAACCCAAAGGTATATTTTATTTTATTAAGGGGTGTGTGTGTGTGTGTGTGTGTGTGTGTGTGTGTGTGTGTGTGTGTGTGTGCGTGTGTGTATGTGAGTGTGTGTGTGTGTGTGTGTGTGTGTGTGTGGTGTGAGGGTATCTGCAGTTGCTAGAAGAAGCATTGAATCCTCTACAGCTGAAGTTTCAGATGGTTGTGAGCTTCTGGACATGGTTTCTAGGAAACAAACTCAGGTCTTCAGGAAGTGCTTTTAACTGCTTAACTATCTCCGTAGTCCTCAGACTATTGTTTTGTATACTGGGAAATCTAGGGTGGAAGTCTAGAGATGAGGCAACCCTAGAACCCTCCATTACTAGTGGAAGGTTTGCCACACAGCTCTGCCCCTTCAAACACTAGGCCCCAGTATCTGTTCTTTGTGTTTTCTTTGTAGGGCAGTCATGAATGCTACAACCCTAGGGATCCCACATCCATTTTTTTAAAATAATTGTTGATTCTGTGTCCACCAATCCCATTCATCTGCCAGTCCCGTTGTATCCCTTTACCCTTGCAACCTCCCCTCCTCAAAAAGAATAAAGTAAAATAAAATTTAAAAGAAAAATATCTTGTCATGGAAGCTGTGGAATGTCAGTGTGTCACGCAGTATACCCTTTAGTCCATACATCTTTACTTGCAAGTGTTCATTGCAATGAGTCATTGGTCTGGTTCCAGGCCTCTGGCTTCTGCTACACTATCAATACTAGGCTCTCAATGGGCCTCCTCTTCGATATCCTGTTGATTCCCTGTGACATGGAGAACCTAGATCTTTGGATCTGCAGGAATGTTCTCTTCATGTGCTCCAGCAGTTCATAGATGGGGTGGATTTAGGGATGGGCCAAGTCATAGCCCTGGTTCCGGGTTTGGGTGGTAGTTGGGTTACACAGAACACCAGCTCTCCCCGATCCTCACCACCAGGACAAGCTCTTCAGCACTGTCCCAGAAAACTCACACAATGCCCCAGCCACCAAGAGTTGGGCCACTTTGCCTGCTTGCACACCCCCAGGGCAGGCTCACCTGCACCCATGTCAACAGGATCAACGCTACAGATCTGCCCAGATGAAGTGCAGCATCTGCTGTCCCAAGCATAGCTGTCATGATCTCAGAGACAGCTCTCCCACCTGCCACAGGCAGTGAAGGGTGGAGGAGTGAAGGGCAGATCTCCCTCACCTATACCACCCCATGGCAGATGAGAGGCGGGCCCTCGTCCACTCTCTCAACCTTAGACCAGCTCACCGGTGCCCATGCCAGCAGGGTAAGCTCTATTGTGCTGCCCAGGCACAGTGCAGGGTCCAGCTCTACAAAGCTACAGCCAGTGATGGGCAGGACCAGCCCTCCCAAGTGCTGTGGCCAGTGAGGGGCAAAGTCAACTCTGTAAAGCCCTTGGATATCAACATGGTTCCACATGGCAGTCTAGACCAGAGGCATCCACATGTCCTTGACACAGACCCCTGCTGCTGCATACCACAGAGCCTGAAATGGCCCTCAACAGCAACACGGGCTAGGATTTCACCATGGTCTCAGGTGGCTTCCCAGGCTACTCTCCAACTTTATGTCTTCAGATTTGCCTTACTTCACAATGGTCAAACTGCTCTGTTTCTCTTTCTCTCTCATCTCTCTGTCACATCCTTGCACACTGTAGTGGGCTGTGCTGTGGGCAGGCAATGTATTGGGTGGGTTCTCCAAGTGTCTTCTTCCTGCCCACTCTGCATGGCAGTGGGTAGGGTCTCTGGGTGTCTTCAAGTGTTTGTCCTACCCGAAGTTTCCAAAGGAAATAAGTCTCTGGCTAAGGTTATACACAGCAAGGTAAAACTATAATTCAACATAGAGTAATCCAGTCTCTTGTTTGAACTGCCACCACAACCAACTAGAAAGATTAGCAGATCGGCCAATGATGAGAATTAAACACAGCAGGACATGTCCAGTTAGCTGTGGGTCTCCATTCTACAGGTACTGTTTTTCTTCCTGGGTTAGAATGCAGCTCTGGTAGTCACAGCCATCAGTTTACTTAAAGGAAGAAGGCTAAGCCCACTAGCACTTGTGTCAGTTACTGGCTCTATTGGAGGTCAGTGCAACTCACCTTTTTCTAAGGAGCAGTAACAACAAACTGCCTTTGAATCTCCTGTTCAGCATCACTTCATGGTGCAGAAACCACTAGTCTTCTGTTTCTCCATCACCTATTTTCTTGCTTTTTTTTTCTCTCCCATCCCTCCAACACCTACTAACTTCACACAGCACCCACCTGGGTGCAGCCACAGTGCTGTCTTTGTGCTTCTTGGAGTGCCTGGTCAGGGCAGATGGTTGCTGGAAGCAGGCCTGACATCCGCCCACCTGCCAGGGCCCTTATATCCATTTTGTCATGGAGCAGTAATAATAAGTAAAGCAAAGGTAATATGTTCGCTAAATCATCTATTGAATAAATATGTGTGTATACAAAGCCCTTTATTGAGGGCCTAGTTCTTACTCCAAATGACTTAACAGATTTAGATGACCCCTCCAGGAAAGCATTAACCTACATGTGTGTGTGGGGGGAGATGGGATGGGAGGTTGGTCAAAGGGCTGTGGGATAGTGGGAGAGAGGGAAGAAGGAAGGATCAGAGAGGGAACTGGGATCTATATGTAAAATAAGAAAAATAAATAAACAACAACAGCAGCAAAAACAAAGCCCTCTGTTATAAAACAGTTATATACCACAGATTCTACACATCAAAGACTGAATATTTTAATGTGCCTATTTTATGTCATTATTCTTTAAGCAACATATAATGTATGACAAATTATTTGCATAGCATTTACCTTGTGCTTTGTACTATGTCATCTATAAAGATTTAGAGTATATAGGGGCATGTGTATATGCTATGTGCAACTACTGTGACAACTAATATTAAGTATTCATGAATTTTGGTTCCTGTGAAGGATTCTGGAGTCAAACTCTGTGGATTCAAAAGCTGGGCTATAGATATTTATAACGGACAACTGTTTCCGTACATCCAGGAAACATTTCTTTCTAGTCTATAACCAGTTAGTCTCCCTGTGCAAGTAGATAGAAAGAAAATGTCAGAAGAGAGAAAAAGAGAGGGGAGGCATGAAAAATTTGGGTAGTAATGTTGACAAGATTAGGTGTTAGAAAGCATAAAGAACAAGGAAACAGCAGTAAAGAGACTGACAAGAGTTGGCTTCCAGACTAGAGATATGGGTAAACAATTGGAGCTCTTTGTAAAATACCAAGAGCAAAAATAGAATATGATATTAGGAGACAGTCATCCCTTCATGATCTATTCTTGACCGATCAGAATTCATCGCAGGTGAAAGCAATTAGTCATCATCTGATGGGAATGGGATGGGGTTGCAGGTACAAGCATGGTTTATCTTCACATGACCTCGGGCTGGACACTTGCTCCCACCGCAGAGAAGTCCTGCACAGCAGTGCTCGATCTTCTAAGGGTTTGTCTCCGGAATCACTGCTTCTCTCAAGATGGTGCTAGACCGGAGGAGGCAGAGACACCCACTTTCAGCAAGGACCCTTTCCCACAATGCACCAGGCTGAGACAAGTGAAAAATTACGCCCTGACAGATTTCTTTCTCAAAATATCCCCTGAAGACTCTGGGCTGTGCCCAGCCCTCTCTGTGAGAATGTGGGGTGTGCTGTGAAGTTTGAGTGGAGGTAGAACAAGATCACAGTAGAAATCTGACTCATCCTAGAAGCTTTTTTTTTGTTTTGTTTTTTTTTGAGTCAGACTACCTATTCTATTCTGCCTCGGCATCTGCTTTCTTCCAACCATGGCCATAGAATATTCGTCACCTTGAAGGAATTATGTCCTTATAATTTTAGGTCTAATCACATACCTTTGAAACCCTACATGAACTCCATGATAAAGGTGAGGTCATGGGGTCATCAGAGCGCTCTTGGTGGTTCCAAACTTGCTCAATAAGAGCCTTCTCTGCTGTCTGTCATCACTAGGGAAATACTTTTACCCGTAAGTCGGCCCTGTGACATGAAGTCTTGATAGAAAATGCATATGCATAAACACCATTTCGTGAGCTCAAAGGGATACCTGGCACTACAGTGATCCTCGCAGTGACATCTAGGAAGAGAGAGCTCTGTGACCCACCTCTGAATGGCTCTATGCCAGGCACATTGCCATTCTGCCTTCAGTCTGGTGTTTTCTTCAAACCCCAGAACACTGTCCTTCTCTTAATGGCTGTATTTCTGCCACACATCATTTTTTTCTTGCTAATACCCAGGAGGAATAGGGATAGAAGGAAATATACTCAGAGGTAAGACAAAGATACTGCATATATGATGTAACTCTAGAGTTATTGTAAGGGTTTGGTTTCAAGGGACATGATGAAATTAATCAATGGGTATTGCCAAGATCAAGAGAATAGAAAAAAATTCTGTGTTACTTAATTCCATGTCCAGTGCCCAATACATTTCACTTTGGGGACTGGAAATATGAGCGTGCTTCTTGTTCAACAGACAGGTTTTCCAGTGGTCCTATTATTTAACTCAATTCTGACAAAGTCAGGACCCAGAGTGGGACTCAAAGATCTGACCTTTCCATCACATGGTGGATCCTCTTGCCAATCATTTCCCATCCTGTGGCTATTAAAGAATTAACTCAAAAGCCTTCATTAGAACAAAAATCTTACCAGAAAAATTCCAGGGTATCTTAGAAATATCTTAAACACTCTCATCATCGGGGAAATTATAATGGTTTTAGGTGTTCCATGTTAGGAAGAGGAGAAAAATGCCTGTAGTTAGACTCTGATAGACACAATGTTTAAAGGGAGCTAATTGTGATTATGAACTGCCCTAAATTTCTATCATGCTGAACACCCTCTCAGTGACAAAATGTCTTCATAGTTTTTAAAGGGACTAGAAATGCAGATTTTGCTTTATGAAACTGCCAAATATTTAAATTTTGCCTTAAGAAAACAAAACTAAAGGTATCAATAGGCTGCAAGTTTCCGACTTCTGATTTCTGGTAGAAGCAGCAGCTCAGGCTTTCGGGAACTGGGGAATGGCCAAGAGTGAGGACTGACACTGAGCAATGGCTTGTCTTAAAGTAATAGATTGCATAAAAATACCTCAATCCTGCGGCATCTATCACTCAATACACTGAAAGGCATAGCTTTTTGCCGGCACCCCTCAAACATCCCACTTCTGTAGGAAGTATCGACAGCTGCCTGCAGACATTAGCTGCTTGGCGTCCGCAGGATTTCCCAAGTGTATGGAAGGCTTGGGTGGGAGAAAGGAAAACATTTTGACATTAGGCTGAGCTTCTCTGTTTTCTAATATAGTATGCATGCCATTTCCCCTGGGAGTCAATGCACATGAATTCATTAAGTCCTGGAGACTGTAATATTTGCCAGAATACAAAAAAAATCATCTGAACATAAATTGCAACGTAGAACTTTTGTAATTTAATTTACCAGTGAATATAAAGAGGATATACGTGACTGTAGCTTCAATGCACTAATAATCGGATGCAAATGAGGTGGGAACATATTCATACTCAAGAGGTGGGCTGAGGGAGGGAGTAGGCAACTCACTGGCTGGAAGAAAGAACATTGTTGTCCATTCTGTATCTCTGGCAAATCTAATACAGGGAAGTGAAACCAAGTGCCTTGGCTATTAATTACTGATTTATTATTGAAGTAAGGATTTAATAGCTGGTTAATCTAATAGTAAGGGACTGTGTGTGTGTGTGTGTGTGTGTGTGTGCAGGCTGGGATGTGTGGAAACAGCAAGCCATCTTCCCATGCAGCTAAGCAAACTAGCCTCAGTTCACTTGGCTCACTCAGCCTGTATTCTGTATTCACATGGGCAGCACAGCTTAAATGTATGTGTATTGAGGAATTGTTTTGATTCATCACCTTTTTCTGAGTCTTTGAACAAAGAAAATATGTTCTGTGCAGTCTAATCTTTCCCTTCTTTTAAGTTAACCTTTGAGTTTGTCCTAATGATGATAGTACTGAATGGTCCTTCGGAAACCTGTGCTAGACTAGTCCCAGGAAGTAAACAATTTGCACGTCTCAGGAACTACAAAAGATTACAAGATTCATAAGTCCCATCAGCTGAGGTTGTGTAAGAAGTAACTACTAGAGAGAAGAGGCACTCCTATTAGTGGGGTTGCTTAAGAGTTGTGCCAGAAGACCTGTGGAGTGTAGCTTCCCTGAGTCATTGTCTATGACTACTTGTGATAATAAAAGAGTTTACATTTCCCAGGGTACCAGGAAAGTCATACAATACCACTTAATGATGCACAAACAAATAGGAGGAGGGAGGGGAGAGACAGAGAGATAGAGAGAAGGAGGAAGGAAGGAAGAAAGGAAGGAAGGAAGGAAGGAAGGAAGGAAGGAAGGAAGGAAGGAAGGAAGAAGGAAGGAAGGAGGAGAATGAACAGTTTTCTCTGCTCAACTCCATGGCTGCTGATTTGAAGTTCACTGACAAGGGCTCTCTGAGGGTAATCCAGTCTACACTGAAATATCTGGTCCTAAAAATAATATTTTGTCACTCTTTGACATTAGAACATTGAAGCTTTCAGGTTTTATTGTCAATGTCATGGGATGTTCCTCCTCACTTCCTGGACATTTCCAGCCTTAAGTAGTTCTAGTTTCCAGCTTTGGCTTTTGCCAATGTGAGTGTAGGTTCTGTTCTACATGCTATCCAAGGAGGTGATGGGGTGAATTCCCCACAATTTTACAGGATGTGAGGACTGTTGCTATAGTAAGGGTCTGGGCTGTTTCCCTCACTTCTAAATGCTTCTGCGCCCATATTTTTCTAGAAGAGCCAAGGGCTTTTTGTGCAAAGAAACTGCTCAACTTGGTTAAGGAGTCAGATAAGGACCTACTTGAAGGTAGCCAAATCAGCTAGCCAATAAGCTACAGGGGCTGGAGTCCCACCTGGCTTGAGTTACTGCTTCTGCTTTTACTAACTTCTGTGTGTCCTTACACAGATTGCTTCTGATCTCTGCAGTCCTGGATTTCAACACAAAATTGGAAACAAGACTCACGGCTGCAGTGAGAATTGAATAAGAAATATTTGTAAGCCACTTACAATAGGGCCAACTGCCTAGTAAGCACTCCTCCAACATTGATGGCTCCGGCTGAGTAAACCGGCCTTTTTAGAGGCATCTGCATTTTCCAAGAGACCTGCATCTGAGAAGCCAACAGTAACCCAATAGAGTAATTAACCCTTCCATGAACTTGTGGCTACTGGCACATCAGGAGGTCTTGAATTTTTAGGGCCCATTGGAGCATCTAAATGTGCTTCTTCCTTGTACCTCACTCACTTGGCCATACAAGAAGTCAGGCCAATTCCAAGGCAGTGTAAGTCTAGGAGATGGGCCAGATTTGGCCAATTTAGTTTATGTTAAGCAATCCAACAGACAGTGCTGATGCACCAGCAGAAACCTTGGCTGAAAGTTCCCAGAAAGCCTCCAAGGTCTTTGTGTCATGGGATCTTCCTTCTCTACCTCCTGGACTTTCTCAGCATAAGCAGTTCTAGTTTCCAGCTTTGGTTTCTGCCTGACATTTGAATGATGAGCTATTAACAATACTAAATTAATAACAGTTACAGAGTATATTTGCAAAGATCATAAAAAAATCAGTAATGTCATCATGTCAAGCAAAGTTTCTGATGTTTTTTTTTTAATTATGCATGTCTTTTATTTTTTGCCAACATTGATCCAGAGCTTTCAGAGGGACATTAATCCACCTGACCACATCAGAATCCTTAATTATTCACATCCAGCAATATATCTAATTCTACAGAAATTCCCCATGGACTTGCCTTTGGTGAAGCACAATCTGGCAGCTCATCTCAGCTCTGCTCCCTCCACTGTTCCCAGAACAACCCTATGAACCCCTCAGGAGACTCACTGCTGTTGCCACCACATTTACTCTACTTTGACACATAGACATCCAGGCTCGTAATTCAGTGACGGAGGATTCCTCCTAGGATGGCAAGTGAGTAGATTTGTAGGTGACACTTGTCCAGGAGGCTGCCCAGAAAATGAAAGAAGGAGATGATGAAAGTCTAGTGAACTTGGAAATGTGAGGGTTCATCTTTAGGTAGAGCCTCATCAATGGGTGACCTTGAGGCCAGGGCTTGTGAACTTGAGCAGAGCTTGTGCTGGGAAACGAGACTTGACAAGTACTTCTGTAAGGTATATGTTACAGATAGCCAATTAAGCTTCAGAGAATCCATTTTAGAATAGCTGGGCTAGAGAAGCACACTGTTACAAAGAAAAGGTCAACATTGTTAATGACGGTTATGATCCCAGAGACCGATTACTTGCTGATTGTTGAAGCTTTTCTGGGGGTAGGAATGGCAAATATCTTCCATGTTCTCAGAAGGGCGAAGGGTCGTAGGATGTTACCATGGAGAACCAATAACTATGTTGCTTGAATAAAGCCCTTTCTGGGATAACTCTGGTGTTTTCGACTGGGTAATGAGGGAGCACTGTTCAAGACAACAATATAAGTGATCCTACATGTTTTTTCTTACCATCCCTATCTGAAAGGGGAGAAAAAAGATCTCAGAGTCCTGTGCATGGTTTATTTGGGGTTTTGTTTTGTGTTTTTGTTTTTTCAGAACAGGGTTTCTCTGTGTATCACTGGCTGTCCTTGAACTTGCTCTGTAGATCAGGCTGGGTTTGAACTCACAGAGATCCATCTGCCTCTGCCTCTTGAGAGCTGGGAATTAAAGGTATGTGCCACCATTGACTGGCTCTTAATGCATTGGTTTTTTTTTTGTTTGTTTGTTTGTTTGTGTTTTTGTTTTTTTTCCTTTTGCTTGATTTCTTTTTCTTTTTCATTTTGTTTTGTTTTCTTTCTCTGTCTCTGCCTTGCTAAGTCCCTATATTTTCCCTTTCATTTTCCTACTGCATTTCTTTTTCTTCCACCCTTTTCTCTGGCCTGAGCACATCCAGCAGATCCTTGGGGATATTTGATCCTGTCATTTGAAGACAGACATCACTGCTCCATGTGTGTAGATGATCAAGCTTGGTTAGATAGGACTCACCCTGGCCACTAAAATCAATGAATCTGCATCTTTGTGCCTGCAACACTGGTTCATCAGATGCTTGGTATTACTTACTGTTTGTCTGAATATGCAAAGGTGCTCAATACAAAGTATGTCTGAGGAGTCCTGTGAGGAAGCACTCAGATATTCTCATTCTAGCTTGGAGCCAATCACTCATTCCCAATTTTTACATACCCAATCTATTTTTGTCAGTAGATAAATGCATGCATGAGAGACTGGATTGGATGAGGAGGTTGAAACAGTGAAAATGTAAATATTGAACAGTTAAGGTAATGCATGGACCTGACAATACTGCATCACTAAGTAGGACAGGCTGAATTTGGAGGCTAGGATGGTCAAGCTACCCTATAGTTACACTGAGGGGTAGCAACCTATTTTGATAAGAAGAACTGGCTGCAGTAGTTGAAATAATAGATTGACCTTGGCAGCTTCAAATCCCTGATGTGTAAATGTGACCATTAGTGATTATGATTTGGTTGTTCTGGAGTATTTGCAGATGTTTCTAAGTGATTCTATTATGTGAACAAACTTGGGAGCATCTATTTAGGTGGTAATAAAATTAGACCATTTTGGGAACTTGACTGTACTGGGGATTTAGTGGTAAGAGGAATTGTCTATGGAAATCCCTCTTTCTCTAGAACATTGGGTGCCTAAAACTTTACATTGACTCTGTATGCCTAGCTATAGCTTCCTATCTCATTCTCTGAGATTACTCCTATTCTTACAAAATTCTGAGTTCAACTGACAATATTAAAGCCCAGTCTAATACATGATGGGCAAGAAAGCAAGCACAAGCAAGAAAACAGCACCTCTAATGCTCACTCTGAGCTCAGAACAGACCTGATCTTGTGACCTTTATTATTTAATGTATCCCCAAAACCTGATAGATCAGAGCTGTCTACTATTTATAATGAAACGGAGATTCAAAGGGTTTGACTTCTTAAAGCTTTGGTACTGGGACCACTGGGCAAGATTCAAACCAGGCTCTGATACCAATGCTTGAGATGTCTTAGCCTGAGACACCCTTCCACTCCTGTCTGCAGCACACTGCCCCTCACCTGTGACATGATAGAGTGGGGCCTTCTGTGATTCCTGTGTTTACCCTCTCCACAAAATGACCTCTACACTTAACCTCAGCCAGTATTGGCTATCTCCAAGCCACGGGGATGCTGCTGGCTCCCATATTAGAGGAAGGTCTCAAGCTGCTGATGTCTAACTTGATAGTACTTGACAGCCTGTCAAGCTGGGATCCTCAGGCCCTGAGTTGCCAGTCATTCTGCAAGCCCATCATCTCCATCTGTCTGCACAACTAGTCCTAGGACTAGCCATTACACAGAGAGCAAGCCCCACTCCTGATGGGAGATGTTATTCTGTATACATGTTTCTCATACTGGTTAATAAAGCTCTGTGGCCAATGAGATAGCAAGATAGGCGGGGCTAGGAGACAAGGAGAAAGAGGAAGTAGTAGGGAGGAGTCGACATGTAGCCCAGGGAGGAAGGAGGACGCCCGCCGCGAGTCCCCGATAAGACGACCATGTGGAAATACTTAGATAAGTAGAAATGGGTTAATAATTAAGGCAGAGCTAGCCCATAAACAGTAATGGTAACTGGCCAACAGGATTGTATCAAATACAGAGTCTCTGAGTGTTATTTGGGGCACACGTGGCAGCGGGACAATAGTGGCAGAACCAGCAGCGGCCGGCAGGGAAACCTGCTGTAACACACTCCAGCCTGAGTGCCTCCTACCCAAGGAGGAATAATGGGGAGACTAACCCTTCTCAAGCAGGGTTTGTCTCTTAGTTAGTACTCTTATGGAGTTGTAGATTAGAGAAGGCTTTCCAGATATGGAGGTTTTATGCCAGGCTTTTAGAAAGAACCAGGGACCAATATTGGAACTAGCCTATATTTCTCTCCCATGTCACAAATCATCCACAGGAAGTCAGGCTTCCAGAATTAAGTCCTAGGCTCCCCATAAGGCCAGGCACTGCTAAAGACTTATGAAATTTCAGTTCACACACTGCTTACTTAGAGGAATTCCCTGAAGCTAGAGTAAATTTTGGCATCCAATACTGGCTGCCTTGTTGCCCGACTGGAAACAATCTGCTAATTACTTCTAATTACTACATCGCAATATGCCTTCCTCATTGGAGCCTGTGAGAGGGGTGCACCTGGGCCTTTAGCACATCCATTGCTATCACTACAGCCCACTGTAAGGTGAAGCTTCCAGTAACTTCTCAGTGAGCCTATGTGAAGCTAAAGAAGAAGAAGAAGAAGATGAATGAATGAATGAATAAATGAATGAATGAGTGAATAAATGAATATTCTTATCTTTAAGCACTGAGATAAGTAGCACGAGTCACAGTGAAAGGGAGTAGAAATCATTTTTGATGTATCAAATGACTATGTAGAGGTACACACAACAGAAAACTAATTACTAATTTGAACAAATTTGTGACAAATGTTCTTTTCTCCCATAAACTTGACAGACAGCTTCCTAGTCTCTGCTGTGGGACTTTGTGAGTCATGACAGGTATCCTCTTGTTCCCAGGGAGTCAGATAGAGGTCTGTCTGTCTGTCTGTCTGCCTCTCTCTCCCTCTCTCCCTCTCTCTCTTCCTCTCTCTCTCGTGTGTGTGTGCCTGTGTGTGTGTGGTGTGTGTGTGTGTGTGTGTGTGTGTGTGTGTGTGTGTGTGTAAGCCAGATGTCAACATTTACATTGAGTGTCATTCCCCAGGAACTTTCCATTATATTTTTTCAGACCAAGTACCTCACTGGAAAATAGGGCTCATCAAATAGGCTAGACTGACTGGCCAGGGAGCCCCAAGGATCTCTGTGTCTCTGTTTTGCCACACTAATATTATAAACATGTGTTGCCATGCCCAACCTTCTATAGAGATGCAGGAACTCGGGTCTTCACACTTTCTTCAGGCTTTCATGGCACACTTTACTAACTGACCTAGTACCCCAGATTCCTTCCTCAAGTCTCAAACCCAGGTACTTCTTGATTTCTGTGCCCCATGGCCTGCTGTGAATTTATAGAGATCACGTTGGACTTAGAGACAAATGGCCTCTGTGCAAATAGAGGGCTACCTGCTAGTAGGCAGATGAGCTTGAATTGGTCATTTAACTTCCCCAGCTTCCTTTACCTCGTCTGTACAGTAAGGGTCTATTCCTGGTGATTACCATGAGGAAATCATTGGAGCTCTCAGTGACAGAGAAGTGGGTGTAACCGCAGCAAGTTCAGTACACATAGTGCTATCAATAAACACTATTAGGATTGGTTCATTAGTCACTTCAGGCACAGTGTTGCTCTCTTTCAGGCAGGAGCAGCTGCTCATAAGGGACAACACGTTTGTAGGCTGAGGAAGCTCACTGTCTGTGGTGGGTTAGACAGTCAGTTTTGAAGCTCTCTGTGTTGAGCCAAGAATGAGTCTAGGAGAGAGTACTGCCACCTAAGAGGCTTGCCATCTTTCTATTTTCCACACCTTTGTATACTTCTGTCTACTGATATGCCAGGAACAGTCTTCCCCAGAAGCTCTTCTAGGTCTCTGTTTCCTCATAAGGGCTCCATCCCTCCACTATTTAGCATCAGAGAGAAGTACACCTATGAGGAGGTAGTGCCTCTGTGAGCTTTAAATGGGACCCTTGTGACTTGCCAGGGAATAAGTCATCCAGTCATCATTAAATGAAACCATGACTGACCACTCATCTAGCAATCATCATTGAACTGCAGGGGCTCATAGTGCTCTAAGCAAAGAATATCACCCAGAAAGAGGGCTAGTTTTGATTGTCAGTTTGACTGTATTAAAGAACTCACTGGGCCATTAGTGAATCACACCTTCGGGTGTTAATCCAGAGAGGATAAGACCTGTCATGAATATAGGCTGTGCCATCCCATGAGTTTGTGCTCTAGACTGAATAGAAAGGAAAAAAAGAACATGGTATCTGATCACCATCATTGCCTAGATTGATGAAAGTATTTACTGCATGTTCCCATTGTCACAGACCAAGCTGTTCCTGTGCTTATGCCATCTGGGCCCTGAGGAACTGGATTGCCTCAAACTGGAAGCCAAAATAAAAACTTTCTCTTTTAAGTTGCTTTGTAAGATATTCACCATGACAGGAAAATAATAATACCTTACCTAATTATCAGTTGTTACCTTTCTTGATGACTAGGAGCTCCACCTGATTTTGCATCTATCCTTTTATTATATCAGATTCAAATGTTCTGCCGCCTTGGGCAAAGTATAACTTGCTTCTCACAGAATGTATCTTTTCTCTGGAATATAGATGGACTGCATTTCCCAGAAACCCTTGAAGCTGAAGATGTGAACATGTGATGAATGCCAAGGTCAAGTCATCTAGGCATAGGATTATAAATGGAGAACTGGGCTGGGTGGAAGTGGTACACGCCTTTAATCCCAGCCCTTGGGAGGCAGAGGCAGGTGGATTTCTGTGAGTTCAAGGCCAGCCTGGTCTACAAAGACAGAGAAACCCTTTCTCAAGAATATCAAAGAAAGAAAGGAAGGAAGGAAGGAGGGAAGGAAGGAAGAAAGGAAAGAAGGAAGGAAGGAAGGAAGAAGAAGGAAGGAAGAAAGAAAGAAAGAAAGAAAGAAAGACCTGACTGGGAAATTCCTACATCTAACCTTCCTCACTTCATTCTCTCCTTTTGCCTGAATGTGATCCCAGGAGTGCTTCAGAGCCACGCATGGAATAAAGCAGAACCTTGCTGCTAAATGGATTTGATGTGTGGAAAAGAAATAAACCTGTCCCTTACTCAGGCAGGGAATCTGGTGTTTTGTTTGTTGAAACCATTTATAGGACCATGGTGGGACTTCCACTGGGGTTTCTTTGGACATTATACTTTTCTTCTTCCATACGATATTATTAAATGCTATTGTTTGGTTCCTCAGTTGGTATAAAAATGACTAAAATTGAGGCTGGTCTACGTTCATCTTTTATTCTGCCTTTCAGAAAAATGAAAACATTCCCCTTGGTCCTGCATAATGTGTCACCCGGGTCTCCCAGCTCAAGCAACCTTTAGTCACAGTGAATGATTAATACTTGTTTTTGTTTGTTTGTTTCAGGGTCTCACTCAATTGTTCAGGAATGCTTAGAACTCATGACAATATTATTGCCTCTGTCTCCTGACTGTTGAGATTGAAGATGTTAGCTGTCATGCTTGCTCTAACTGCCAATGCACCTAACTCCTATGTATGTACTGCCATTTATACTTAGACATATTATAATGATTTTGGGCCCAATAGAACAGCATTTACTCTGCTCTCTGATCATTCCATGAAGCTCATTGGCCCACATGGAACACTCGACTTTTCTAAGCCAGGACTAGCACATGCTAAAATGTCCTGCTGTAACCCATTGATCCACAGACCTCAGCTCTCTGACTCTCTGTGCTTGAGAACAGTCTATGACCTGGGAAAGTCATGGAGTTAATGGAAGGAAGCAGTGATCATTCATCCAGGTGGTTGATTGGATGACATGTTTGATAGTGTTCAGTCTCTGAGTTTTGGCTCAGTTGCCTACTATGGTCATGACCCATCGATGGGCTCTTTTGACTTTAATCCTCTGCCCAATTCAGATCATCCTTTTCTATGTGTTACTGAGCACATTATAAAGTCAGACTCATTTCTACTCTTCTGCCTTGGGATCCTGGTCGTTTAGGACACCAGTCTGCTCGCTCGCCATTTAGGCCCATCACAGCCTCTGCTCAACGGGCCTTTCCCATATTCTGTATCTTCTCCTGCCTACTATATTTCACTGAGTTAGTGCAGCCTGAAATGGCCAAATGTCTTGCTTCAGGTACCTTGATTCTATTCTTCCTTTCGGAGGGGTTCACACTTTTGCTCCTGGGGGAGCCCATATCACTGGTCCTGATGGAACATGGGCAGAGCCTGTGAACACCTTGATTGTAGGCATTCAGAGAGGTACAATGCCAGCTCAAGAGAAAAGTAATAATAGGTCTTTGCATCTGAATACGACTTCACAGTTTAATAGCACTATTGCCTTTACTTATTAGCTCCCTTTGATCCACACAAGACACATCACATGCTGTTGTGACTTTCCTCCTCTGAAATGTGAGGATGGGGAAGTCGGGGTGTGATTTTCCTGTGTAACTTGCTAAATGTCTGGAGGCTTGTATCTAGCATGATGTGTCCCCTCCCAGGGCTCTTTTCTTCTCCCCTCACAGGGCAGGCAGAGGGCTCCCATTGCACACACAGGCAGTTCTGTAGAGTCTGTACAGGACTCCACAAACCTCTCTTATTACACTCATGGTACACATGAAAGACTGTCTCAGAGAATCATCTGCTCAAAGACAGTCAGGAAGTGTCAGAATTAATACTTAAACTCAGGGCCAAGCTTCTGTGCAGAAAGAATTTCAGTGAAACTCTACTTGTCATTCCTCCAAAGCTCTGCCTGCTGTTTTCTTAATAGTAGTTACACACACATTCCCCATAGAAGAATGGTAGACACAAAGACCAAATGAATCTTACAACCTTGTCATTCAGTCCTTCAGCTGGTTGAGTGACAGAAGTTATGCAAGGGTTTTTGGTTTGCTTGTTTGTTTTTAAGTGGAAAACGCTTCAGAATTAAAGTAATTGCTTCAGTATCACAGAGAAAATATTAACTTTCGGAAAGGATTCTGGTGATTTGGAGTGAACATTTTGCATAATCACTATATGTGGATGAACTCTGGAGACAGGAGGGACCTTCAGCCTCTCTAGTATACAGGTCATGAAGAAAGCCTTGAGTTTCTTAGTGATGAGGGGGTATCACAGTCTCATAGTCTCAAAACCTAGGAAGCATAAGGTTCAGAACAGAGTAGCTCTGTTCCCTTACAGATTCAGGTGAAGACACGATCAACCCAGGTTGAACTCCTGAAGAGTTTCAGAACTGCCCCTACTGCCCTGGACCAGAGACTGCCAGGAGCTCCTTGTAGAAACTGTATCATTGAAACTGCCCTCCAGGTTAACTACTTGTTCCCCAAAGCATGGACTATATGCTCAAAGGTGTCCAAGATTTTTCACTTACCTTCTTTTCCAATACACTGTGTTTTATAGGTTGCCATCATAGTTAAGAATGAGATTTTTGCATTACAGCCAGCCTTGTTGAAGTATAACATACCCGTGGGTTCTTCAAAAAAGGTGTCCAGCCCCACCCCAGTAGGTCTTTATTCTGACAAATTATTTGTGAGTAGAATAACATGGTAAGGGACAGGTCAGGATACCACCATAGACACTGTCTTCTCCATCTTCTACTCAAATGGGTATGTGGTGGTTTGAATGAAAATAGCCCCTATATTTTCACAGGGGGTGGCACTATTAGGAGGTGTGGCCTTGTTGAAGTAGGTATAGCCTTGTTGGAGGAACTGTCACTGCAGTTTGAATTTTGAGGTCTTAGATGCTCAAGCCATGTTTGGAGTCTCTCTGTTGCTGCTGCCAGCAACAGAGCAACAGAGTAGAACTCTCAGCTCCTTCTCCAGCACCATGTCTGCCTGCATGCCACTATGTTTCCCGACATGAAAATAATGGACTACACCTCTGAACTATAAGCTAGCCCCAATTAAATCTTATGTTATGAGTTGCCATAATCATGGTTGTCTCTTCACAGTAATAGAGGGCCTACCTAAGACAGGAAGCTTTGTGGGATATATAATGACTGCAATTTCATCTCTCATCTATTTGGCCACTTCTTGCTTTGTTGTTTCTTAGAGGAGTATTTTATGACTATCCATCCTTAGCAGTGGGACTTTCATCATAGAACCCTATGACACTTGTGCTTTGTAATGGCCCACATCATACTTTGGCTGAGCCTTGAAACTTTAAACTGAAGAGCCTTGTCTGCCTGGATTAACATTGCAATCTGGGTGTCTGGTGCAGCTTTTGGTAAACAGCAGGTAATCAAAGCATGTTTGAGGAATGATGAGATCCATAAATCAATGCTAGAATTTCCCCCAGAACACTCCTATCAGCTGATCATGGATCAGGAAAGGCACCTCACTGGTTACTTTTCTCTGTGACAGAATACGCAATAGAGTAACTTTATTTGGACTCAAAGCTGGAAAGGAAGCATTTCCTCGCAGCAGAGAAGGAACAGTGGCTAAAGTGTGTCAGTGAAAGAAGAGCACGCAGAAGCCTTTTGTTATGTCTCCGCTGATCAAGAAAGGCAGGGGTGGTGAAGATGAGACAGAATCAGCCTATCACACTCAAGCTCTACCCCTGTGGCCCCGGTTATACTGGGGACCCATGTCCAAAAGGCCTGTGGGTGACATTGTATATTCAAACCTTAAAGGCGACCTTGTATTAGAAGAAACAATATTCTCTAGCTGACCCTCTAGTTCACCCACCTGCCCAGGCTGCATCAATTGTTTACCTCACAAAGGATGTTAGGAGATTAAAATGTGCACTGCCAAAAACAATGTGAAGATGGAGGGTATTGTCTGTGTCACATTGAAGTTTTCTTATAGTGTTTCTTTCAACCCACTCCTCAAGATCAATGAGTGTTGAATACCAATTAACTCTTGTTGAACATTTGCAATGGGGCTGGCACTACGCTAAATGCTTTATGTGCATTACCCTTTTTGCATCCTCAGTGACTGTGGGAGTTGTGTTCTAAATATTAAGCAGTTGAAGCTAAAAGAGGTCAAATAGCTTGCCCAAGTTCAAATAGTTGGAAGTAGTGAAATTTGGAATCCAATCCAGAATCCTGTGGTCTCAGAGGCTCTGAGACCCTGCAGGGAGTGACATCAGGTTTACCTTTCTGCCATCTCCCACTAGACCTTATATTGAGAGAGCTTCCCCTGCCCAGACTCACAGCAACCTAGATTGCCTTTTAAGTACTTCCACTGGCTCTACTCTGTTCAAAGCAAGATTTATTGATGGAGCTAATCAATTAAACAATCGTTGTTTATTGAGCTTCTCTTAGATTATTCAATATTTATTGAGCAGTTTCATGTAGCCAGCACTTGTGCAATGAGCCATGGTGGATACAAGGCAAGTATGAGATTCAGTCCTCATCTTCAGGGAGCTTGAAATCTACTTGCAGATTTGAGAGGGAAGAAGCTGACAATATTAAACCACATAAAGAAATAAGGACTTGCTTGAATCTTACATTGATTAGCATCAACAGCCTATTATATTGCAAGGTAGAAAGGGGACAGAGTCTCTCTACTACTCAGTACAGATTAAGATTCATAAAGATGATAGGACTTAAATATACATTTAAAAGCAATAGGAAAGGCTGGGAAAGGGTGGTAAAGAAAGTGTGTACTAGCCAAGGAAGGAGAGCAAATACAAAATCAGAAAAAGTGGGAGGTGTCTCAGAAGCCAATGTACTGATACAGCTAGAATGGCATGAGTTTCATATTTATGGAAAATACTCCAATGCAAGAAGCCAAGTGTGCTAGCCAGCTGATACCATCATACCCAATGCAAAGAAAGCATTTGTTATATGATTGTTGAGCTGAGCTTATGTGAAAATAAATAAGATAGTTCTTGGCATTCAAGGAAGTTAGTATCTAGGAGAATGAAACACACTTGATGCCTGGGCAGCGTTGTATGGAGATCTTGACTCCCTTGCCCTTTGTTTGGGTCTGTATTGCTCCTTTTTCTCTCACATAGCTATGGAGCTAGAGCTCTACACACACACACACACACACACACACACACACACACACACACACACACACACACTCACGCACACATATGTATTTACTCACATAGAAAACCTACTGTTCCAAGCAATAAAAAATTAATAAACAATTTTATTTCCATAAATATGATAAAGTCAATGCTTGTCAGTTTATACAACATACGTGAAAGTGATGACAATTTATAATATTTTAATTACATGCATGAAGAAAACTAAAGAAAACTCTAGAAATAAAAGCTGAATGTAAAATCTGGAGATATAAGACAGTAAGCCAAGATTATCTTTGATAACTTTTGACAAGCTCCCCTGCTGTATTACCCAGGGTTCTCTAGAGTCACAGAACTTAGGCAATAACTCTCTCTCTCTAGTTGTAAATAGATAGTCCAAGAATCTAGTAGCTGCTCAGTTGCATGAGGCTAGATATCTCAGTTAGTCTTCTGTATATGCTCGACTCTTGAAGAAGTAGAATCTAATGCCAGTGATGGAATGGATGTGCTGATAAGGTGATGGCAAACAGGCAAAGAGCAAACTTCCATTGTCTTTACATAGACTTCCAGAAGAAGGTGGAGCCCAGATTAAAGGTGTGCCTGCCAGCCTCAAGATCCTAATCAAAGGCATTTTGTCTTCTTGCCTCAAAATCTGAAACACAATTGTTCCCTCCATTCTGGATTATAGTTCATTCCATATATAGTGAAATTGACAAGCAAGAGTAGCCATCATACCTGCCCTGGGCTCTCTAGCTCTACAGCCATGCAGCAGTAAGAGGAGCAATTCAGATCCAAACAAAGGGCCAGGGGAGTTCAATTGGAGGTCTCTACACAATGCTGCCAAGGACTTACTAAAACTCTGACTTCTTCATGTACTGTAGCTACACTGCTATACATGTACCTATTATACACTTAAGACAATTCCTAACTGCTCTAGCTCACATACTACATTTACAAACTTTGTGAAGTATACCCACAGTGGTCATTTCACCTGAATCTGCATTGTGTTTCTTTATCTGAGTTATGCTTCTAAAACATATTCCACAGAGGTTCATCGGGTTTTCTCTGATATGAAACAACTGAAAAATATGAGAATATATTTGCTGTACAGAGGGACAAGAATTAGTATTCAGAATATGTAAAGAATGTGGAACATTTAAGAAAAGAAAATTAATAAAGGAAAGATTATGATATTCTTCATCATAGTAGTCATCAGAGAAATAGGGATGAAAGAGTACAGTGGGAGACAGGAAAATCAGGGACATAAAAGGGGCTCAGGAAGGATAATCAACACAATGAGATATGTATTCAAACCTCATATGGAAAGCTATTGCCCTTTAATATATATTTTTTTAAAAAAATGAAAAAGGAAACCATTTACTCATTTGTGTGTTAAAATGACTAAAGAAAGTTTTGAGGTTCCACAATTCCTGATCTCAGCAAGTCAATGAAAGAGTTAATGTTTTCCCTGGGGTGCAAATGGGTGCAGAAAGCTGGAAAAATGTTTTGTTCATGGCAAAGCTCAAGATCTGAATATCCAACCAACAAGTCATTCTGAAGAAAAAACACTCTTGCACGTCTACAGTCATGTTTACAACAGAAATATTTGGCATCACAAAGATTTAAGGGATAAAATAATCTACCAATAAAAGGCATAAATAAAGCCTGGCAATGACATATAAGTGGAAATGAATTAGTGGGTGCTTCATCTGTCAACATAAATGACCATTGCAATATACTTTTGAGTGATAAAAATATACATAAAGCCTGATATCAATTTAGAAGACAGTCATGGAAACACAAAACCAAACAGTATATACTCAGAAAGTAAACATTATGTACGTCTATCTTCTCTTGGAATTCTGTAGAATCCCCGTGCAATCAGTTGTGAGCCAGGCAGGTCTACTCACATAAACCTACCTAATTCCCATTTTGCCAAGATCAAAGCACCTACAGAGAGGAATGTTAAGATCTTTGTTGCCATAAATGAGAGAGAGAGAGAGAGAGAGAGAGAGAGAGAGAGAGAGAGAGAGAGAGAGAGAGAGAGAGATATTACTCAAGAATGTGCAGAAGTTGAAAGAAGTTGACAGTGAGACTTGAACCAAACAAGGTTCACTCACTGTCCAAGACCACAGACCACAGTTCCCTGAACTTCTCCATAGCTGCTGTCTACCACCATGAGATAAGCTGTATCTCATTGGTTGCTTCTCTTCTGACAGTCAGTTTCTCTGCATTTCAGTATGTCCTCATACTTGAAGATTTTGAGCTAGGAACCTCAGATAGAAAATAATGTGCCATGTTTGTCTTTCTCCATCTGGGTTTCTTCATTCAAAATGACCTTTTCCAGTTTTATTCATTTCCCTGCAAAGCTCATGATTTCATTTTCACTTGCACCTGGATAGTATTCTATAGTGTACATACCCAACATTTTCATTATCATTCACTAGTTGAAAGACATTTAGATTGTTTTCACTTCCTACCTATTGTGAATTAGGCCACAGTGAACATGGCTGAACAGTATCTGTGGAGTAGGATGCTGAGTCCTTTGGGCCTATACCGAGGAGTAGTGTAGCTAAGTCATATGGTAGATGGTTCCCCTTGTCCCAAACCCTTTCTAGCATTCAACTGTTTTGTTGATCATTGTTATGCTCAGTGGGCTAAGACGAAATCTCAAAGCTTCTGTTTACATTTTCGTAATTTCTAAGGACAAAAAACAGTTTTGAGATACTTCACAACCCTTTGTGTTTGAGAACTTCCTGTACAGATCACACACACACACACACACACACACACACACACACACACACACACACAATTTAGTTTATCTTTTCTCTTTATTTTCTGAGCTTTAAAAATATATTCTTGATATTATTACTGTCAGTATTATGACTGGTAAATATTCTCTCCTGTTCTACAGGGTTTCTTTTCATTTAATGATTGTTTCATTAGCTGTGTAAAAGCTTATAGTTTTATGAAGCACTTGTCAATTCTTGACCTTGATTTTTTGGGCATATGGGGTCCTATTCAGAAAGTCCTTTACAGAAGAAGTCAAACTTTCACTATTTGCAGATGATATGACATAAGTGACCCAATAAACTACCAAGGAACTCCTACAGCTGATAAACACCTTCATCAAAGTGGCAGGATACAAGATTAACTTGTATATCTGTATATAGTAGTAGCTCTACTATATGCAGATGATGTATAGGCTGAGAAAGAAATTAGAGAAACCTCACACTTTGCAATAGCCACAAACAACATAAATGTGGGGGGGGGTAATGCTAACCAAACAACTGAAAGACCTGTATAGCAAGGACTTTGAGTCTTTTAGGAAAGAAATTAAAGAAGATACCAGAATATGGAAAGTTCTCCCATGCTATGGATAGGCAGTAGCAACATAGTAAAAATGGCAGTTTTGCCAAAAGCAATATACAGATTTAGTGCAATCCCCATCAAAATTGCTGCACAATTCTTCACAGACCTTGAAAGAACAATGCTCAACTTTATATGGAAAATAAAAGACCCAGGATAGCCAAAACAACCCTGAACAATAAAGGAACTTTTGGAGGCATCACCATCCCTGACTTCAAGCTCTACTATAGAGCTATAGTCCTGAAAACAGCTTGGCATTGGCACAAAGAATAGACAGGTAGACCAATGGATTAGAACTGAAAACCCTGATATTTACCCACACACATATGAACACCTGATTTTTGACAAAACAGCTAAAATTATACAATGGCAAAAAGAAAGCATTTTCAACAATTGGTGCTGGCACAATTGGATGCTGGTATGTAGAAGACTGCATATAGATCCATATCTATCACCATGCACAAAACTTAAGTTCAAATGGATCAAAGACCTCAACATAAATCTCTGAAAAGAGGAAGTGGGAGGTACCCTTGAACAAATTGGAACAGAAGACTGCTTCCTGAACCTAACACCAGTAGCACAGACACTGAGATCCACAATTAATAAATGGGGCTTCCTAAAACTGAGAAGCTTCTGTAAGGCTAAGAACACAGTCAACAAGACAAAACAGCAGCCTGCAGAATGTGAAAAAATCTTCACCAACCACACATCTAACAGTTGCTGGTATCCAAAATATACAAAGAACTCAAGAAGCTAGTCACCAAAACTCGATATTAAAAAGTGGGATACAGAGCTAAACAGAGAATTCCCAATAGAGGAAACTAAAATGGCTGAATGACACTTAAGAAAGTTGTCAACATCCTTAACCATCAGGGAAGTGCAAATCAAAACAGTTTTGAGATACTATCTTACAACTGTCAGAATGGCTAAAATTAAAATCACCAATGACAGTTTATGCTGGAGAGGATGTGGAGAAAGGGGAACACGCCTCCACTGCTGGTGGGAGTGCAAACTTGTGCAGTCACTTTGGAAATCAATATGGCAATTCCTCAGGAAAATTGGAAGCAATCTACCACAACATCGAGTAATTCCATTCTTAGGCATATACCCAAAAGATGCACATTCATGCAACAAAGAAATATGTTCAACTTTGTTCATAGCAGCATCTTTTGTAATAGCCAAAACCTGGAAGCAACCTAAATGCACCTCAACTGAAGAATGGATAAAGAAAATGTGGTACATTTACAGAATGGAGTACTATTCAGTGGGGAAAAAATGGAATCTTGAAAATCACAGGCAAATAGATGGAACTAGAAGAAACCATCCTGAGTGAGGTAACTCAGGCACAAAAAGACAAACATGGTATGTACTCATATTCATATATCAATTTTAGACATAGAGCAAAGGATCACTAGCCTACAATCCACACAGCCAGAGAAGCTAGGAAAGAAGGAGGACACTAAGAGAAACTTACATTGTCCCTCAAAGAAGAGGAAAAGTACAAGATCTCCTGAGTATATTGGGAGCAGTGTAGATAGGGGAGAAGAAATTAGGGGAAAGAGAAGGGGAGAAAAGGAAGGGAGAGGAGAACATGAGGGAGCAGGAAAATTGATTCAGAGGAAGAATAGAAGAGAACAAGAAAAGAGATACCATAATATAGGCATTATAGGTTTAAATATAAACCTCACACTAGGTAAATGTCCAGAGACCTACAAAGATGACCCCAACTAAGAAGCTAAGCCATAGTGGAAAGGCTACCTTAAATGACCTTCCCTGATAATGAGATTGCTGACTATCTTATATGCCATCCTCTAGCCTTCATCCAGTAGCTGATGAAAGCAGAAGCAGAAACCCACAGCTAAACACTGAGTTGAACTCCTAGAATTCAGTTTCAGAGAGGGAGGAGTGATAAGAAAAGGGGTCAAGACCAGGCTGGAGAAACTGACAGAAACAGCTGACCTGAACAAGCGGGAGCTCATGGCCCCTGACTGATAGCTGGGAAACCAGCATAAGACTGACCCAGACCTCCTGAACATGATGGGTTTTAGTTAGGAGGCTTGGGAAGTCTATGGTACCTCTGACAATGGAACAAGGATGTATCCCTAGTGCTTGAAAGAACTTGAGGAGCCCATTCCCCATGGAGGGATACTCCCTTGGCCTAGAGATACCTCATGGAAGGTCTCACCCTCCCTGGGGAGTATATGGGGGATGGGATTGGGGAATGAGAGGGTAGGAGGTAGAGGGAACTGGAATTCAAATAAGAAAATTATTAAATTTAAAAAAGGGAAAAAGTCTTTTCTCACACCTATATCATTTAGGGTACCGCCTATGTTTTTATTTTAACTATTTCCTTTTAACTATTGATCCATTTAGAGTTAGTTTTTATGCAAGGTGATAGATACAGGTCTAACCTGGGATACTTTTTTGCCATTTATTATCATGATTCAATGTTTTGGAATTTTTAATGGTATCTATACCCACATTTTCTATATGTTTCTTTACTGTGTTTTAAAAATATGATGCTCTTTACTTGTTCCATATAAATCTTCTACTTCCATATCCTACTTGATTCATTCTATTTGTAAGGCTTTCCTTTGACTTTTCTGGTCAGATTATTGGGTTTTTCTATTCCATCTCCATTTCATCTTGACCCCTTTTCAATGTTTCTTCTTCTTTACTGAATTCTGTTTTCATATCCTCGATTGTCTTCATTATTTCCCTCAGCCTTATATTTGTGGGGATTTTGGGGGGGAGGATATCACTGGGCCTTCATTATCTTTAAAGTCTTTTTGTAAGTTCAGCGGACTGTTTTCTCTGTTTCTCTTTTAAAGTCCTTGACTTCTTTGATGAAGTTATTATTGTCCTTTTAAATTTTGTGTCCTGGAGTTCTTCTAGGCAATTCTCGTCAGCAAACATTTCTACAGCGCTGATTGGTGTGAGAGATATTGCCTTGATATTTTATAGTGTTTGTATTTTTTCAGTGAGATCTGGGTATATAATCTTTCTTTTTTTTAATTCGGTATTTGATAAGATAAACGTTAGATCAGCAGAGAGGACCTTGAATCAGGTTGGGTCTAGAGATTGGATATGACTCAAGGGGAAGGAATTCAGGTAGACACAGGAAATTGGGCTAGTGTACAGGAAGCACATACTGGTTCAAATCTGGAGTTTGGGACTATGTCTGGGGTGTTGGAGAGAATGTGAGGAGGGGAGGACCAGGCAGGCTCAAATGCTTAGACCATAGAGAAGGGCATGAGAGATCTGAATGGGTGGAGAGGTTAGGTGGTATGTGAGGGGACTCAGCTACTCTCTTTTGCGCAGCTACTCTCTTTTGCGCAATGTTTCACTTAGTTCCTCATGCTAGGTCTTGTCCCTAGTCCCAGTTGTTTAGGTGGATGAGAGTGATGTTATACCTTAAATATTCTCTACAATTTTGTGGCACCTAGCAGTGGTTTAGGTACCAAAAAAGTTCTATATAATTAATTAATTCACCAAAATGAGCTATGAGGGTGATTCTTGGAGAATTTTCAGGATGAGAGAGAAGCTTTTGAAAAGGATGTTTCTTGTGGGATTCGGGGGAGCCAATGTGCACAGGAAAGCTACTGAGGTTGTTCAGATGAAAGTAACCCAAACCACTTACTGATAGAGGCAATGGAACATCACCTCGAAGGAATGCAGCTATGGGCATAGACAGAAACATTTACATTCATATGAACTTCAGGATACACATCTCAGGATAGAGGAAACACCTGGACTCAGGATCACAGTATCCAGAGATGTCATGATGCTTGCACATCCAACTTCATGCTAACAAGAACACATTCCCAGGGTCATTGGAATGAGCTCTGTCTTCAGGTCTCCATATGCCTCTGCCAGTGTGGTTTTCTGTCTCTGGCTACCTCAGGTTCTCTTCACTTTAGATTTAGGAGTTCACCTGCTCTTTTATCTCCTGCTTGTGGTTGTTGACTAGATTAGTCATCTTCAGGTTCTTGGTGCCTCTATCAAGGAACTGAAGAAGTGCTCACAGATTACAAAGTAGTAAGGAAAATATCCAAATGCAAAGCAGCAGTACAAATCAGTGGGCCACATGAATGAGAAAGTACTCAATGGCCCCAAAGTTACTGCTGGAAGATTTTTTTGGAGGGACTAAAAGTGTAAGGGTTATGGTTACTAAGGTTGATATCTACTATGATTAGCAGACACATTAGGTAAGCTTTTACTCCCAGGGCACGTCCTGCCCATAATGATGCATCTGGCTTTAATCATATATGCTACCAATTATTCACAGGAAGGAACTAGGGTCTTCCCCTAAAGAGTTAGTCAGAAAACATAGAACCTTACTGCATATGATGCCAAAACCAGTTCAGATTGATTTGGTTCCCTTATTCTTAAAGTAGATTCTTTGGGAAATACATTTGAATAGAAACTACCTACACATGACAGCTATCAGTGGAAGAAAAAATTTATTCTGCTGTTTGGAACAGGAAATATGTGTAGCTTGATCCCGGTAGGTGATGCAGGTTGCTGAGTGCCTTGCTGGAAGAGAGCTGTATATACATATTGCAGAAGATCCTATGTTGCCAAGTGCATTGTTTAGGAGGTGGATATGTGCATTGTCCAAGCCACATGGATGCTCACTTGTTGCATTATACCTTACATTTGTTTGCCTTGAATCCAGGGCCCCTGTGTTTTCCACCCCAACCAAATGGCCATTTTTCTTCCATGGCCTCAATGTTTGGAAATTGGCATCTAATCTTCTGTCACTCCCTGTCTGTATCTGACTTGTCTCACATTCCAGGTTATGTGGGTATCTCTGGGCCTCTAGCATAAGAATATTGTCACTTTCTAATCACTGAAATTATTGTTTTTATTTCTTGGAGGCTCCATAAGTATGAAGAAAATGAAAACCATCTTACAGACTACCAAGAAGATTAAGTATGAGCTATTACCACGAATCAAGATTTACTATGTAGTAGATGCATGGTGTGCATATGTGTGTGTAGTTTGTGTCAACTTATTGATATGTGTGCTTTATGGAGCATGTTTCACATATTTGTGTGGTTTGTATGATTCTATGTAATATGTATAGTTTATGGAATATGTTTCATGCATTTGTGTGTCTATGTGGAGTGGTTTGGGTGTTTAGTGTATGGTATGTGTATTTGTTGTGTTTGTGTGTGTATGTGTGTATGTTTGTATGTGTGTTGTATATAATGATATATGGTGTATATGCCAAGTGGTATATATGAGAATAGTATGTATAGTAGTATAAGGCATGTGTGTATTTGTATGTGATATATATGCAGTATGTGGTGTGTATATGGTGTATCTATTTTAGGTAGGGGTGTGTATTGTATGTTTGTGTAAGATGTGTAGTTGTGTGTTTTGTGTACATGGGGGAAAATTATAGGAAATTTTTAGAGTACAGGTCACTTTTGCTGATTGAATACATTATTTCCTGCTGGTGGCTTACTCTCTATAGGAGTGCTATAAAATCATAATTGTTATTACTACCAGCACCATTAATAATGAAAACATCTATGGGGTGCCAAAATTTTCTTTAGTATCTAGAAAGGATTTGGTCTTGTTGCTGGAGTAGACACTAGGGAGATGCAGAGATTTTTGAGGAGAGGCTCACCCAGGACCATCTTCTCTCCTGATTGGCTAGAGGGACCACACCATTTCTAAGAGAAAATCCTTGGTGAGTCAGTGAAGTCCAGGTGGATTTGTTGCCTCATCTGCAGCTTTTGCTTAGGTGGCAGCTCCATACCACCTGTTGTAACCCACCTGGCTGGCAGGTAAGCATCCCAAAGCTTAGCAGAGATAATGGGCTGGCATGCCGCTGACACCTGCTTAGAGCTGGGTCACTCTTATCATATTTCAGCAAAGGCATGTTTCTTGCAGCAGCTCTGCGTTCACTGTTTCCTCTTTGTGGATATACATGGAGAAGATAGGGACAAATGGGTATTTTTTTTTACCTCATCTCCCAGGCACTCTTAACAGATGGTTAAACTCCCCCACCCCACCAGCTTCAGACAGGTCCTGGCCCAGCTTCCCTCCCTGCCAGTATTACAGCTCCTCACAAGGGGCCTTCTCCAAAGGACTTCCTATTCTGTGGCTTTGGAAATGACTGTTAAACAGTCTAACCATTCTGTGTTTTGCTCACCTGGCTCTTTCTCGGCCTCTGTCCATTGTTTCTTTATGCTCTTCCCTAGACTCTAATCCCTTAGGTAGTTGTTACTAACAATTTAATTGTAGCTATCACTAATGAGGTGACCTTAGCTCTTAGATACAGAACACACACTAAACGTCAAGCAGCCTGCTAAGCATTTTTACGTACATTATCTCAACCTCAGAGCCCTCCGAATTAGCTCTACGATCCGTCTTTGATGGATGTAGAAGCAGAGGCTTAGAAGCACCATCTGAAGTAACTCAGCACCAGCCAGGCATTCCAGTCTTTGTGGCTTCATTCCTTCCTTTGATCAGGGATTCTCAGCAGGGGTGAGAGGCAATCTTAAGGAAACTTACTGTGGAGCCTTTCCAAGGCTAGCCTCTAATACTATGAAGATGCCCACAAATGCTAAACTACATATTAGTTTGTCATGTTTAGCTTCTTAAATGATAGTAACATTGTTACTTTTTACAATAGATGCTAATAAAATTCCAAATGCTTGGTGATTGCAAAGCCTGACTTTCCCTCACATAGCACTGAACAGCTGGAACCTGTTCCAGAAGCCACCAGGAACCACTCTGTATTTGTACTTTTATTAGGGAGAGGCAGGGTTAAGGAAACCAACCTGGCGTGGTACCAAAGCGGAGGGCTAGTAACATCTTCTCGGGCAAAGTGGGAAAGTAGCAGTGTCTTAGTGTTTCTATTGTTGTGATGAGACACCATGACCATGGCAGCCCCATGTAATTGGCTGCCAGTTCAGATGTTTAGTTCATTTATGTCATAATGGCATGGAGCATGATGGTATACAGGCAAATATGGTGCTGGAGAGGTAGCTGAGAGTTCTACATCTGGATTGACGGGCAGCAGAAAGAGATTGTGACACTGGACCTAGCTTGAGCATCTGAAAACTAAAAGCCCACTATCAGTGACACACTTCCTCTAACGAGGCCACACTTCTTAATAGGGCTATCCCCATGAACCAATGGGGGCCATTTTCATTCAAACCAACTCAATCAGCTAGAACCAGGGTGGCTGGCAGAGTGGACCAGTAACTACTACTTTTACTTCATTTCCTCTTGCCCTGTAACTTCCCATTAGAATTACCTCGTGGCCAAACGTAACTCAGAGTAAGTGTAAGGGAGAGCTTGGACTCAGTTCCTACTTATTAGCCTCCTGTAGTGCCTGAGAGTTCAGAGGCCTTGAATGGCCTCCTAATGATACAGTTATGTTTCCCATATATATTTCAATGATGGGCTGCATATCTGACTGTGGTCCCACTGGATTATGATGGAGGTGGAAACGTCCTGTCACCTGATACATCAAAGCCATCCTGATGTCATACAGAACTTTTCATTTGCCTGTGACTATATTCATATCAGTGCATCTACTACACTGGCAGATGAATACAATCGTAGCACATGAAATTAGATACAGCTCATAACATTTGATAGCATCTGACTATAGTAACAGTGTATGTAATTACTATTCTTTTTATCATGATATCACTATTTTAGAATCTATTACTGATTATAGAAATTTCCTATAAAACAATATGCTGTATCATACAGCAGCATCCTCTTTTCTGTCATTACCCTACATCCCAAGCCCAGTGTTTATATCAATATGTATGTTTATAATCATGTGTTCACAAGCATGAGAGAGAGAGTGTGTGTGTGTGTGTGTGTGTGTGTGTGTGTGTGTGTGTGTGTGTGCGTGCATGTGCATGTGTGCAGGCATTTGAGCATATGCACACATCCATGTGCTAAAAACCAGAGAACAACATCAACTGTTGTTTCTCAGGCACTATCCACCCTGAGACAGTATCTCTTTTTAGTTATAGAGTAGACTAGGCTGGCCAGCTAACAAGCTTCAGAAACACTCTCTCCCATCCTGTCTCTGCCTCCATTGTACATCACCATACTGGACTTTTAAAAATGTGGATTTGGGGATCAAACTCAGGTCCGTGCGCTTGCAAGACAAGTTCTTTTCCACCTAATCTATCACCGCAACACCCACTTTCCCTCTTGATTGCATCAATAATTTATGTCAGGTGCTTGACCTAGAATCTCCTAGGTTTGGGCTAGCATTCTGTGATATTTGTCTATCACTTCTTGTCACTTATCTCTCAGAATTTATCCTCTGTTAAGTGATGCACGACCATGCTGAACCTAATCCCAAAGGCTACTAGAGACCCAGTCATCCCTTGAAGGAATCATACTGCAATTAAATGCTCTGGCTATATGTTTTACACTTGTAACTCACTAGCCAGAAACAGTCATGTGTCCTGTTCATCAGCAAGGCCTCCAAAGTGGATTCCTGCTACATGCCCAGAAGCAGAGTAAAACACACTGTTATGAGCAGCTTTCATGGCTGCCGCAAAATCAACTAACATATTAAATATAAATAATAGATCAAAGCAATTCAACTTAATATAATTAATTCAATTGTACAGTTGGTATCATTTTGCCAAAATGGAGTTCCTCTCCCAGGAAAGGAACGTACCTAACAGGCCCTTTAAGTCTGGCTTGCATCTGTGTCCCTGTGACATTCTCCTCTACTTCTAATATGCCAGCTCATTGGGTTTCACTTGACAGGACTGTGCCATTTATGTTACAATTTTGCCTCTCTTCTTTTTGTCACTGTCCCATGTCAAAAATCATAGCACTAATTGTTACTGACATTATCACAAAGGGAAGGTAAATGTGACCAATGAGATCAGCAATTAGTTATGAGGTAGTTACATATATGATCTGGAAAATGCTAGTCTTAATTTTGGAGTTGTTATTGAATTGAAAAAAGTAAATAGATCTAATGAAGAAGTCAGTAACCCTGTAGGAGCCCACATTCTATTTTTTTTCTCTGTGTTTGCCCTTTGCCCCAGAGGTGTCAGAGCAGATGGATGATGCCCTCACTCATTTGGAAACTCTATCTCTTGCTCCTCTAAACAATTCTAATGTTTTCTTGTCAACTCCTCATCCCAGTGCTATTCGGTGGCTTCATCCACTCTGGGTCCCTGGCTCTGCTTTATATCAAATGATTCCTGATGTGAACTAATCCAGAAAACTCTGTTTTCATTCCTTTCTCCAGCTTCACCATGGCTACCCTTCACTCTATCCAGTCCAAAGTAACACTCTAAACATTTATTTTGTCTATTACAGATTATCTGAGGCTTTCCCCAAACATTTCCATATATTATTACATACACCACATACCTCCATGATTCAGCAGCCCATATCCGCAGGCCCTATACAGCTTATCCTTAACTTAGAGCTTCTGTAAATTGTATGCAGAAATTGATATAAAGGTATTTAAGGAAATTTTGTCTTTTGAGATGTCAAAAATTTAGTTAGATTCTCAAATTGATCTGAAACCTAATTAATACTCATGTTTACACACACACACACACACACACACACACACACACACACACACACACACACACTTTGTGACATAGAGTCTAATGTAGCCCAAGCTGCTCTCAAATTTATTATGTAGCCAAAGATACTTGCAGTTCCTAAATGCTGGGGTCACAGGCTTATTCTATAAGGAACAGAGGGCTTCGTGCATGCTAGGAAATGATCTATTCACGTATTTGCCCCTGACACTACTATAACTAGGCTTTTGCCAACCAACAGCCCCTACCACATGACATGCATTTTTCTTTTGTGGCATAGGGCAGTCTATATCAATCACTATCCATGTACCAATAGCCAGGGATTCCATAAGCCTTCCTGAAAAAGATGGTTCTTAATTGGGTGATTACTCTCCCATTGATCAGATGCATTGACTTCCTTTCCCTTCCAGTGGGAAGTTGTGATTAATCCAAGCTATACTAGTAGGCAATTGATACACAACACTTTTCCACATGCTTAACACATTTATGTCACCATTTCTGCAGTTCAGGAGTTTGGACAGAGTTTAGCTGGGTCTTCTGCTCTGGATCTCACAACCTTGTCTTTAAGAAGTTATGTACACAACCCATTTTCCTACAAATGTAGATCATAGTCTTTAATTTCCTACTATAAGCTACTGATAGAGTCATGTCTACATGGCATCTTCAACAAAGGAGATTCCCTCATCAAGCTACAAAGTGAGCATCTAGAGAGACAGAGTCTGCTTCGGTTTGGATATGATTTTCTGTGTAGCTTCTATGGGGTCACGTGCTGGGAACTTGATTTTTACTGTGGCAGTTATAAGGTGTTCTGAAAATTTGAAGAAGCAGAACCTAGTGGGGATGAACAATTGAGGACAGCCTTCATGGAAAGGGTTGGTACAAATTTGTAAGACTGAGTAAGATGAGTTGTTATTAAAGAGTGAGGCTGACACCTGAATTTTTCTCTGTTTCCTAGCTCACTATGTGATCCATCCCTCCCATGATGATGTGATCCACTGTGGTATGATGCATCTATAGAGAAATTGCCAGAGCTAGTGACTTTGTCATAAGGCATGGACATTTAGCCTTCAAGTATGTTTTTAATACACCCCTTTTCTTTAATGTGTATATTAGGAATGGTATTATGGATATAAAGAAACTAATTTAATTTTATATAATATGACAAAATATCATTCAAAAATGGTATTCATGGAAAACACCAAAAATCTAGATGTGACACCACATGTTGTCATTTCTACTGACTCATGAATTTTCAGAGTTAAAGACAGATTACATAAAGACACCAGTAGTCCTAGGGTGTTAGTGGTAGTCACTTTAGGATCTGGTCAACTCTTAACTCATTATGACAGACCCTATTCCTCTTGAGAGTGACAATAGTCAGTTTGTGACCCAACGCTGACCAATAGGAACTGAGCATTCTGATAGGATATGTGACAGAGACTGATGGTTCTTACTAATAGCCACATCCTCCTCCTCTTCTGTAGAACAAGGTTAGGGTACATTACCCAGCCCTTTGCATATGAATGAGATTATGGAGCTGCTTATCTCAAGTAGAATTTGAATAGGTGAGAACTATGCCAATTCCTATAACTGCATAATATTTTTGCTTCCCATCCAAAAGGAGATCATTCTGAGCTCATAAAGAACTATGAAAGCAATAAATGGAAGAAGACCACACAGCTCTGAAAGTACTCATGGAAGAGAGTATCCTCAGCAGCCTTCAATTTGAGTCAGACTATGACACGAGCAAGAACAAAGTCTCTATCGTGTTTTGTCTTTGGAATCTGTTTTATATTTGTTATGGTTGTACATAGATGTGGATTAATACCAAGACTTCTGCACATTTTTTTTTCTACAGTTGGCAAAAATATGCATGGGGAGAGAGAAGTGAAATCACTCCTGTAATTTATTAAATAATAATGACTTTCATTTAATAATAATATGACTGCCATATTTGCGCATTATACAGAACAGCCACAACCACCTCCCAATCACCTGGACTATAAAAGAAAAAAGAAATATTCATGTTATTCAATTAACTGAATACTGGGTTTCTTGATGTATAATACAATGAGGTCCCCTCAATATCTCAGCTACATATTATTTTATAAGCCATTATTTCTGGATAAAAGCATCCCATTTGATAAAGAATCTAGGCTCAGTTCTTAATAATCTGGTTTCAACCTATTTTTGCCACATCCCAAGTAACCTGATATTTAGTCACTTGGTTTCTATGATACACTTACATCAAATATATTTATGTTCAGAACATTTAGCCAGAGTCCATAGTTTAATCATCTGGTGCATAACAATGCATTTGCTCTGTACTCTGTAATAATGTCCATCTGTTTGGAACGATAACACATTGAGGGGTTATCAGACCCTAACACCTTGGTCCAGGTGAGCCTATAAGATCGTCTATTTAACTATCTTTTGAATGCTTGACCAGGCCTTTACATTTTATAAGAAGTTAGTATATCCAGTCCAGTAGATACCATCTTCTGGGTGCGGTCAGATGTGCAAAAGAGGATAGCTCTGAGATCCTTAAAGACTGGGATTTATTTATTTGTTTGTTTGTTTGTTGTTTGTTTGTTTGTTTTTGAAAAAACACAAATGGGAAGGGAGTAGTAGCAATCACATAAAGTAAAATCATGACCTCACCAACACTGTTAGGGTTGGTGGAAAACCCAGTTAAAAAGTTATATCTATAGAGGCACAGATGACAGCTCAGTTGCAGGAAATGCTGACACAGGTTCAGAGTTCTAGTAGAAACACCATGATGAGTGGGGGGTTGCTGGTGGGCAGTATGGCCAAAATATACTCATTTTTATAGGCAAGGAGTTAGGAAGTTCCTGGACCAGCTTCAGGTCCCAGCCAGTTCTTATCCAGGCACAAAGCAGTCTTTCTGTCCGAAAGCCTGATAGATTGAAGAAGACCAGCTAGTATAATTCTCCTTCCTGAGCATCTAATGCACTCTTGTACTGGATGTATTTGGAAAACGAAATAGCTTCTGTTATAAAACAATGTTCAACCATTGTTTTATTATTTTATTTTTTGGCCTAGTAGTTCTACCCCAGGGGCTCTGTGCATGTAACTGCACACCTTCCAATACGGAGACCTCACTGATTCATCTCAAGTATCTATCTTGGCCTATGGTTAATGAGTATCTAGTTTCCCCCACCTCTTCTTCTCCTTCTACACCAGTGTCAGGCTATCCTGGGTACTGCACCTTCATTTCTTCCCACAGCACGCAGTCCCTAATCCCTGACAATCCACAGCAGAAGTATAAATAACTGCTTGATAATCCCCCAGTATTTGATCATCCTAAATAGCATTTGCATTTTCATTAGAGTCTTAAATGGTCTAGTGGCTTTCTTTTTTTAAAATTACTAAGTCATTTTAAGTTTTTAAAATTTTGTATGTGGGTAGGTGGAAATGTGATTGTGTGGAACTAGAGATAGATTTAGACTTTCACAGGATTGCATAAACATGATTATATTATTCATAACTTTTCACATGAATTGTTTATTCATTTGTCTTGTTTTGTCCCTTTTTGCTCTCTTCAACTTCTTCCATACTAACAATCTCCATGCACAAATCTTCTATAGTCACACAACCCTTTTTAACCTGTTATGTAACCTTCCATTATATTTATTTCTGTACTTCAGACCTAGGCATAAACATATGCAAAGGAGTGTGTATTGGAGTTCTTTTTTAAGCAGAGAAGTACAATAAGTTAGGTAGGTATCTGGCCTAGTTTGTTTCTATGTTGCTATAAGACATTGACCAAACCCAATTTAGAGAAGCAAGGGATTTATTTTATCTTATAACACTCAGATCACAGTCCATCACTGATGAAACTCAGGTAACAAATCAAGGCAGAAACCTGGAAACAGGACCTGAAGCAGAGGCCATGGAGAAATGCTGCCTACTGACTTGGACCCCAGGGATTGCTCAACCTGCTTTATTACATAACTGACCTGCCCTGGTGGGAAGTGGGAAAGACTACACTCCCATTTCAATGATTAATCAAGAAAATTCCTGCAGGCCAATCTGATGAAGGAGTTGGCTTGATTCCCTTTTCCCGGGTGATTTTAGTTTGTGTAAAATTGACAAAACTCAAGGAGCATGGCATCCATCAATGGAGAATGGTTCAGCTGAGTCGGACGCACAGTGTATTTCAGTTAGGCTAGACCATGTTGATGTGAGTTAAAAGAGAAGAAGCTCCAACATCACAATAAAAATGGATTGCCTGCTTACGCTGTGTGTCCCGTTCATGCCAGAAAGGAACAGTTTTATTGTGTGGCTTCTGTTGTCCTGACACAATTTGTTAAAGATCTTTACTTTCACTCATAAAATTTCATTTGCTGTCCCTGGTTTTCCTTACAGTTAACAAGGCCTCCTGTAGTGACAATGCCCTGACTGTCTTGTGGAGGCTGGGAGACACCTCACTCAGGCCACTGGCCCTACAATATCCTGCCCTCTTTGAAGCCTTGGAAGGCTCTGCGAACTGGATTCTATTGTTTGCCTTTCTACCCCCAGAGCCTGTTCCAAATGCTAAATTAACAAATCTTGAGTATCAGGAAGCTGTTTACTTGGCTTCTTCAGGAGCCTCTCTCTAAGGAACTCAAAGCACTGCTAATAGATTTTTTTTCATTCTCTCCATCCATCAACTGCCCCTTATTCCAAACTCCACTTCATCCCTATTCCTTTGAGACACAACTCTCCTTCAGAGAACCCAGCAGAGACCTTCTAGCTTCTGTAAGCATTTCTGCCCAGCAGCAACTATTCCCCTTCCCCCAACAAGGCTCAAGGGCTCTATTTTAATTAAAGAATAAGAAAAGAGAGGTATTGGCAGATTCTGCTTTGCAGGGGGAGGTCAGGCCTCCTCTTGGAGCATGCCCAGCTATCCATTTGTTTACCTCTCTTGCTTTTCTTCTACCCCCTCCCTACTGAGAAGTAATCACAGCACCAGGGAACCTGTAGCAATAAGATCAAATGTGCCTCCTGCTCCCCAGCCCCTCTCTGTAACTCAAATAAAAAAAAATCCCAGAGATAGATATTGGGGTTCAAATGGAAAGATCAGAAAAACAAAGCAGCCAGCACTAGCTTTTATCTCTACCTCACCCCGAAATGGATGATCCTGTCTCCAGAAATCCTCATAATGCAATCCAGACTTATTTGTTCTCCACCAAGTCTCAAACTGTACTGTTAGGATAATGCACCATGGCAGACAAGGGTGTCCGAGGTGGATGGACAAACATGACAGCCAGACAGAGCTTAATTGAGAGGTTGTATTAGAAAGGGAGGAAAGAGAAAAGAGGTAGACACAGAGACAGAGAGAGGACAGAAAAGGAGAGGGAGACAGGAAAAGTTCTGTCTGCCCCAGAGGAACAGCAGAAAAGACAGAGAGAATGAGAGTGGAAAAGAGATCGTAAGTGTGTTTGTGTGTGGGGGGGAGAGGGTTCTGTCTTTTGAAAGGGTCCTTTGCACCTGCTGCATGCAGACTAGTAGTCGTGGAATCCTGGGCTGACCAGAGTACTGCCTGCGTTCATTCTGTCAGGTAACAAGGACTAGCCAGCATAGTGCCTGAATCCTCTGAGTTCCTGCCTCCTCAGTCTTATATTCCTATCTCCACCCAGACATGTCACTCCTGTCTCCACCTCCCTAGTGCTAGGATTAAAGGCATATGATCCCATGTGCTGAGATCACCTTTGTGTGAGGTGTTTTTGTTTTAGATTGGATCAAATTTGTGTAACTTAGCGTGTCCTTGAACTAACAGAGATCAATCTTCTCTGGCTCCACAGTTATGGGATTAAAGGTGTGTACCACCACCACCTGGCCTTTATTGCTAGTTAGTATGGCTTCTGGGATTAAAAGTGTTTATCACCACTGCCTGGCTCTATGGCTGAGGCTAGCTTTGCATTTTGATATCCAGTGGCTTTATTAAACAATAAATAATGTACCACCATGCCTGTCCACTGGGCCACAGCCAGCACCTAAGGACTGTTGGGTATAGAAAGTCAGACAGCAAGCTTGCACTTCTCATTCTGTCTTGCTGGACCCCACATCTCTACTGTCCATATGCTTCTGTGAACCACTTGTCTGCTGTCTCTGGAGGATCCTCTAAGCCTCCTACTACTTGTCTAAATTCCATCTTCTACTGGTCTGTTTGCTCTTGGTGAAGACTTGGAACTAAGACTTCCATTGACACATTCATTTTCAGGAAATTTGAAGGTAGGCCTGCAATCAGAGGCATCACCTGGTACAGAAAAACACACCTTAGAAGACAGAGTTGATATTCATGTTTACTATCAATTAGAACATTGTCAACACTTAGATAGTACCAGAGAAATTATATTCACAGTCACATGCAATATTCTATACCAGATTTTGTTCCAAATGCTCCTACACAGTCACCAAATGGCCTAAGTACCACATGTATGTGCTCTTATAGAACATACTGTACTGTTTATAAATAGACTTAGTATGCATGAGTCTATGCTTAAGCCTGCATGTGCATGCCAGTTTTGTAGAGATGGTCCCAGACTCTCAGCTAGAGATGGTTGAAGTTCAAACTCTAAGTGCTGATCCCTCTATCTTACACTGGTTAGCACATATCATAATGGGAGTTTCATTTAATCTCTACCTCACAATGCTGCCCACAATATTCAGAGAGACAGACTGCTCTGGTTATGACTTACCTTGGTGAGGTATGAGGGAGTTGAAGGAATGTCGGAAGTTTTTAATAGATCTAAATGCACATGGTTCTGAAATACTTCACATCTCATAAAATATGATGGGATCTATGTGCACACATAAATTATTACTTATACTCTGAAAGTTTCTGGACTTTGGTTGACTCACACCTCCACCACCTTCCTTGCTACAGTCATGCATATACATTACTTAGGTTTTGTCATCTTATGGCCAATGAGGATAAGTAATTAAGGTATGTAAGGTCATGATTTCTAACAGGTTTTGATGCCTTCTTGTGAATATATACAATGCAGGTTCAGAGGTTCAGAGAAGGGAGGCTTTTAGCCCAGTATCAAATAGTCACTATCCTGTGAAACAGGTCAGTAGTAAGTGTAGAAGATCCATTTTGGCTTACTCAGGTTTGGAAATGTCTTGGGTACCTGTGTTCAGTGTTGATTTGGTCCATGTGGGGAGAGCCATTTCTTATGAAGGATGTGATCACATTTGCTCACAAAAAACACTGTGGTGTCCCAGGAAGACACGAACAAACTTCTCATCCCAAATAGATCACCAACAACAGACCAAATGATTCTACTGAAGTCCATCTTAGCCAACCAATGAGTTTATTGGATACTTACAGGAGTATGAATGAGGAGCTACTTTCAGAATTAGGGGCAATTCAAGGGCTGCTCCATCACTAAAACTTTCATCCTAACATGAGGGAAAACCCATGAAAGCTGTAACCCTGGGAAAACTGTAACCCTTGGAGCTCTGCATCACTTCTCAGGGAGCTGGCCGGATCAGAGAGCCTTTCCCAGGCAACTAAGCTAGTAAGAGAGTCTCTACCCCTAGCATTCTTACTAACCCAGAGCCTAGCATCTATGCATCCTCTGCTCCACTGTCTCTAGTTCAGTGTCTATACAAAAGGTTGGTATACGTAAATGCTGGTGGGTTCTTCCACAGTCCACATCCACACTGTGATCTATGTCAGGAAGGCTTTGGTCCATACAGGGGTGAGAATTACCCACCTAATCATCTCAGTGTTTCAGCTTGCTCTTGGCTCCTTCTGGAATGTCATAGCAGTTCAGGCAGTGATGGGCTCATTAAGGTACAATGAGGACTCTGACATGTCAGCCATAAATATTAACAGCCCTTGTTATGAACCTTCTTCGTGTGGCTGCATTGTCCAAGTTTACATAGTGAACAGCACAGTTAGTGTATTTGATCAAGGGGGAGCTCCTCAGAGTCACTGATGGCTCTGTTTCCCCTGATATTTCTCACAGCTCAGCAGGCACAGCCCTGCATGGGCTGTGTACAGAGGGAGACCAACCTGTCAACCAGAGGCTAGGCACTTGGGGATGTAGGGCCAGAAGATACATTGCTGGGGCTAAGCCACCTGCCCTAAAGATAGTGGGGCAGCTCTCCTAGGATAGCATGCACCTCCTTAGAGACAGCCAATTACCAACCTTCATTGTCTCATAGCTACAGCATCCAGTGATGAAAATCAAGAGGTAACATGGGGCATTATTTCCTCATGCTGGCTTAATGAGGACAGGGGAAGTAAGCACTAATGATTTCTGCTACTTGTTGTATTTATTTTTCAAGGCTGGCCTTACAGACAGTACAGTTATATGTTAGTCTAGGCTGTCATGAGCATAATCTTCACTGCAGAAATGTCTCAATACTGCCAGACAGATAAGCCAAGCCTTGGCCTGTAATGCAGTCAGTGGCTCACATTAGCATACCCTGATGCTTGGCCTAGAGGGGGTTTTAGAAGTTCTGTTGTAGGTAAATTGCAACAGTGTTGTTCCTTCAGCTTTCAGTGGACTTACATTCTGTGAAAGAGATCAAAAATGAAAAAAAATACCATGAGTAGAAAGTGGGTTCAATATCCCTAACCTACAGTAATTCATACTTAGGCAGCACAGCGCACTGTAGGGGATTGGTCACTTCCTATGTGCCTCTGTGGCTGACTGGTATATCATGGACCTGTCTGTTCCCTGTCTAGTCTCATTCACATAGGCTTGCTATGAAAATAATCTCCTTTGCTGAACTCACAATATGTTCTCCATCAGACTTCCTTCCAGTGTCACCAATTGACCACTCCCCCATAAGCCTCACTTACATTCACAACTACATGAACTACTTCTGGGTGGAATAAGGTATTGCTTCTACCTGGAACCTGACAAGAGACCAGCCTAGGAGCAAAGCAAGTCTCCCAAGAATTGTCTCTTATTCTTTTCCCCAAGTCTCACAGTACAGTTCAGTGGGTTGTGTACCTATCATGCATGAGGCCGCAAATTCAATCCTCAGTACCATAAAAACAAACAAAATCAAGCCAATCTAATTCCTTTCCAAATCCTCATCCTTCCAGGCCTGTAGAGAGCTGTGAAGTGCCGTGCCTTAAAGATGGCACTGGCTTCCGCCTTGCACCTCCCCAAGGGTGAACACTCTCTGGTGTAAACAAGCCCTTATTTGGTTAAGTCTGTTCAGCCTGTCTGCTTCCGCTTTAGAGTAGCCTATCTGCAGGGTCCACGTAGCTCACTGGGGTTGGTTAGCGCAAGGGTATTTAAGCCTATGCAGGGGTCCCCCGGGGTCCGTGGGTCAGAAGAACCTGTTTCAAGGATCCTGATTAAAACTGCATGAAGAAGATCTTCCTGGAGTCGCGTCTTCCTTGCTGGCAGAGGTAGGCGCCGCATACAGGCCAGCCTTCTCCCTTGAGCTGGTCCCAGCTTTTGGACTTTTTCCTCTTGACTGTTCAGTGAGAAGGAAGGAAGCCTCTCTGGGGTGCCTTGTATGGAGTCTTGCTCTGATAAGAAAATGAAAACTGTCAGACAGCTCTTCACCCCAGCTATCTGGTGGAATGCACTAGAAGGAAAAAACCAGAGAGCTGTCAGGCCAGATCTTCTTCTGGTTGCTTCAGCCAGCAAAGGGTTCTGAGATGGCCTCACTAACATCACTTCCCTTTTAGTCAACACTGATTTGAGTATATACTGTGAACCAGAGCCTATTCTGGTTCCTGGGGATATGGTGTTAAAGGGTACACACTGAACCCTGCCTCATCAAATTTGGAATGTCTACATCATGCCACAGTTGAGAGTTTTCCACTTCACCTCATGTTATGGGTCACAGTCCAAATATAAGTACATTAAAAATACCTCACAAAACTATTATCAGCTACATTTATAGGACATAAAGCAGGCATGAGTTTTGTGCTTAGGTTCTATTACCAAGATATAGTAAATATTCTGAAATTTGGAAAAGCCCAAAATCTGAAATGGTTTTGGTCTCATTCATTTCAAACAAGCCACTCAGTTTGTAGTAGTGTTTGCCTAAGGATTATATGTAATTATGACTCTAAAATAGTTTGGTGTGTATCTGTTGTTTTACATTAGTGGGTTCAAGGTTCTCTTCTGAGCAGGAATAGTCCCACTTACCTTATCTGAGAATTTGTGAATCCCCCAGTACTCTTATTTTACCCCTGAGCTGCTCATCACAGTATACCCTTGACTGCAGCCTGGGTCAGACAGCTCACTGATGTTCTCCTTTTTAGCTTTAAGATTGGTTCTAGGTTAATGTTGCCTACATTAGAGAGCTGGGATTTCTTCTATGAGCATTTTCCTCCCAAGGCTGATCTGACTCCTTCATAAACCTGGGCTTCCAGAATTGCAGATAACCCTGACCCTCTATGTGAAGGAGTTTGAGCAAATAAGCTCCAGCTTGGAGCTCTAGTGGCACAATAGGTCCTGAGTCCAGGGATCAGTCCTGTGCATTGGTCTTGGTTCATACCTTGAACGACACTATTCTTCCGCCTTTTCATGCTGTGGTGGAAGAACCAGTGAGTTCTCTTTTCATGTCTCAGTTACCTAGAATTAGGAAGTATGTCACCAACAAAAGATTTCTGAATATTACACAAATGTTTTCACATAGCAAGCATCCTGAAGGGCTAGTCACTTTCCCTTGGGAAGGGAGATGGTTCCAAGGAAAGAACATGAACTTATGGAAGTTTCTAGGGAGCAAGGTCTTATCATCAACTCTCCTCAGTGGTGCTGTCTTCATTTAAATTAAGCGAAGGCACTTTAAGATGAATTATTCTTATCATCTGTCTGCTGTCATCTATCTTTCTATATATCTATTTATCTATCTCCTATCTATCAATCATCTATCTACCTATCATCTATATATCACATGTTCTCTTGGAGTCTCTCCTAGCTGACCTGAGAAAAAAGATACTTGGTAGCTATCAAGATTACCAGGGCATAGGTATTGAGGTAGTTCATGAATTTCTTAGTGGTATCATTCATAGTGTATCTCCAGGAATAAGGAAATGAATTGTTGGGGCATTGATAAACCCAAAAATAATTAACTTAACCAGATGGATAAATTTTGGGGGTTTTCTAGCTCTTTTCTTTCTCCCTTTTATTATGCTTTTATTTGCTTGAGCTATTTGTACTTGAGCCCCTTGCTTCTCTTTTCTTTTTTTTCATGTCATTCTTCTCTCCCCTCTTCACATCCCAAGAAAATGTGTAGGGGAACACACTAGTCCTGTTCAGTATCATTCTGAACAAGAACTTGTTCTCAACAGTTTAGTATTTATTCCCCTTAATCAGCAAGAATCATCTCAATGGCAGAGGCTCCTGGTGATTTAATATTTCTTCCTTCTAGCCAATAGGAATCATTTCCAAGAAAGAGGATGCTAGCATAGCCTTTCAGCCCTGAGTGAGCAGGTAAGTCAGCTGTAGTTGCTCCACAAGTTAGAAAACAGGCAGAATGAAACAATTCAAGTCCTCCATTTTGTGTCTCTGGATCTACATTCCAGCTCTGGGAGTCAGGGAGCCAGAGCCCCCACTTGAGCAGGACCATAGCCTTTCTTCACATTCTTCAGTAGTGAGTGAATTTCATTCTGCCTCATTGTCCCAGGCTCTGTGAGTCAATGGTAGAGTTTCCAACAGTAACAGAATGAGGCTTTGGGATATGTCCAATGGAGAAAGTATTTATCACAGAAGAGGACATACTCAAAGTCACATGGGGCCCTGTGTCACTTATGCTGGGGAGAATGTAAAACACATGTAATACTTAATATAAAGTCACTTAGCCTCTCTGAGTCTCAGTCCTTTGTCTGAAAAAAAAAGAGACAGTAATATCCACTTCAAGGAGTTAGAATTAAACAATGCAGTCCATGCAAAAAGCACTGAATACGATGAACACAATGAATGCCAATTGAATCTGCATGTGTTCCACTGACTTACTTCAGACACACACATTAAAAACCACAGAGGGAAGAGGAAGGGAGGAGGAGAGAGGGAAGGGAGGGAGGAAGGGTAAGGAAAAGGGAGAGAGGAGCACACTTTTCTAAGAATGTTGTGGATTCAGTTAGTATCTGCTTCAATCCCCTTTTATTTACTTATAAAGTTTTAGTGTGTGTGTGTGTGTGTGTGTGTGTGTGTGTGTGTGTGTGTGTGTTTGGGTGTGGGTGCACCTGCTCCTGGGTATGCATCCATGTGTTGGTATACATGCACATGTGTGAGTGTTTATGTGGAGATCAGAGGTCAATGTTGGATGTGTTTCTCAGTCAATGTCCACATATATCATTATCATCATCACTATCATCCTCCTCCTCCTCATTTATTTTGATACATGTCTTTTCCTGAACATAGACCTCATTAATACTTAGACTAGCTGGCTAAGAGTGCCAAGAATTTACAGTCTCCATTTCCCCTGTGCTGGGATTACAAGTGTGTACCAACATATCTGTTTTGTCTCATGGGTGCTGGAGGTCCGAACTCAGATTCTTATGTTTGTGTGGTAATCACTTCATGGACTGAGCTATCTCCCCAGTTCCCAGCTCCCTTCAAGTGGCTAAGATGATGATCTGATTTTTTCCTTGGCCTCCAGAGGTCAGAGGAAGGCTTGCACTATGCTTAGGAATGTGGACCTCACAGACAAGCAAGTTCACTGCCTTGCTTGGAGTACTTCCCATGCACCTAAGATAGAATGTGAAATCATCTGGCCACTCAGTCACCTGAAGTTTGTCTTGTTCCAGGGCATTTTACTTAAGGGAATAAAGTCCTGACACGGGAAAGCAGAAAGGACTACAAAACAGCTTAGTTCAATCTTCATTTGTTTCATGCACTGAAAAGAAATAAGGAAGGTCAAGGTAGAAGTCATAGGTATATACTAGTTTAAAAAGGAAGCATGCTGCATGAAGGTAGATATGAGCTCAAATCCTTAATCTAGGCAAACATTCTGTGGTGCAGTTTCCATGTCTGCAAATTGAGAGTGATAATGCATCCCTTGCCATTTAACTTATATAATGTGAAGAACAAATGAGGATCAAATGAGGTAGCATAATTTAAACCATTTTGCAGAACACCACGCATTTAGTTCTTATTAGGTTGTGTTAATAATGGAGAATGTTGATGTTAGAGTTAGAAATTCCCCAAGTGCCCATGAGCACAGCTGAACTGTATAGTGAGATATCCACCTGCCCATATCTGTTGTACTGACCATGCCCATTGGGGTATTGGGACATGTGTGGGCTTGACCAGTGGAGTCTAGTTCTGGGTCCTGACCTGGATGTTCTTTCTTACTTCCAGGTCGGAGTCAAGAGAAGATCAGAGGACATCCTTGGAGGGGGAATCCACGGTGGTTGTCTGTTTCTTGTGTAAGTGAACTCTCCCTGAATAAACCTCAATCAGCCTGTATTGTGGCCCAAAATCTTATTACCTGCTTTAGAATTGTCCCTCCTGAGGATCTCACACATTGTCTAGGACTTGTTGTTATCTACCACCATTCTGCCATGGAGAAAACAAGAGAGAGAACTCTTACAGACTTCACCTAGAAAATACAGGAGAATTCAGGCCCAGGAGCTGGCTACAACTTTGTTCCTGGTTGGACTTAGGAACTATTGGTGGTACCTGTATATTTCACCCTAAGTGACAGGGACCTTGTTAGCCGTCCTTGCATTGAAGATCTTGATGGATTGAACTCCTGGGGAGAATGTGGCGGCCGTGATCTGCCATAAAGATGATGAATAACATTTTTTTTCTTAAATGATTACCTAAAACTTTACAGCTAGCCAAAGCTGGCTTTCTCAGAGCCCCTGGAGGAGAGCTTTTATAAAGTGTCATTTAATTAATAAGGGGGTTATTGATTGTTCTCTTGCATGGAGTACTGCACACAGGCTAGACAAGAGAAAGTACACGGAGAAGGACAGGCCTGAGACCAAGCCTGGCCCACCACTTCCATGAAAATGAAACCCTTCAGAACCCTATATGCCTAATGTCTCCATTCTCAGGAGACATTAAGAAAAGTAAAGAGTATCTTAATTGATAATCTTGGTAGAAAACTTTGCTCTGTCATTTCAGATAAAAACAAATCAACTGTTGTGATGGGAAGTTTTCCTTGTAGTAGGATGAGAGACAATATTCTTCAGACAAGGGTGGACATCTTGAACTACAATATCATCATTTATAAAATAATAGAATTATGTTGTGTAGTCTTCAGGATTCCAACTTAAATACTCCAGTTTGCTCTAAATTGCTTGTATTGGAATAGGGCAATAAGCAGAGCACCAATTTGTGTACACTCTTACTTCCTATGTCTCCCAGAGGGAAAGGATAGACAAATATTAATCTGAGTCCATAGGGAATGAGAGTGGGCTAAGGAAGTGTGCTGGACATTGACTATATCCAAAGGACATTAGATACATATAAAAAAATGAACAGGTAAATTTGTATTGAAAGTAAGCCTAAGAGAGCTCATTGGCAAGCCATAAGACATACAATGTGAAGTTTGGACACTGTCCTATCTCAAATTCATTAGCTGTTCTTGTTACTTGGATCTCCCAAAAGAAATTTATTTAATACCCTACTTCTTAGGCATATTAACTATTTCTTTTTTAAAAAATATTAAATAGTTGAGATTTTTATACAATGTATTTTAATTATATGTAGACTTCATCTTTTTTGTAACTTATTCCAGATCCACCACACTCTTCATTGCCTCCAACTTTGTGACCTCTATTTTTAATAAGCCATTGGGTATAATTTGTGCTGCCCACATATTTTTGAGTGTGGGTACATCCTCTGGAGAGTCATCATCTACCAGAGGATATATCCTCAAAGAAAACTAAGTGCCCTTCCTTAGCAGCCATTAACTGTCCATAGATCCCCTGTTAGCGATCAGGGCACACGAGTCCTTCCAAATCCATGCTAGAATATTAACCATTTTTTTTTTTTGAGCAAGGACACCAGATCTTGGGATCTTGCTTTTTGGCTTTGAAATTTTACGGAGTGAATTTTGAAACTTTGTGTTTGTGTTTTTAGTTAAAAATCATTATGATTTAAAAAAAATTAATACTGACATTAAGTCTCAGTTTTACAACTCGTTCATTGTACAACCACAGAGAGTTATGTATGCCTGAGCTCAGAGATAAACTAGTGTGATTCATCCCTATAGGTTGCTGGTCAAGGATATGCCAGAGGACCCCCAAACAATGACACCATTGTGATTCCTCTTGTTACCCACCACAACTGGATGGTACAACCCTAATGCTGAAGATACAATTCACTTTGGTTACAGAACACAGAGCCATCAAGCTGGGATTGATCTGAAAATATCCTCCCTATTGACTAGCTTTCAGATTCCAGAAGGTACCACACAGACTGCTAGGGGAAGAAGATCACCCATAATATTACCAACTGGTAAACATTGCATGCTACAACACTGACCTGTTGGGCAAGGTGTACCAAATGGGAAGAGAGTGGTATGAAGGTTATGGGGTAGCCAACTAGATCTGAGGCCTTCTCCACAGAAGGAATTCATGCATGATACTGTAAAGCTGCTCAGAGGCCCATGACTCAGTAGGTCCTAAGCTCCAGGAGAACCTACTCCCATTGTTTTGCTAAACGGACATGTTGTCAAACTTCCTTCTACATATTTATGTCTATACATATAGATGAATGCTGTTCTAAGCCTTGTACACATAAGCCTCTCTCTGTAGTGGCCAGCAGTTAGTGCAAAGACTCATTAATGGCCAAAAGGTTGAAAATAAATGAAAATAAATGACTATCGAGTGCTTGTCCCTAAATGAGACATCTGTATCAAATTCACCCACCTCTGCGGCTCAGAGAACATCTTGGAAGAAAGGACAGAAGTAATGTATGTAAGATCCAGAAGATAATGGGCGACACCAATTAGACTCAGTGTGTTACAAAAATATAGAAAGAAAAGAAAGAAGACATAAGGGGCATGTATTTGTTGTGACTGCCTACAGGGAGTAGAAAGGGAGTTGAGAGGGAACAGTATCAAGATACATTACTTGCATATGTGAAAGTTCCAAAGAATAACTAAAAGTTAATCCATTAAAGGTAACAATATTGCCTATCTATACAACGTGTTGCAGATAAGAGTGCAATGTCTAGAATGGAATGAGCTCACCAAAACTTAGGTGCTTTCCCTTCTTTCTGTTGCCTTATTTTCTTCAAACGTCTTGAAAGCAGGCTATCAATCTACTGAATAACTTAAAGGCAGGGCACAGAGCAGCCAGTGATAGATAGTATCAAGCCACTCATCAGTCCTCAGCTCATGACACTGATGACTGATGTCTGCATGCCAAATTTACCAGCAATTAATGGATTGCCTGCATCTTATATCAGATCTAGAAGACTAGAAGTGACCATTACTTTTAAAGGCAAAAACCACCTGATGTCTTTGTGGATTGTAAGCTCAACATTAACCAAAGAGGTACTGAGGTTGTTAAAAGTCAATGTGGGGAATGTGTAACTTCACCACTAGCTGAGGTGCTACATGTGTCTGATAGCTGGTGAGAGGAAGAGAGCTACTTTTCTTTAACGATGTGAGCCCTGGTAGGCTGACCACATACCAGAACAAGCCCCAGTCCTAAGACTAGTTGTGAACCTGGATTCAATGAAGAAGGTGGGGGAGGGAGGGAAGGAGAGGGAGAGAGACTCAAAGTCTCACAGTTGAGTGATAAGGAATGAGAGAGTTGAGAAGGTAATAAGAGGAAGGGTGGAAGGGGTGAATATGCCTTAATTACATTATATGACATTCTCTCTCTTTTTTAAAAAATGTTTTTGTCTTTTTTTATTGATGAAAAGATTTACACACACACACACACACTCAATGGAACTTTTTGTCACTAACATATTTTTGGTCTTGGTGAATTATATTCAAATTTGGATGCCATGTTTATGTTAAGTTACAGTGGATGCAAAGCTCCCTGAAGGGAAAGCATTACAAAAAGCCCAGAATGTCGTGAGCATTAAGAAAATTGATCCTAAAATGTTGATATTGGAATGCCGTCACAGCTTGTCAGTGGGAGTGTTTTGTAAGGAAGCAGAGTCTCCATAGAGAAGAATAGGGTAAGTCAGGCTTCCCACTCTACGTCTTCCCCACTGTCATACTCCCCCAGCCAACTCACAATGTACATGATTGCTGCACATCCTCAGGCAAAGCAAGCCTCAAATTCTTTTAAGAAGTGCCCTGTGAAGGATGCTGGAGAGTTTTTCTTTCTTTTTAAAATTATTTTTATTTTAATACATTGGGTCCTTCCCGACATACATACATACATACATACATACATACATACATACATAGCATGTATGTCTATGTGAGGCTGTATGATCCCCTAGAATTGAAGTTAGACAATTGTGAGCTGCCATGTGGATGCTGGGTATTGTATCTGGGTCTTCTGGAAGAACAGTCAGGTCTCTTAATCACTGAACCATCTCTCCAGCCCCTGCTGTAGAGTTTTTCTACAGGGCAGAATCCACCCACTATTGCAAAAGACTGACAGAGATAATGTTAGGCTGAAGGACAGAGAGACGTCCCTCCTGATAACAGTTTAATGATTGTTCTAAATACTGGAATCCCAGACATATCTGATGAAAGAGCATACTGCTTTGAAGGCAACTGCTTGGTTATAAATCCAGAACAGACTGTCAAAGTCAAGCATGGGCATTAGGAGTTCTACTGAGAGCAGAGGAAAGCTAGACAGTTGTAAGTCAAAGAGAACAGATGGGCCAAAGTCAAGAGGGGCATTAGTTCCACGGAAGGTCAGGGGTCCCACAGAAGGTTCTCATCTTAATGTGTATATGGGGCACTCAATACACTACTCATATTCCTAAATAAGCAATCTAAAGTAAGACAAATGCATTTGATCCTGGATTTCTGTTTCTTTGTTATATACTTCTTTGTTCTGATTTTAAGCCCTCAGATTTTTGAACTTTGATATCAAGAGTATAAAGGTATACTAGTAGGGGCCACTTCAGGGACAGTTATATCTGACTGTAAATTTAATATATATATACATTATATATTATAATAATATATAAATGTATAATAATTTATATAATAATATATGTATTAGTCTAGTGGTGATTTAGTATTTGCTGAAAATTGATTATGCTAATAGGAATCCTTAACTTGAGATTTTGTCTCTGGAAATCAAATGATTAGATACAGATTCTAAAACAACAATATTTTATTAATTCTTTGAGAATTTCAAACAATGTGTTTTGGTCATATTCTCCCCTCTCCTAACTCCCTCCAGAGTTACCTTTACCTCCCTAATCACTTGATTTCAGATTTTCCTCCTCTTATCTTTATCCTCTTCCCCTTCTCTTCCTCCTCCTTCAAATAAATCTTCCCTGAATCTCACCTCTCTTCAGAGAGTATATTCAAACCTCTATGGTATCTGTTTTAAAAGTCATTGAAACATTAGTTTCAATGGACAGGAGACCATTCCTGGAGAGTTGACATGTGAGAAGTCAGATGGAAGACATTTTATGACCCCAAAAGTGACACTCAGTCAAAGAAGTTTTATTACTTATTAATGCACAGTACTTTATGGCCATAGTACTGAGACAATCACAACTCAACAGCACCCAGTCCTGCTTTTTTGCTCTCAGCTCTGGCCTGGAAGCCTGACAGGTCTGTGGATCTAGCTGGACCTATAGATATATTTGCAGATCACTTTTCTGTGCACGAAGTTTTAGCAGGGCACCTGTCTTACAGCAATAGGAGAGGGCAAGAACAACAGGAGAAAATGCCCTGGAAGTCCTTCAAGATTCTGCCTTAGGAATCCTTCAAGGTTCTGCCTGTGCTACCATGCAGCTGTCCATTATTGAAAGATAGTAACATAGCTAGAATGGAGATCATAGGAGGAAACTGCTACAAGATTACATGGCATAGCAGATGTGTGTGGGAAGATATAATAGATTGATAAGCACCCTTCAACTTCATGTTCCACATAGAAACTCAGAAAGTGATCTTACTCAAAAGCACTTAACAATATTAAGAATAATTATTCTGTATTGGGCGGAGGAAAGAAAGTTCAAAGACTGGTGTTCCTCTGTAAAGAGAAAAGGACTCAGGGAGAGGCATGGGGAAGGAGGCCATGGGCATCACTTGGAAATGGATGCAGAGACAAGAATGATGCTGCCATACTTGAAGGATATGGGACCATCATAAGATAGAAGGGACTGGGTTGGTTCTCCTCAAGGGAACATATCCTTGCCAAGTTGATGTTAGGTTTCTGGGACCCAGAAATGTGAGAGATACATTTCTGTTCTTTCTAGTCATAAATCAATGCTTCATCCCTTGGAAACTCATAGAGGAGGGAGAATAACCTGCTGAGAAGAAACCTGCTACCTAAAAATGACAAGGTGTGGGGGAGGGGACATTCTTGTTCTTGTATCCCAGTGGATAGCAAGACTAATTTTTTTTCAAGAGAAAATGTTCAGAGGCCACAAACCTGCCTTCCTATCACCTAAGGGCAGAAAATCATACAACCTTGTGTGCTGCAGCCCCTTCTGGCTAACCTCCTGCAAAAAACTATAAAACCCAAACTCAAGACCTAGTTTTCAAGTGGTCATGAGTTAGAAGTGCCCAGGGAGCCTGCCAGGCACAAAGGCAGGTTCTCTCCAGAGGAGCTCACGTTAAATATGGCCCATCAGGAGTCCCTACATATAAGTTCCAAAAACATACTCTCCTAACTGAAAATCACTCACTTCACATGACAAGAAGCAAGAGCCGGCAGAAATAAACCATAGAATCAGACAAGCAAAGAAAAATAGTTACAGCTGAAAGAAACAGAAATAGAAAATATAACATGTGTCACCGTCTGAATTGTGTCCCTCAAAACTACCATGTTGAAACTTCAGAATGTGACTATTTGTAGGAAAGGGTCTTTCTGTGAGTTGTAAAGGTAGAATGTCACTGTCAGGTTGGATTTCAATGCTGTCTTACTGGGAATTCATATGCAGAAGACATTTAGGCAACATAGGAGAGGCAATGTGGTGATCTACAGACAGCCAGAATACAGCATAGAAACAAGATGGAAAGAAAAAAAAAAAAGATGTAGTGATGTGGAGAGTAGAACTGGCAGAGTCAGCCTCATAACAGATAAGAAAGAAGTAAAGATAATTAAGGATCCAGCTCGACAGAATAGCCCAGTTCTGGAGGTGCCTACTGAGATAAGCATGACACTGATGCTACTTCTTGATATAGATCTGCTTGGTGATAGACAAGAAGGAACAGGAAATGCAGTAGAACAAATGCAAACACACAGAGGCTGAGAAAGATCAGGTCTCCAGGGTATGGCAAGGAGCTGTGTGCAGCCATGTTCTAGCGTGTGCAGGTGAGGTTAAGTACACTCCTTCGGGCCCAGCTTTTAGAAGTGGATAGAGGTAAGGGTTTTGGCCACTACACTGCTTTCCTCAGGTTGTCTGGGTTGGGTGTGCTGGCTTATGGAAGTTCTTAAGACAGGAAGTCACAGGGTCCTCTCTGTGTGTGTGCTGTGATCCTCATTTTATTAAACTGAGGAGATTTCTTAACTGTGATCCCGTGATGCAGTAAAGGGCCAGACTGAAAGCACACAATGCCTCAGCCTCCTGTCTTTGGACAGTTTCCAGACCACCCACAAGACCCGTTTCTCAGGTCGCACCATCCTACTATGGCTGGCTTCCTTTTATTTTTGCTGTTCCTGGATAAATATGCCCATGCTACGTTCTTTCCCACAAAGTCAAACTTAGATTAAGTGCATGTTATTTTGGATGCTATTCAACACTGTAATGCATAAACACTATGCTAATGGATCTCCACTACCTGTTAAATGCCACTAAGTATGCTGAAGGATTTGGTAGCTGACAGAAGCAGCCTTGTGTGTAAGAGCAGGATGCTGCCATGGTCCATTTGATACACACAGACATAGTCTCTGATGTCTCCAAATCCAGCCCCAGATGTTTGCTACCTGGGAGCTAGTGCCATTTTTGGTACTAATCCTTGTGTCTAAGCTATGACTTTTACTGGAATTTGTTTTCCTTCTGATAGTACTAGGTTCTGAATCAGGACCTCCTGGGTGTTCAGCAGATGCTCTTACCACTCAGCTAACTTCTCAAAGGAAGTTGGAGATTTCTTTTTCTACAGGAATACTCATTGTGCCATCTTGGAGTAAATACTAGTTAAAATGGTTCTAAGATCTAAGACTCAAAAATAGATTTCATTATCTAAAACATGAGCTGGGAACCAGCTCCCATTTCTGCTTGATTGTACTTCACAACAGCGTTCATTTTAAAACATGTAGTCCTTCTAAATTTGAATCTCTGAGAACAAAAACCTCAAAACCACCTGGTCTGTAGACTAGAGTTCAGGAGGCATTTGAAAGAACAAAGAGAGAGGGAGGAAGGAATGGGGGAGGAGGACAAAGAAAGAATAAAGACAATGAGGAGAGATGGAATCAGGGCAAGAAAAGAGGAGCTAGGTCCAGCTCCTCAGACACCCCACACCAGCATCTCTGCTCTGCTTCAGGGAAGGGCATATTGTGAGCCAGGAAATGCTTGTTGGTTGATAGAGCAGGTACATTTGCATTTATAACCTATGAGAATAGGTGAGTGTGGAGGGGCATTCAGTACAGGAACTAGTGGAACCTTCAGGAAATATCTTAATCTGTGATCCACATAAGGTTAGTGTTTTCCTGAGGTCATCTATCTCACAGACCTGAGGACAGGGTGCTGGCATTGATGGAGGGAAGCAGGGATGCTGTGATCCCTGCCTGGTGTGAAGAAGCTTCCTAATGAGGATCTGTCCTTCCCTCTGTATGATTTCTCAATTTCCTGTAATCACAAACCAGCTAGCTTATCACATTACCCAGTCCCAAAATTTAACTACGTTTTATGGCCAAAGACCGCATAATTGCTTTTAAAATATGATGTTAATATGGACTGTATTTTCTAGAAATACAACTTCCTTATAAATCAAGGAAAGATGGCGCTGCCCAGGGCAGAAGTCATTCACTATTGTATAACAGCAAATCACTGATGGTCATACTACCTGAGCCATTAGTAAAAAAAAATCTCTGAAGACTTCGACTTGTCTATACTGCAGGTGGATTGTCAGTCCAGTATAAACATGATCACCTGTATATTAAAAGCCTCCTTATAAATTGTTTTTCCCTTATTCCTCTTTCATGTTGCTAGTTTAAACTCTAAGTGGAAGTAGGTTCTGTTGTCTGGGTGATATTAGTTTTTAAAATATTGTGAAGTGTTTGGTTTGAAACCACTGACCAAGTGGCAAGGTATCTTCACTTTACCTGTAGGGATTTGAGGTTCAGGAGTAAAGGGTTATATTCTAGGTCAAAGCCACAAGGGGGTACAGTAGAGAGGGCCAGGCCGATCCAGGTTTCTTACTTCTGGCTCTGTGTGTCAAAAAATGAACAAAAATATAGAGACATTCTCCATGCCATAGGTCTTATTTGGGAATAGGAAAAAATAGGGTTAAAACTCAGGCAAATTGTTCAGGTAAGAGGGGCCCTCTAGGAAAGAGAAATGGTCATGGGCAAATGTAGTGTAACATTATAGCTTATGATTGTGGTCTTCACAAATGGGTAAACTAGTCTTTTTATTGTTGTTGTTCCTTATTTGTTGAGATAGGATCTTTTCTTTCATCCCAACTCAACTAATCTTAAAGCTCAAATATGGAGATTTATTATATTGGGCTTGAATGCATCAGGCCTTACCTGGCTGGGCGGAGACTGGGTTACACATTATGCATGCGCAACCTCCCCTTTTAAAGCAAGCACGCCACGAGCACCTCTCTCTCTTGCTTCTCTTGTCCCTCTCTCTTGCTTCTCTCTTGTCCCTCTCTTGCCCTTCTCTCTCTCTCTCCCCGCTTTCGGTTGGCCACCAGCTACCCCCCCCCCTTTTCTCTCCCCTCTCTCAATAAACTCCATGTGGGCGCTCAATCTCGTGTTTGTGTTTCTTAGGCCATAGCAGCTGCATCACAGCAGCTGTATCAAAACAACAACAATGTCATTTGGGTGTTTGTAGAACATGGTGTATTAGTTGCTTTTTCTGTGTGATAAAATACCACAACCAAGACAACTTATAGCAGGAAGCGTGTATTTGGTTTACGATTTCAGAAGGAGGTGTGGTAGCAAGTCAGCATGGCGGCTAGAACAGAAAGCTGAGCACTTATGTCCTCAATAGCAAGCACCAAGCAGAGAGAACAAACTGCAGGTGGCACAAGGCTTCAAACCTCCAGAAACAATGCCAGTGATGTTCTGCCTCCAGGAGAGCTGCACTTCCTAACCCTCCCCAAACAGTGCCACCACCTGGGGACCAGTTGTCTAGATATGGGAGCCAATGGGGAACATCTCAAACAACCACAGACACTTTCTTCTCAATGCCAGTGATACAGTGACAGTTAAAAGACTCTCCAAATCAATGTCCAGTCCCAAAGACACACCATCTAGTAGTGGCTGAGGGTGTCACTGATGCTATTATTTTATGACAACTGCCCGGCTGGGAAAAGATGGAGACTTAGAAATGAGATTACCCTACCCCCATTCTCTAGCTCTGGCCTGGGGAATTCTACTATCTACTACTGGAAATCATGTAGAGTTGAGGTATCCAGCCATGCTTCCCATTCCACCCTACCTTTAGAAACAAGTAGACAGAAATCCAAGGAGGAAGTGATTTATTCAAGTTCACTGAGAGAAGGGTGCCTGAGCCACTGCACAGAATTGACACCCATGGTTTATCCTCAGCACTGCATGCCTTCTCTCGCAAGGGGCTTAGTGCATGTAGTTGTGTACAAAATGGATTGAGTTAATGTTTCCTGGGCACTCCCAGTTTCTGCCACTCCTTATTCTTGAGGGATGCCAGTGCTGCCATCAGCCCCTCCCGTACTGAATCACAGACTCACAGGGTGGCACAGAGAGAAGTTTGAGTGGGTAGCCCCCCCCCCCACCCCCCCCCGGAGTGAGTGCTGAAAGTAGCAAACCCATGCAAGATCTTCCCAGCCCTCTGTTGCCTTTCCCTTACAGACACTTGTTCCATATTTACATTCCATTTATGTTGCCTCTTGTTTATCTTGTTACCTAAGTACTTGGCACAAAATTAATTATTTTGTTGCAAAAGCCACAGCCGGCAAAGTTTAAAAAAAAAAAAAGCAAGAAAAAAAGACTTTGACTCTAATGTGGAATAGTATAAATAACTACCTGAATGGAGACATGGGAAATTATGCTCACTCTGCCACCATAGCCACTGCCAGGAGAAGATTCGGAGAGTAACATCTTGTCATTGTGTGCAGGAAAAAGATCATTTCTTAGCAAAGTGGTTTTCACAGATGCTCACAATGCAGGCTCCTCTCTCCCCACACACGCCCCTCCCTCCCCCAAATTATCAGTACAATATCAATTCACATCTCGCAGCATGCAAAGCAGACAGAAGGCAGCTCCCCGCTGAGCCTCCATCCAGATAATTCTCTCTCTTTCATGCCAAAGCAAACAGTGGGAGGAAGCAGGGACATTTTCCTCCTGGGAGCAAAATAGACCATCCCACCTTCTCCCAGACTCCCCCCCACCCATATTAAAAAAAAAAAAAAAAAAAAAAAAAAAAAAAAAAAAAAAAAAAAAAAAAAAAAAAAACAAGGAACACATGGTGGATTTGGAAGCTGAACTCCAGGTCCTGCGCATGTGGTGCACATGGGTTTTCCCTTTTGGTACTTACTTAGAAAGTCATTTTCAATTACATGGATTTCATTTGACTTGAGAGAAAAACAGCAATTGTGCTGGTTTTAGAGAATAGGAGAGAGGAAATGGAGTGTGATCAGCTGGGAGTTAAGGAGGAAGAAGACATTTTTCTACTGTCCCTAGAGCTAGATTATCCAGAGAAACCATGCCCCTAGATTTTTTTTTTTTTTGGTGTGTGTGTGTGTGTGTGTGTGTGTGTGTGATGTTGCAATAAATTAGTGTCCCCACAACTTACATTCTTTGTAACACATGCAGAACAACATAGGAATTTTCTTTTCTCTCTGAATTCTTTCTTTCCCTTTCTCCTGACTTATTCATTCTCTCTCTCTCCTTCTCTCTCTCTCCTTCTCTCTCTCTCTTTCTATTTCTTTCTCTCATACACTCTGAACACCCCAGCTCTCTTGCTGCTGCCATGGCCACAGGTAATTCAAAATTCTTTCCTCATAAGGCAGACTGATTGTGTTCTTGGCTTCCAGAGAGAATCATGGTTTTGGCTGCAGCAGGAGAGCACAGTGGATTTCGGATGCTGTGATTGGAGAAGACGGTTGGGAGATGGCCCTTGTTGACTTCAGGCCTAGCCCACTGTGCCCTCCCTTTTCTCATTAGGAACAGGAAGCCTTGAGCAGGGACTCCTTTGAGTACTATTTGTCATTGTGATTGGGGCACTAGGACAAGCTGTAAGGGGGTACACACTAGAGAAGTAGACTACTGTGTCTACAAAAGAGTCGATTGAGGAAAAAGAAAAATCCCATCTTAAATAACACATAGAAGAACCCTTTCCCATTTAGCTCCAGTTTCCTTATTCCAGAGGGACTGCAAGTGGAAGGACAAGGGCAGTGGGGACCACTTGGTTTCTTTTCCTCCTCTCAGTTACTTGATGTCCTCAGAGGTTCATGGAAAAGTAAACTGTCTGCTACAATAATTATCCCATCACAAAAATACACTTCTCTAAATAACTTTGCAGCTATAGTGTCCTAAGTCCATGAAAAAGGCATGCTGAGATGAGAAACAGGAAAGGAAGGGTACTGTTGAACTTTGAACTTCATACCCACAACTCACTTCAAGAATTCATGAAGACAGGAATGAATGGCATGACTTGGCCATCGGCCAGAACTGACTCTTTGCTCGGTAGATCCCCTGTCCTTGTCTGGGAATGTCCTCTTCTCCAACCCTCAGATCTCTCATATCTTTTAATGACCCTCATAGCTCCACCAAGAAATCCTGGGTTCATCTAACCCTACTGGCTTCCCAACATGACCATATGAGCAAGAGGCCAAAGTAAAAAGTCTTTGGGCCTTGATTTGGGGACATCAGACTATGATACACCCCCCCCCACTGAAAAAGTTGCAGACTTGGAAAAATAGAGTGTCCTCTTATTTGTGATGAGACAATAAGTTGAAGGTTCCTCCTCAAGTGTATATAGCAAGGTTCACATCTGCCCAACAAGTATTGACAGTTGCAGTCAGCGCAGAATGACACAGCATATGATTGCATGGTAGAGACTCACAGCAGGGGTAAATGGAAGGGTTGCTTCCTGGGGTCAAGCAGGACTGTGTCCACTGAACAGAGAAGGGTGATGACAAGGTCTCTTGAAAAGAACTATGAAAAAGAGGGATGTGAAAAAGGGAGAGCAAAACAAGAAGAAAAAAACACAGGGAAAGCAAGACAAAACAAATTGACAGTGAGAAACCCAGGAGAATGTGAAGAGCGTGGCTTGATGTATAACTCCTGGAGAATCCATGAAAAGAAAATGAACAAAGCCCCAGGGGACCTGGAGAGATAATAGGGCTCACAAGCCATCAAGTACGTCTTTCTTCAGCCTGTTGCTGAGGGAAATGATTAAAGATATCTTGGGATAAGAAAGAAATCTACAAAATCTCTCACTGTCTTGCTCTTCTATCTCATAAGCAACTTCCCTGTTGAGCCTTTACTACTTGCCAGCCATGATGGCAAGAGGGAGACCTTTCTAAGCATTTACATGAACTTTACCGCACACATATGAATGATAGGCTGATCAGATAAATGGAGTGGGTGGAACTGTTTTGGGTGCTGTCGGTTCCATCTGGCTGTGTGTTTGTAGGGGGGTGGGGATAATTGCTGTTCTGCTTGTGGTGTCTTTTGTGGGGAATTCTGAGAGCTCACAAAGCATTCCTAACCTTCTCCCACCATAGTGAACCCACCTGCCAGTTGGTTCTCTTTCCTGTAGATGAAGGCATCAGAGAAGCCTGAGACCCCCATGGCCAGTGTTCACATTGTCTGAGGCAGAAGAATAGACCTGTTCAGAAAGGAGCACTGAAAACAACAGAGAAAAACCCACAGTGAAAATTAATGCCTAGTGAGCGTGGATGAGGAAAAAAGAACTCCAGCTTCATGCACCGGAATGTGTTTTTCAGACTGGCTAAATGAAGCTGGTGGTATTAAAGGCGTAAATCAGCCACACGGATGTCTAGGTTCTACGTGGGCAGGTCTGCTTATGAGGCAGAAACTGACTGAGAGCTGAATTTCTGAAGTGGGGCCATAAATGTCCCATCCTGAGGGTGGCTATGAGACACTTCCTGACTTGTGATTTTGCTGAGGGAGCTAAGAGAGGCCAGTGTGGTGTGATTTTTGTGAAGCATCTGTTGCAATGGCTTTAATTCCCCATGGAAAGTGAAGGATGGTCAGGAGTCAGGTTGGAATCCAGGATGATGTTCTTGTTATTCCTCCACTGCTTTTGTTGTGTGTCACCCATTACCACCTACTGTCCTTGAGTCCATACTTCATGACAGTAGGACCTGGGCATCCATGATCATGGCAGGTTTTGTCCGTATCCATGAAACCCATATCTGCTGTGTTGGTCAAGAACAATTCCTCTACCTCTGCTGTGTCAAGGTGACATAAGAGTTCAGCTCCCTACTGCATTCATCTTATCATCGTTGGTGAGACTTCAGAGGGGACCATTTCCCCTCTCTTGCCCTGGGTCTTTTTGGCTCTAGATGTATGTCTCCACTTCTTGTCTGTTCTTGGGATTCTTGGGAGTCACATCCATACACTTCAGCTAGATTCTCTCCAGCCTAATAGAACATCTACATTTTTCACACTCTGTCATATGCAAATTAGGCCCCAAGGTAAATGCAATTTATATGCAATAAATTGTCCTCTTATTCTGGATTTCTCTCCTCAAAACAACTCCCTTAGAAAGAGCCTGTCCAGCACAGTTCAGGGGATCTGGATTTGAACTCTAATCCTTTCTGGCTGTATGATTTCAGCAAGATATATGATTAAGTCTTCTCTGAGTTTTAGATGAAGAAGCATCTAGGAAATAACATGTGTGGAAATGTAGAGCTCATTCCCATGTGAGTGTCTCTTTTTTTTGCACAGTGATCCCTCCACCTACCTTTCCCCAAGGAAGCTGTTGAACAACATCATTCAGAGAAGTCCATGCATTTGGGTAGGAAGGATTTGGGGCTAGACCAAGCTGAGACCTTGCCCATCTTTGGGCTGCCTCCTCCCAGAATGTTATATGAGATGGGAATGGGGAGATCCCTACCCAGGCCCAAAGCACTGAGCAGTGGGAGCTAATGCCATTCTGGAACAGCCTAAAGAATTGGAAGCTGGGATCTGTAGTTAGCATTGGACCAATGGTGGGAACAAAAAAGTGGACTGTTAGCTGTCCATTCGATACATACAAATCCTCTGACCTGGCTCCTAGGATACATGGAGATGGGGTTTAAGTTCTAATCCAGAAAGAAATAGTGGCCTTCAGGTCTGCAATCAATGGGAATATACTCACTTATTCTTTCACCATAATTCACTTAAACTCCTCCCACAGAACACGATAAGGCAGTAAGCAAAAGGAGGAAAATAAAGCCTTCTAGGAGATGGGAGAAAGGGGGAAACAAAGAAGTGAGATGCATAGTGTCTCAGAGAGTGGTTCAGCACAGCAGAGCAGGGTGGCAGAAGCAATGCATTGCTACCAGCACAGTAGAAGTGAGAAGTAGCAATGACTGGGATCTAAGCAAGACCTGTTTGGAAATGCTTATCAGCAGGCTGGAGAGAGGTGACCTGAGCAACTGGCCTTCTCCTAGGCAGAGCTGGTGAAAGAAACAATGGACTAGAGGATTTGACCTCTGCCCTGATGGGCCTCAGGCAGAATGGCTAGCCTGCATGTACCAGGTAGTTTATAAACAGGATGTATCCAACCTATGCACTCTACCTGTCCTGTGGGCATGCTGTAGGAAGACTTTCCTGGTCCAGAAGGTACATGAACTCTAGGTTTGTCTGGATCCTGACATCCTGATTTCACAGTCACCTAGCCATTCCTTTTATATTCTAGAGCCCATGTAGGTGTCAGATGGGGGGCTGCTACTGAGAGGACCAGGCCACTGCAGGTGCCCCTGGAGTGGAAAGTTGAGAGGAAAGACTTCGATAGCAACAGTGATAACATGATAAAAGTTAGGGTTGGAATTCCGCAAGAGAAACTGGGTCTATTCAGAGGAGAGGAACAAATGGAGGAGGTAACATCTGGGGAAAACTACTTCTAGGACACATAAGTACATTAGAAGGAACACTGGAAGCTCAGGGGTGGAAGGTGACGGCCAAGTTCTCCCATTCTCTTTCTTTCCACACCTCCACAGGTTCTCAGGCCACACTGGACTCAAGCTCACTGTGTATGTCACTAAGGCTGTTCTTAAATTGCGGCTCAGCTCTCCCTGTCTCTGCTTCCAAAGTGACAGGGTTACAGGTGTTTGCTATTACACAGAGTCCCATGTTCTATTTATTCAAGATTAAGGTTGATCTAAGCATAGAGTGGTGTGTCTGGTGAGTGAATTTTATTTTTTAGAACAGTGAAAGAGAGAAGATTGAAAGCGGGAAACTCTCTTCCATCCCAAACATTAGCTCCTAGAAGCTGGAGAGTGGTCTCTTCCAGGTGCCTATGTAGCTTCACAGAGTGGCCTTTGTATAAATTATGTCTGGCACTGGGATGCTACTGAATGGGGCCGTTAGCAGTCTCAGGATGGTGAGGGCACCCTCAGACCTTTCATGGGCTTCTGTTTGAATATTTCTGCCCTCAATCTAGTGGCCTCAGGACTTTATAGGGAAGCCTCTAGAGTTTACGAGACATTCCCCCACAATTTAATTACCTGCAGCAGGAATGAATACTCTATAAAGACTGGAATTTATAGGCCTTCTGTGGCTATACATCACCTTTGATGCAGTAACTGGTCCTATTCCTGTAGGAGAGTGGCGTCATTTACTGGTTCCTCACAATATTTATTCTCCTCCCTACCTATAGCTGGGCAGGTTTACATTTCAGTGTCTTTGCTATTGTAGCTTATATTTTTTTTAACTTTTGAAATCATGTTTGCACATGTGTGACCATGTTTGCATTTAATGAGTTAGGCTGGACATGGAAAGTTAAGTCTTCGATTTATTTACTAAAACTTTCTCTCTGATTTCGCATCCAATGTCTTGAGATGATCCTGTCTTCCTCTGGATCATCCTTGCTGTCTGCAGTTGTTGGTGCCAACCCCAGGAAGTATACCCACTAAACAGGATGAGCCACAAATCCTTTCCAATTTCACCTTGTTCTGGGTATAAGTTTCCTCAGTTCCTCACATGTAAGTGACATCTAACCTGGATGTTTTATTTTGAGCTATTTGACTTGACTCGCAGCGGAAGTTCTGGAGACGAGTGCCTTTGCTCTTTCTGCTCACTGTCTCCTTTTGCCTGTTTTCCACCTCTAAGCTGCGAGGACTGTCTCCATCCATCCATCGGGCCCTGCTATCTGTCTCTGTATATCTATAGCAACAAACCCATTGCAGCAGCCTCATTCTTTTGTTCTCTTTGTTTTACAGCTCTACTTGTCGTAGAATTCTCTTTCCCCTCCATTTAACAGAAAGGCTTTCACATTAAAGGAATGTTTTACCAGTGCAAACAAGAAATAGAAATCCAGTTCACTTCCCTCAGAGCAGTTCAGTAACTCCCACAGCTGCTTCAGTTAGACCCAAACTGGTCATGCTCCTCACCTCTTCTCAGTAAGGGGGGATGACGCTGGTGACACCCCCAGACATCAGTCGCATCTCCTTTCAGCAGCCTGAGTGTCTGGCATGAGCATACTGTGACCCAGGTTTTCCTCCCTGATTCCATGACCCACAGTCTGAGTATCAGGCACTGCCCACTGGCCTCCCAGTTTTCCTCTGGTGCAAACACACCTGTGTGTGTGTGTGTGTGTGTGTGTGTGTGTGTGTGTGTGTGATTCATGTTTTCTTCAGAGAAGTCTAGCATGTGGGAGAGAAACTAGGGGAAAGAGGTTTTGTTTTGAGTAGGGGCAGGGTGAAAGGGGATGAGAAAGGAAGACAGACTATAATTGTCCTGCTCTCTAGGTAGAAGATGGCATGCAGATGGCATTTTTAGATTACCTAGGCTCTTAACCTACAAAGGAATCCAACAAATCCTCCTTAAAAATCATACACACCTATTGACACATAATTTTTGACAAAGAAGCTAAAATATAAAATGGAAAAAGAAAACAATTAAAACAAATGGGGAGGGGAGCAGGAGGAGAAGATGGAGAGGGAACTGGGATTGGGATGTAAAATTTAAATTAATGAAAAAAATAAAAAATCATGCACACATGCACATGGACTCTCCCATCTTGGTTCTGTTCTTCTAGAGCAACTTGCCTAATCACACGTTTTTCCTTCTATCAGTTAAAAGTTATCCAAATCTACTTTACTTTCATCTTATTTCTGGTTTAAGGGAAGCTTCTAGACACATGTAATTACTGTATCTTCCTTAACCAGTGGATTTAGGTTATCTGTCCAACGTTCCACTAGCAGGTTTTTCTTTCTATGTCTACACTACTGTTACTTTATCAGACAACTAAAGGCACACACACATAGCCTATACTCCTGGGAGACTTGAAGGCCTAGAGGAATTTCCAAGGAGAATTTCTTCACATAGAGTGAGTGGGTAACAAGTTGTTCTAGAGGGAGAATGTGCATGGGGGGGGGAGTGAGGCTGGGAAGTGAGAAAGAGAGAAAGGCAACATGGGAGGTAGACACTGGTTCCAGTCCTTTTGTAGCACGTCTGTTTGTCTTCTGGTGGACACTGTGCTGGGCACGGTGCTCATCAACCTGCATAACGGGTTCATCAGCATTGCACCACAACCACACTACACAACACCGCAACACACCACACAACACAGCCTTCTGACCAGGAGCTGGGCAATGCTGAAAAGACTTAACAGAGGAGGAAACTGTGGATCTGTAACTCAATCACAGAGGGTCAGTGATTGTCATGGGAACCGTTGTCTTGGCCATAGCAAAATCAATCAAGGATGAAGAACATAGGCCTCCTGGGAACCTCAGAAAGAAAAGCTGTCCTCTTAGAGTTTCATCATATATGAGCCTCATCATGCCTCATCATATATGAGTGCTTGTAACACATTATCTACATGATGATGATGATGATGGTGATGATGATGATGATGATGATATGTGTGTATGTGTGTCTGCATGTGTTGTTTTGTGATATGCCTTATTCAAATGTGTGTGTGTGTGTGTGTGTGTGTGTGTGTGTGTGTGTGTGTGTGTGTGCTTGTCTGAGTGATGTGTATGAAGGTCAGAAGCCAGCACTAGGCATCTTTCTCAGATACTCTCTACTTTATTTTTTGAGGCAGGGTCTCTTACTGAATGTGGAGCTAGCTAGCTGGTGAATCCCAGGAATCTGCCTGTCTCTGACCTTTTAAAATTTGGATCACAGCTGAACACTGACATTCCCAGCTTTTTTAGTGGGTGTTGGGGACTGAACTCTGGTATTTATGCTTGTGGATTTTCCTTATTGGGCCATTTTTCCAGCTCCTGCACTCAGATATTGACCATCTTCAATGGCAGAAGTCCACGGGCTTCAAATTTATAGGTATGGGGAACATATAGAATTGTTCAGCTTGCAGTGTACTAATCTCCTGATGACAAGAAGAATTAGAAGGTCATTTATCTTGGTGGTATGACATGAACACTAAGTCTAAAATGAAATCTCAGGCAGAGACCAGTGGGCTGCCTGACACCGGCAAGGAACGCCAGCCTACCAAACCCTCACAGTCAGGTGGTCATCTTTTGGCTCCCTTCTCAGAGCTACAAGAATCTATGACACTTAGGCTTGTTATGGACTGACCAGTTCAGCTGCCTTCAGTGCGTGTCACTAAACAATAGTTCAAATTAGTGGCCTGTCTGCCTGGCTTTTGAGCATTTTCAGAGCATCCCCAGTTGCATCAATTCACATGAACCCCAGATTAAAAGTGTACTGTTGCATCAGGTAGACGGAAGCCATGAACCTGGGAGAGCAAAGTTACTCCTGCTCTTAATATGGAACTTCATCCTTGGGGAGGCAGCTGACTTATGTCCGAGTAAGTGTGGGATGCCCCTTTTGATGAATTGACATTCTTATGGATGACACCTAAAGTGTAAGGTGAAGGTAAAAAGATCTCTAGGACAGATATTGTTTTCTATCTCTCTGTAACATATTGACGTGACCTGCTCAGACAGTTTCCCCTTACTGAGCTGCAAAGCAGAGAAAACTCATGTGCCAGGTTCAGCCACTCTGGCAAGTGTGCTAAGCTGTTTTAGGAAGTAAATGATATTGTTTAGTTAGCCTTTGTTCTCAGGAGATCTGAGTTCAGCCACTGCCCACAAGGCAGCCTAGGGGACAATAATCTTCAGCTTCCCTTCAGGTCCTGCAAAGTGTGGTGTTCTGACAACATGGGAACCCTGCCAGTATCCTGAAAGGGCCAGCATGAGTGTAGATTGGTCCAAGCCTCAAACGTATTTGTTCTACCAGAGGTGGCAAAAGGTGATACAAGCATGATGCTTTATCCCCCAGGGACTTTCAAGCATGAGCAATCATGCTACTGAAGTAGGCAGAGATACATGTTGGCACTCAGGATAGAGAATTAAGGGTCCTGTAAAGGAAGATCTGACTTCAAGATTTTGCAGTCAACTGCAAAGGAGAAGAGTTCTTTCCCTGTACAAAACAAAGTTCCTTCCTCTCATACCCTGCATCTCAGAGGTAGATGTGGTCCACCCTCCACCCAAAAAGGCTGTCAGTGGGGAACAACATGCTATAATTTCCTACAATCTGTTGAAATTTCCAGGAGGAAAGAGACTTGGCCATGCAGCCAGCCAGCAAGCTGGTTCCTCTAGTGCTTTGGGCCCCTTCTCTTCTGATCCCTGTGTGGCAGGCCTATTGTCTCCTGAGCTCTGAGCTCTGTAAGCTAGCAATGACACTAAAGCCAGAGCAGCAGACTGGAAGTTGATGGAGAGATTGCTTACAGAGCAATTTAGCTGGGTTTTTTTTTATGATGAATTTATCAAATTCTGACATTTTGTTTTATTTATCCTTTTAGAAATCACACATTTTTAAAGATGGAAGGGCCCTAAAAGGTTATCATACAAACTTTCCTCATTTGGCAAGTTGAGAAACTGAGACTCTGAAGAGGCCAGGGGAGGGATGGTGTAAGGGTTTTATGCCAATACTCCTGAAGGGTAGGACCAGCACTATGAGCCAGGGTTTCTGGGGCTAAGCATTGCTCCCTGAACATGACTTCCTCAAATCATGCAGAAGGGGGCTATTTTCTGAACAGTCATGCCTGACTGACACAGCAGTCTATAGGGCTAGAAAAAGCTCAAGAGTAGAGCCAAGTGTCTTTGTTTATAGGGGTAGGAATTTCCAGTATTTCTTTTGCTGGAGACAAATGTGAATTTTCACATAGCAGGACCTGGTGGCCTGCAAAGGAAGGTACTGGGGCCCTAAGGCAGGAATCTTGCTTCCTGTTTCCTTTCTTTTCCTCCCCTATGTCTAAAATGTGATTGGTAGCACCTGGCAGAGAGCTAAATGAGTATATATATAAACTATATTATATGTAATCTATGTATGTATGTATGTATGTATGTATGTATGTATGTATGTATGTATCTATCTATCTATCTAATCTATCTATCTATCTATCTATCTTCTCTCCCCATTTAGTTCTGGTAGGTTCATGCCATCACACAGATGGAGAACAAAGCTTATATGTACAGCATCAAGTGCCTGCAAAGACATCATCACATGCTTCATGTGACCGAGATAAAATGTGGTCTCTGACCAAGGCATCCTTCAGTGAGGCAAAGGGTTGAAGGGAGTCTTTCAGCTTCCATTCTCACCTGGTGTAATCCCTGGATGGTGCTGCCTTCTTTTCATTCTCAATGGCTCACCTCATGCATGGAGGACCCTTGGTTCCTAGACACTATCAAAGTCTTGATGAACCAGGGACTGAAGTTCTGAGTGGAACACCAGGCACCATCTTTCTGAATGGCAGTTGCTCTCTCATGAGCTTGCCCTACAGCCAGCTCATTTTCTTCAGCATGTTTCTGGTCCCATACCCTTGACACATAAAATGCTGAGTCAGCTACTTACGATCACTCTGCAAATGTCATCTTGAACAATACCTATCATTATCCCTTCATTCTTTATTATAAATGCCTGAATACACTGACACTTGGAAACTGTTTGCTGCATGATAGTGGCCATGGAAACAGAATGCCTTGCCAAAAGTCACAGAATGTAAAGAGGTTGAGATGCTAAAATTTTGTTGGGCTGGGCTCTTCAGTGCCTCTCCTGCATCATAGGAGCCTTGGGGATAGCCTCTGCTCAGCAATGTCTTGATGCTAGCTGCTCAGTTGGTTTGGCCTGTATTAGTGTTACATCATTGGAGCAAAATACCTAAAGAAATAAACTTAAAGGGAAAAGAAAAGAAACGGGGTGTGACTCACACTTGTAATCCAGGACTAATAGGGGAGATTGAGCAGCAGCATTGTCATGTGTTGAGGGCCAACCTGGACTGCATGGTGATTTGCAGGCTAGCCTGGGCTACAGAGTGAGAGAATGTCACAGAAAATCAAAAAGAGAGAAGGGAAATATAAATTTGAAAGGAAAAATAAAAAGGAAGGAGTACATAAAAGGCTTTCATTTTTGGGGGTTTTGCTCTGAGCCTGAGTGAACATATTGCTTTAGGCCTCCTACAGGAATACTGGTCAAGTGACCATAGCTCATTTCATGGCTGTGAAGCAAAACAAGCAGAGGGGACTGAGGTCTAGTAATATCTTTGAGATTATGTCCTTAATGACCTCTCACTAGAGACCACCTCCTAAAATGTCTACTTCAGCTGGGTAGGGCCACCCTGGGAACTAAGTCATTAACCTTTCGAAATTAGAAGGTCAAGCCTCAGCACAGTATGACCAAAGGATGCAAGGCCCCAAGAGAGAGGGAGAGAATATAGGTGTTTGCTAAAGGGTGAGATAAGAAAACAGCACATTGGGTATCTCTGAGCAACAGGGGGACAGGAGCAGAGGGGTCAACAGGTGATGGAATAGAAAACTCCTTCCCAGTGAAGGACTGACTGTTCTCCAGAGCAGAGGTACAGCATCTTCCTTCCTGCATTTTCCCATGAGCCAATATGTAGTGTGGTTGGCTTCTCCTCACTATTCATCCACCCAGCTTGGAAACAAACCATTTCTTTTTTGGATATTTGGATAATTTCAGAGAGATCATGTGACAGGTAGATCTAATTTATCACATAGTGAGCACAATGACTGACATCACTTACTTAGAAACATCTTCCTTTCCTTTGACTGATCCTAATGACACAGAAGATACCCGGCTTCATCATTCTTTCCGTTTATAACTCTATGCTACCGGCCACAAATATAGAAATTATATATGCCAATAAGCTATGGATGAAAAAAGCCAGATGATAACAATACCAATGCACAAAACTGAGAGGTAGGCTGTTTGGAGGTTAGATGCACGAGATTACTCCAAGCCTTACATAAACTTGTTCTTAAGAGTCGTGAGCTTCAGTTTCCCTTTCTGCTATTGAAAATGGCAATGCATATTCACTCACTACTTAGGTCAACTGAATATTAAATTGAATAAACTGTGAAAAAAATACTCTTAGTACTGAGACATAGCCTTATCTGCCTTCACATTCCATACCTTCACACCACACATGATGTAAATGACTCTTTCCTTTGTTTATCTGTTATGTTATTATTTATCCTGCGTAAAACACATGGCATTTGTAGAATGAGTAAGGAAAATTTGTGAATGCATTTTTCTAATTGTAAATTATCTCAGAACTCTGCCCAGATCAGAATTTGCTCTACAAGCAACACTTTTTATGATGATAATAAATGAGTCCGAATACAATATCTGTTCTTATTGCTTACTCTTTAGAAGGAGCATTTGCTCATCTTGCAATCCTGCTAACATTACTAGGTATATCCATTGAGTGCTGACCTGTGACATTGATGCCCCTTGAAAAATGACCTGTCTCAGCAGATCCTTGTCTCCTGCAAATTCCGGGATGGAGTCTCCTATACTTGCAGCTCTGGGGAATGGTTGAAGACTAGTGCAGATTTTCCTTGCACTGCTATTTTCGACTCAGTCCATCCATCAATGGGCAAATGCTTATTGAGCATTCATTCCTGCTGAAGCACCTACAACTCCCACATCTAGGGCAGGTCTTTGAGAACATAGGAGGCAGAAAGCTAACATATATTTCAGCCTTCAAAAAGGAGTAATAGGGTTAGGTTTGAAACTAACTGATGGGAAGAGAACCTGGTGTGCAAATCTGCCTTCACTTTGTCCAACCCCATGAAAGTTCAACACTGACAGAGTTCTTTGTCCTAAGTCAAATTTTCTGTTTCTTCACTTGAAAAGGAGATCCTTGCATTGTTCTCAAACTATTCTGAAGAAATGTATTACCTCTTCATTAAATGGAAAATTCCTTGATGACAAAACTGGGAATTACAGCTCTCTGCTCAATCATACATTGTCCATCAAGGTGATATGCACACATTTCTCTCTCTCTCTTTTTCAGATTCAAAGAAAGACACAACAGTCTCTCAATTATAGATAAGGTTTTGTGGCATTGTGTGACTCACTTTACTCTGATTTAAGAGCTGTCAATTTCAAAATGAGGAGGATGAGACTAGACAAGTCCCAGGTTTCTCTGAATTCTGAACTTTTAAGTACTTGGCTGTGTTTGTCACAGACACACTATTTGTCACTTCAAAACCAATGGCAGGTTTTATTTTGTGTCAACGTTTGCACTAGTTCACATCCAACTCACATTCAACAGAAGCCTTTCTACCACCAGCAGCCAAAACCCAGTGGGTATGTGCTGAGTCATGTTGCTGTGACAACCTCCAGACCTTCTCCTCCAGAGCAACACATGAGCTGTTTTTTCCCCAATCTGAAAATATATTGCTCTGGCCAGTTCTGCTTTTTCTTCTTTCCCCCTCCTCTTCATTGCTCAATAAATCCTACAGTCCAATTCCACCACTAAAGAACAGAATTGATTTCCAACATTAACTTCTGTGGAAGTGACTCGGCATGTGCTCACTTTCAGTGGGATTTTCTGTAGAGAGCAGACCTTTAGAAACTGTTTGCAGTGGAGAGTCAACAAAGAATTCACAGCACACAAATAATCCCTAATATTCTGCATATTGAAGGATTGACAGCTCACAGGGGAAAAAAAAGCAGTGGTGGGGAGAAACACAACAAATACCTAGCAGAACAACATACCCAATCAGGCAATGAGTATATTGAGAAGATATTTGACCAGCTGACATCCAGACAAATGCAATGGAGTCATGAAGCTTGCAAATGGTGGTAATTAGAAAATATTATACAGAGTGAGATAACCCAGATCCAGGAAGACAAAGTCTACATTTTTCTGTAATCTGAGGATCCTAGCTCTGAAATGTTAGTATGTCATCATATAACCTGAAGTATCCACAGAAATTCAGAAACTAAAACAGGACCATTGCCAGAGGAGCTATAGATATAGGGTAATAAAACAGGGAATAATAAGGGGGCAATGAAAAATGTGGAATGATAATTAGAGAGGGTTGGTATCCAGAATGTGAAGGAAAGACTCTATTGCTAAAGTTACCACACACTTCAGACACAGGACTTTGAGGAGGAACTGAGCTGGAGGCATCCTCCATCTCATCTCATAATAATCAGAAGATGCTGTGTAAGCTGCCAAGGAAGAAAGGCATTATAAAATTGTACTCATCTATAAGGCCTGTGAACCCCAACACTGACCAGCAGAGCAAGATAGTCCTAAGGGTGCGATAGTGGCTCTTTCACCTTGAGAATAAACAAAAACCATCTAATTTAGACTCAAGACCAGTTCAATAGGTAATTCATACCTTCTCCTACAAACTCAACCAATTACCTATAGCTACTGAGCTCATGAATCTCAGAGGATAATCTATGTCCACCACTTTCCTCAACCAGTATCATTCTTAACTGCATTCAAATATTTATCCTTATACTCACAGATAAGTGTAGCCTTTGTCTCAAAAAACACAAAGAAACAAAAAAGAAAACACAACAACAAAAACCTCTCTTTGTAGTAGACTAAAAATATTACAGAAACTCACAACTGTTCAAAGTTAAAAAAAAAAAAAGACTATGGAGTGTCCATCCAAGTTGGTACAACTATGATACTACCCCCACCTCTAAAGTTCAGGGAACATTGCAAAATTGCAAGAACCAGAGGACAAAGATGTCTGTTATATGGTTGAATTCTCTGTATTTGACAGGGGAGCTGCATCTGGGGTCATCTAAACAAGACCTGAATAATGACAATACCAATTGACATTTCAGTGTAGGTGAGGGGACACTCCAAGACTTCAATCGTATATGAAAAGCTATAGGCAATTAATGACTGCTAAGAGATGGACAATCATTCCTCCCCAGGGACAAGCTCCCTGACAGATTCTCCAGTCCCTAGCAGTTGGCCAAGCAATGCCAGGTGGATCCAGAATGCTCTCTCTCTTTCTCTCTCTCTCTCTCTCTCTCTCTCTCTCTCTCTCTCTCTCTCTCTCTGCCCCTCTCTCCTCTCTCTCTAGAGAGTTAAAAGTATGGAAGTGATATAAATATAGTACTCACAAATAAAATTTACGAAGATAAACTTAAGAAGAAAACACAGAATAACCACACAACACAAGGACATAGCTCTTGATGGTAGTGACTTTATAGTAATGACATAATAATGACATTAAAATGTTAAAGATTACAATATTAAGTATTGATAGGTGGATCATAACACATTGCCAAGGAGCCAACTACACATACCTACAGAAACAATATAGGAGACTCTCAAAAACAACACATTTAATTACATCATCAAGGCTTAAGATATGTATAGTATGATGAAACTTTTATTTAATTCTGCATTAGAAAACCTGATCCATGTTGATGAGAATCAGACCAGGGGACTGCAAAGGAAAAAAAATCTGATATGTTGTGATGTGTTGTATCTTGGCTGGGGTGGTGCTCACTAGGAAGTATATACTCATCAAAAATAATAATAATAATACCAGAGACATGTATATGTACACTAGAAAACATCACTGGATCCCAACAAGTAGGCAAATGTCAAAATAACCTGTACCCTGTCCAAACCTGTCCTTCTTACTGCCTTCCTGCATCTATACTTCTGTACAACTTCAGGGGTATGCTATTATAACAGGGTCCCTGGAGTCTATATGCTCTAGTTTACATGGAGGTGTTGACCTGAAATCCATAGCATCTGTGGCTAATTTTGCTTGAGAAATTACCACAAGGTAGTTTTTACTTTCAACCAAGATTTGCATACTTAGACCTTACAATCACTCTGTTTTCTTCTTCTAGCCGAAACAGGGTTTGGCAGATAGTTGTGAATTGGTCTTTACTCACCCACTCAGAGCCTTGGTCCCAAGCTCAGAAAGAAGGTCACTCTATCATATTCTGAAAGAAGCCTTCTATTCTATTTGTATTCTCACCTCAAAGTTCCCTTTGGATGCTTTAAGAAGTCAGCCTTCAGACCATCCTCCCATCCCACCCCCCCACTCTACAGGGAGGGTGGTGCCTTCCAGGAGGGGTCAACAAAATCTGTCAAGGAGGGAAGGGAGGGAGGGAAAGGGAACTGGGATCGATATGTAAAATAAGAAATATATATATATATACACACATATATATATACATATATATATATTAAAATGGAAAGACAATCAAAAAACAAAAAAAAAAAAAAAAGAAAGAAAGAAAGAAAGAAAAGCCAGCCTCTTTCATGTGTAAACTGGAATCTTTCAGATTATTTATTTTTATTTATTCTTCTCTCATTCAATATATTCAGACTGCAGCTTCCCCTCACTCCACTCCTCTCAGTCACCTCCTCCCTTCCCTCTCCTCCGGACCCATTCCTTCACCCCAGAAAAGAGCAAGCCTCCCAGGGTATTTAAACTAGCCCACATAACAAGATACAATAAGACTCACATTGAGTCTGGGAGAGGGAACTAAGCAGAGGGAAAAGGATCTTAAGAGCAGATATCCCACCACCACCACCACCAGGCAAGTGTTAGAGATTACCTCCCCCCCCCGGTCAGGGTCCCACAAAAACATCAAGCTAACAACCATAACATACATGCAGAGGACCTATCACAGACCCATAGAGTCCCCAGCTGCTGCTTCAGCCTCTGTGAGCCCCCATGAACACTCTTCAATCCTAAGTCTCAAGATTCACAGATCTGTGTTTGGCTTCAATATCATCCATATCAGTACATGAATGCTGTGACAAGGGTCTATATTTTCTCAGTTCCAGCCCCTCCTTCAACACAATTCAATTAATACTTGCCAGGTGCTCTTGAGTTTATAAATCTCTGCATGATGATGTAACAGACTGGTTGATGGGGAATAGGCTATATTTTTAGACACCCCTCTTTCCTTTTCTCCAAGAACAGTCCTGGTACTACAGTAATGCACCACTTGATATTTTAGCATTTCAGATATTTTACAGTAAATGACTTCAGTTTATGGCACTTTGCTTCCTTATATAATTGTTATAAATAACCTTCAAATGACATAAAAGCTATAAACATTGTAAAACTGAAGAGTAAATTATAGACATTTCAGTGCGTGCACATAGGAACTCAGACATGTTAAGGGAAGTGAGGAAGGTAAGTTTGTTTGTTCTCTCCCTCCATAACCATCCATCTCATATTTCTACAATAAATAATCTGCAGTAAATAAATGCCAAGGAACAGAGGAAACTTCATGTATTTTCTGAAAGCCTGGAATTGACCTCCTTGTGAGGGCTGGCTAGCCAGACTGCAAGCTAGAAACTCCCACTTGGGGAGTTAAAGCTTAAGGATGTTTAATGGTGTCAATAGAGCAAATGAGAGAAGGATGGCTACCAAAGGCAGGGTCTGCACCAGAAGGAGGGAGTCTGCAAATAGTCTAAACTGCACTCCCCAGAGTGACTGGGAGGTCTCACAGAACTCCAAGCAAGCCCATACATCATCATCAAGATAATAGCTACTGTTTATTGGGTACCTACCTCTGCATTTCATGCCAGGCACTTTATGAACATTTTCTCATTGAATCCTTTACCACAAGTAAGATTAGTTGGCAAGAGAGGGCATGGTGAGATGGTACTTTAATGGAGAAGGGTCTTTCCATCTGCCCTCGCTGTTATCAGTGTTGCAAAATGTTGTTACACCTGTGCACCTATATATATCCAAAGTGTTAGCCCTTTGTAGGGTTCTCAAGAGTAATGGAACTTAGAGAATGAATTTCTATATATACAGAAAGGGGATTTATTAGAATGACTTACAAGGCTTCAGTCCAGCTAGTTTAACAATGGCTGGCCATGAATAGAAGGTCCAAGAATCCAGTAGTTGTTCAGGTCAAGAGGCTGTATGTGTCAGCTAGTCTTTAGTATATGCTAGAATTCCAAAGGGGAAAAAAAAAGAAAAAAAGGAAAAATAGTGAACATTAATGACAGTGAAGAAATGGCCTTTCTAAGAAGGTCAGGGGCAAGCAGGCAAAGAGCAACTGCTTCCTTCTTCCATGTCCTTATACAAGTTTCCACTGCCAAGGAACAGAGGAAACTTCATGTATTTTCTGAAAGCCTGAAATTGACCTCCTTGTGAGGGCTGACAAGCCAGCCTGCAAGCTAGAAACTCCCACTTGGGGAGTTAAAGCTTAAGGATGCTTAATGGTGTCGATGTCTAATTTGGACATGGTCCAAATTAGAGGTAGATCTTCCCACCTCAAAAGATCTGTATTAAAGATATGTCTTCCCACTGAAAGTATCCAATAAGAAGTGACTCTTCCCACTACAAATTAAGCAAATGTCCCTCAATGATGTGACTCTCCATTTTGGGGGAGGGAGTTAGTTCATTTGAGATGTAGTCAGGTTGGCAACCAAAACCCATAACAACCTTTCAATTTAAACATTGAGATTATGATTGGACTTTCATAAGCTTGGTTTGACTTGTTTTTCTTGTTTGGAGACTCAGAAATTGGGAGCAGTTCATGCTTCTCTCAAACTCTGGGACCTCAGCTTCTACCTAGAGCAGGTAAGAGCTCTAGATCTGAATTCAATGGGGAAGAGGGTTAAGTGATTCATTGAGGGTGGAGAAACCTGAGGAGAAAAAGATGTTCCCACTGTCTCAGCTCAGTAGAAGCTGGGGATCTTTCTCTCTGCCATGTGTACTTTAGGAGCAGCCAGCAGGCACAGCTCCTATGCAAACCCACCCAGTCTCACCCCTTGTGCTCAGGGGGTCTTGGATGTCTGGAAGACTCTACTGAGTGGCCATCTGTGTCCAGATGTACCCTAAATTTTTAATTAGCATCCCTTCTTCCACAAGAAGAAAGACATCCTGTCATGTCTACCTTCACAGATAAAAACAATAGAAGTCAAGATTCAGACACATAAAACTTTAGACTGGAGCATGGCTTCCAAGTTTTTCTCTGAGACAACTCATTTTTGGTACAAATGAAGAAACTGAAACAAAGAGAGCCATTTATATGTCCAGAATGGTGGTGCATAACTTTGACCCTTATTACTGAGGAGGCAGAGTCAGACAGATCTGCTTAGAGAAGGAGATCAGCCTGATCTACATAAGTCCCCCAAAGCCAGCCAGGGCTACATAGTGAGACTCTGTATTAACAACATAAAGGAGAAGGAGGAAGGGGGAAGAAGAAGAAGAAGAACAAGAAGAAGAAGAAGAAGAAGAAGAAGAAGAAGAAGAAGAAGAACAAGAAGAAGAAGAAGAACAAGAAGAACAAGACAAAGAACAAGAAGAAGAACAAGAACAAGAAGAAGAACAAGAACAAGAAGAACAAGAACAAGAAGAACAAGAAGAAGAAGAGAGGGAGAGGGAGAGGGAGAGGGAGAGGGAGAGGGAGAGGGAGAGGGAGAGGGAGAGGGAGAGGGAGAGGGAGAGGGAGAGGGAGAGGGAGAGGGAGAGGGAGAGGGAGAGGGAGAGGGAGAGGGAGAGGGAGAGGGAGAGGGAGAGGGAGAGGGAGAGAGATATTCCATGTTACACAATACTTTAGTTGTCAAATCAGACAGGCCTACAGATTGTAAGCATCACCGGCCACCTTCAAATATATTTCTCATATGTGACTATATTTTTTGTATGAGTGATGAACTTCCCTGAATAGGGAAGTAATTCTACATTAATCAACTACTCACTACTCTTATGGGATTTTATGGTTTTTCAAGGTTTCTATTTGTTGGAAAAGGAATAGAGAAATACTTCAAACTGCTTAACCCCTAGCAAGTCCATGGAATTCCTAACAGCTGGCTTGTGGGTGGGTACCACTAGGAGTAATTCTGCATGGAGGAACTCTGTGGTCTCTCTCATGCAGAAAGGTCCTATTGCAGTTTGAATGTGAATTTCACTCCACAGGCTCCCATATCTGAGCAGTCAGTCTCCAGCTGATAGTGTTGCTTGTGGAGGTTGTGGAAACTTCAGAAGTGAGCCAAAAGTAGCTCACTGAAAACATAAAATCATGTAGGTCAAATCATGAGCAAATTTAAGTCCCCCTTCTTAATTTGTTTCTTCTCAGCTATTTGATTGCAGCAATGAGAAAAACAACTGATATAGAATCCACCAGGCAAGATATCTTTGTGTTATTTGTTGTTGACTTGCTCAATTGATTTTCTTCTGTTGTTGTTAACATGAACTTACTAACACATTAGGACCACAGACTGAATTTTAAAGAAGAGAGGCTTGTTGTGACTCAAAGTTGTGGTTTAAAGTAATGAGGCCAGATCTAATGAAGGCCTTGTTGGCAGAGTATCTAGGCAGTGTAAAGTATGTTATGACAATAAGCAATCAACCATGCATATGAGGCTTCAATGTCTCTCATCATTCTTTCTTTCAGATATCAGTATTCAACCAGAAAAACCCAGCCTTAGTGGTCTCATCTAACTTAATCTCTCTCCAAAGAGCTCATCTTCCTAATACCTCATGATAGGTTTTGATTTCAACTGGAGTTCCTCCAGGGGAAACCAAGATCTTAGTACTATCCTATCGAATTACCAGCTATTAACATCTGAGGTCTAAAAGTACATATGGTTACACAGCTGGCTAATGAAGACATCCCCCTAAGTGTCCAAATTCCTGTTCTACTAGAAGCACTAAATATTGCACCCTGCGATACCAAAGAAGCTTTCATATCCAGTTCCAGCCATAGTTACCAGAGATGTTGCTACCTACCAGAACTACAAAGCCCTGCAGTTCATACTCATCTTAAACTCAGAAGAAAACTAGACATGGAATCTACAAACAGGGTTTCATGACATCCCAAGAAAGACCTGCACCTGGCTATGCTTTGGATAGTCTGTGGAGAAAGAAAAAAATGTGCTTTTGCATCCTGGCTGACCCTTTGGCCCCAGAACCCCATGTGACTATAGATAGAAGGTATCTGTGTCCTTGTCCTTAGTCTCCCTGCAGGCACCTTGCCTAAGCCTTCTGTCTTGTAGCTGCTCTTCAGTCCTCTCCTGGCCTCACTAATAGCTACTCCTGAATCAGCAGGACCCACCATATATACAATAGGGTCTTTACTAATGGCTTTGGATTCAGTTCCTGGAGCTGGCCCCAGCGGGGATCACATTCTTGCTGTGCTGGGCTTGGGTGTCTCTCCTGCAGATTAGCTTTTGATGGAGCAGGTCCTGCATCATTTCCATTAAGTACCATAATGCAGACATCATTATCGGCAGGTGCCCTGACCTCTCCCTGACTAATGAGCAGTCATTGATATGTTAGGCACATAAACATTTTCCCCTTCTGAATATCCTTCCTTACTGCATCTTCTACCTACCTCTATCACCATATTCCCTCCCCTCTCTTCCCTCTCCTGATGGATGGAGTCAGGACACAAGAGAGTTTAAAATGAGGATAACTAAGTCTCTTAGGTCCCTAGAGTGATGAAAAAATCCCCTTGTCCACAGACAAGGAATTCTTCTCAAGGGACATAGAACAAAGCACTCATCTTGCTGGATTTCTTTTGCTCATTATTTAAATGAGCTTGGTAATGTCTGCTTTACCTACCTCATAGGGACCTTGTGAGGATCAGATGAGATTAATGGTATGAAAGTATTTTGAACAGTTAAAAGCTCTATAAAATGAGAAAGGGTTGCTTTTAAGCCAAGGGTAAAGAAACCCAGAGTTTAAGAAAATCCTCTAGGCAAGGAGAGATTGGGGGTGAAAAGACAAGCCATCATTTCTATATTTCAGGGAATAAGATGGCTCTTTTAAATGATGGTGGTCTCAAGTGTCCTGAGCTCTGATCACAGCTTCTCAATTACTGGTGCACCTTCTGGGGGCACGATGGACACATTTTCTTGCCCAGTTTGGGTATTTGATGGGTTCTGCCCAGTTCTCCCTCTAATAATTAGGGATTCTGTGAAAGAATCTGTACCAGGTGACTTACAGGTCAGATGCACAGAGATATATTGAAGGCAGCAGAGGTATCCCCAGATGCTGAGGCAGATGTGATTCCCCCTAACTGATCATTGGAAAGAGTCATGTAATCAGAGGGCTCTAGGCATAGTGCAGAAACAGGGAAAGTAGGAGACATCACAGGATTTCCTAATATAAGAGAGATGTTTGTTGGACTTTTTTGGATAGGAAGACTTCCTGTGGTACCTGTGGATAAATGGTAGATCTGTGATCATGCTTGCCTATAAATACTGCAAAACAGCAGAGAAAGTCCTTTCTGATGGACACCTTTTTTCTAAGGAGGAGCATGGAGCTCAAAGGAGAAAAGGTGGGTAGGGGAAGACGATTGTTAGCTGGTGTGTCCTCCCTTCTCCTTCCTTCCTTTCCCTTGCTTCTTCTTCCCTCCTCTCCCCTCTCTTTTCTTCCCTCCCCTCCCTTCCATCCCTTCCCTTCTTCCTGTCTTCCTTTTCCTTTTCTGTCTCCTCCCTTTCCTCTTCTCTTTTTCTGTGTCATGTCATCCAAGGCCTCTAAATCCAGGACAGTTTGATTTTCCCCTTTCCATCACCTTCAGTATTAAGTACCAGTTCAGGGCCCATCTCATTTATCAATCTTTGTCTCAACCCCATCTCAGATCTCTAGCCTCAGAATATTCTATCACTGAAACTTGCTCAGTAGTTGGGAGCCACACACTGCAGCCCCTACATCCTACTGAAAGCATTCCCTATTCAGCACTACAGCATGGACAGTAGTGTTGGCACTTAACAAGTGTTCAATATGATGATACGTTAGCCTCTTTCACCCCAAAAGATCTCAGCACAAAGCTAATGCAGGAACTGCCCCTAGGGACACATATTTGCAACTCACTGCCTATGGACTCAGACCCATTAAAATGCAATCTCCACATTAATTTTTTTGAAACAGGACTCTTAAAGCCGCATGACATTAAAACTGTCTCGCCAATAAGCCACATTAACCAGCTCATCAATTTTTTTTTCCACTAGTCCATCCTCCCCATAGGCAGTTACACTGGTAGTTAAATGAACATAATCAATTCGTGTTTATTCATTGGCTCACATTCCAATTTGTGGGTTACCTACCCTGCCCAAAGTAGCAGATACATCCATCTGTGGCCTATTGTAGGAGCATTTCTTTATTCATTTAGCACCTCAGCCAGACAGTGGGCCTGGGGCCCAGAAAACACTCAAAAGTTAGGCTCTTGATGACATTAACAAAAGAATAGCAAGGAAGAAGGTAAGAAAACTTGCTAAAACATGGCTCAAAAAAACATGTGTGGTTGTTCCCATGGTCATGAATAACTGATACTGAGATGGTAAACAAACATCTCTCCAGGATGGATCCCTTACCTCAAACCAACTGAAATGATTGAGATGTCTGTCTAAAAAGCCAGCCAAGGTGGGGGTGGGGAACCAGATGAAAGTCAGAGGTTTGGAGGTAGATGTTAGTGAAGCTTCCAGAGTGTGGCATAGCACAACAGTGACTACTTGTACCTGGGTGAGTGGCATCCTGGGTACCACTTCTCCTTATATCTTGGCTCTTTCCAATGATGGAGGCAGATCAGACTTCCTCAGGTGAAATGAAAACCAGTTGTATACTCTTGTATACTGTCAGTGTGAGGAAAGCATTCCAAAATTTGTTTCTTGTACTCATGGGTCTCACTCAGAGAAACATGTCGCAGAATGGGGCTGGCCACTATGTGGGATTAGCAGCCTTTCTCCCACTAATTTAGAATTCTCTAGTCTTGGTCCAGAGCAGAGATTCTGTGAACCTGGCTTTATAAAATCAAAAAGCCAAAAGGAACCTGCAGAACCAAATGGATTATGTAGCAAGGCACCACATCAGAGCACAAAATGGCACCTTTGCAACAGGCATTTCTGGGTTTCAGAAAGTCAGGTAGCCCTCTTGCCTGCTGTCCCAGTCAATTACTGCACACTTCTTCCTGCTCTTGTAACTGCTTTGAGAACAGAAGAGTTAACACTAAGTATATTTTCTTTGAATCATGCCTAATAAACTTTGGGTCTGTCACTCCCAGTACTGAATGATAGACATGACCAAAAGAGATTTGGGCAGCATAGAGACTCAGTATACAGACAGACCAGTGTAGAGATTCAGACTCGGATCTTGAGTTCAACATCAGGCAGCTTCTCAATTTATGCAAATGATGTCATCATCTACAAATGCAAGTGGCAGCATGCAAGTTAACCGTACCACTTCTATGAGGAAGCATCATAAGATATTATCATATATGTAGTAGTTCGGACTAGATGAGGGCTGACAAGAATGGGCAGCCATGCCTTGGATGTTCAGGAACTGGACAAAGAATGGTGTTGTACACTGAGGCTCAAGGAACTCCTTTAAACACCCTGAAAAATTAAGGGACATACAGTGACAGATATGAGTTAAAAGACCTTAGTGAGCATTGTCAGCATTTTCAAAGGGCTTGGGAGCATCCACGGAACAAACATGTTTTTGAGTAGGACCCCTTCATGACACCAGACACCCTTAGCATCACTACTTTCCACTGTACATGAACATTGTCTCTACTCTCATGTATGCTTTACTATGCTCAGATGATTTCTGGGCCCATGTGGGTTCTCATCCTCTATTAAGCTTTGGGGAAGTCTCTCTGAATATATCCAAAGAGAAGAACCCCCAGAGTTGACATTTCTTATCCTTCCTCATTTGATGCCTCCTGGGTCTCAATCTCACCTAACTAATCTTGACTGACTGATTGATACAAGGAATAGTGAAACCCAAGGAGGCCTGCACAAAGACTGTTTGTCACTTGTCATCCCAGAACTTTCTTGTCTTGCCACTATTGCTATGGTGTTAGAGCTGAAGGACCCCTGAGCCTCTCAGGTGACCAGACTCTGAAAATTCCCATTTGGGAACAGAAGTCCATGAGTGACCAAATGAGATACGAAGACAGAGGACTCTGGAGGTAGCATCCCTCAGCTCCAGCAGGACGGATGAGATCTGAGCAGGATGCATGCACTCACCATTTTATAGTGGCTAGAGATATATGGAGTGAAGGGGCTGGGTTTAACATTGGTGGGTAATAGGGAATAGTCGAAATCAAAGTGTATGGGTAGAAACATTTATGACAAGGTATCTCATATGCAGGAAAGCCAACGACATGCAAACTCATTTCTTTCTCAAGAGAACCTGAATTTTTGTTAGTTGCAATACTGATTTGTCAATAGTGGCAAACAAAATCTGCCTTCTAGGTGTATCTGACCACAGGAGCTCAACTATAACTAACATAGTTAGAGAGCAAAGTGTTATATTTAACTAGATATGTTAAATCAAAACCATTCACTCTGCAATAATAACAATAATGCAGGTATTTCTCTCCATGTGTATAATAGCCATCCACTGTATCACATACTTCAAAGGTGTCCTAAACGTGTTCCAGGAAACTCGGTTCTAAAACTGAATCTTCAAAAAATTGTCTCTGTTTGCTTTTTCGTTCATTCTTGCTGGCCCTGATTTAATTTGAAACCAGCCTCTTGATTTGTGAATACTTCTATAAAATTTATGATCTTTAAAGTTTGGTTGGATTTATCAAGTCTTAGAGAGATGAGCAGGACCAGGTGGTCATTTGTAGATAGCCTGAGCTCCCTGTAGGAGGGAGGTTTCTCTCCTGTGGGCTATTAAACAGCAATATTTATATGTACACACACACACACACACACACACATACACTACACACACACACACACACACACACACACACACACGTGGGACAGGGACATTAAATCAAATAGACAAAGCTAGCAGCCACAAGGAGTTGTGAAATTTGAGCTGGTTGGTAAATTGTCACAAAGGAAAAACAGAAGCAAGCAAGGAAGAAGAAAACATGAGAAGGGTGGGGTGCAGAGGGAGGAAAGAAAACACCTTTTAAGATGCACCCCAGAACTGTGGCAAAGTTTGGCGGCCTAAGCTTGCAATTTTGCATTTCAGCTCCCAAATGGAATGGAAATGAGCAATGTGACAGCCATTTGGGTTGGGGTGGGGAACAGCTGAGAGCCTGCTTTCCTTGGAAATGAGAAAGAAGCCTGAGTTTTCAGCTCATCATGGCACAGTGTGTAGAAGGCAGTGGATGGTAAGTCTGAATGCCCCTTCCCATTAGCCACCCTCAGAAGCCACCCTGCTGGGAGTTTCAGTCCTCCCAGGCCTAATGAGGCCTTGTCACAGGAATCCAGAAAACTACCAGGAGCCCTGGTGCCAGTATTTCCAGAGCAGTGCATCATGGGGTTGATATATGTCAAGGTCTGCAGAAAGAATTTGATGCCAAGACAATTTATTAAACCTTAGATTATGCATTGGGTGTGTCTTCTGCTCAGAATGGCACTCAGGCACAGTAATTCATTGGTGTATATTCCAATCACGGAGAAGATTCATAAGCTACTGTTGAGGAAGAATGGATCACTAGATTTTTCCCTTTAATGCAGAGAGGTTAGCTCCTGGGATTTTAGAATAAATATTTGATCTTTAAAGATCATTTTGTAGCTTGTAGCCGTCAGGCCAGCCAGGTTTTTAGTGTTTGTTTATGGTTTACACCATATGATTCAATAAACTCCGCCAGAGAGGCATGAGCATAATTAAGTTTGAAAGCCAGCCCCAACTTTACTGCAGGACCAGCTCCTCAAATCACAATGTATACAGCTAATTTCATTTTTTGTTGGTGGGATGTTAGTGCCCCACCCTCAGATACTTAGAATCTGGGGTGCAACCCATGTGTCTTTCTGCATCATTTTGAGGACAGTCTTTCCCCTGGAGATGAATGTTCCTCACGCACATACACCTCCCCACCACTGCATTTTTAGTTCTACATTTCAATGACATTGGAGGTATCATCCCTCCAGCCCACTGAATAGACATCATTGCCAGCAGGGTACTTGCTATGGTGGTCTCAGTACATCTTCATGCAAATGGACCAAGTGAGGCTGTGCATTATTTCCATTTCATAGTCTTTTAGGATGAAGTCTAAGAAAAAGGATAGTTTTTTTTTTGTCTCTCAAAATAGTTACTTTTCAAAGCACCCTGTGCCACCCCAGTGAATTCTCAATGACCTTACAATATAAGGACAATCTGGTCATTCCTAACCTGGAAATCTAGAATACTACAAAATTTGAAATGTCATATACTAACATGACACCACAAATGGAAATTTCCCTGCTATCCTCCTGAGCAGGTCACAGCCTATATGCAGGTGCACTGAAAATACTCTGTGAAATTCCGTACAATGTAAGTTACCAGGTGCATATGAAACAAGAATAATTTGAAGTTAAAAGGTTACATCCCCAAGATATCTCAATGTGTATGTGTATATATATTCCCAAATCCAAAAGCTCTGAAAACTAGAATGTTTCTGATAATAAATACTTCAAATGGGGGCTCTTTAACTTGGGTTATTGTCCCTATGTACAGATTTTTTTTTTTAAAAAAAAAATAAAAGTCTGGGGCATAGATCCCACTTAGAGATAGAATTGGACATCTTCCTTCAGTTCTTCATCTCAATAAAAAGTGATATTTCCCCACATATGAAAAAGAGACAGATACATAGGAGTTTAAGTTACTTAAGGTGCCTAAGGTCACAGAGTAAGTTGTACAGCAGCTGAAGTGTGTGTGCTCACCAGTATCCTGCCCTCTGTCAGGCAGAGTTGGAGCACTGTAGTGGATGTTGTATACAAGCTGTTTACTCTAAACTTGGAAGTAGAGGTACATGCCTTTAATCCCAGCACTTGGGAGGCAGAGGCAGTCAGATCTCTGAGTTCAAGGCCAGCTTGGTCTACAGAGCAAGTTCCAGGACAGGCTCAAACCATCTCTCAAAAGAAAAAAGCAAAACAAAACCAAAAACAAAAAACCAAAAACCAAAAACCAAAAAAAACAAAGAAGCAGCTCACTCTATTGTGCACACCCCTGCCCCCTTAGCAGAAGGATTAGGACTCAGGACTGTCTCAGACTAGGGCTCCAGAAATCCATCCACCAAAATGGGTGGTAGAATGGCACTATTAGGGAATCAGTGTTGCTTCAGGCATGTTGTCACATACCTGTTACCACAGCACTTGAGAGGCTGCAGGCTTGCCACAAGTTTCAGGTTATCCTGGGTTTCATAGTGAGATTACATAGTCTGGATCAGCCTGTGCTACACAGAGTAAGATATCTCAGAGAGCTGAAAAGAAAAGGGAAAGATGAAAGACAGAGAGGAATGGAGAAGGGCGGGAGAGAAGAAGGGAAGGGAGGAAGAAAGTAAAGGGAAGAAGGAAATGAAAATTTCTGAACTGTTAGTCTCTGCATTCAGACGGAAGTCAGTACATCTATCCGGTTCTAATGAACTGACCTCACCACACATGGCCACCACTGCTCCGGAAATGTGTCAGGCGTGATCCCATCGTCACAAATATACCATTGATGAATCACTTCCCTTAGTGCTATCTCAGCCTGAGTATGGAAGCCAAGCCTCTAAAGGCTGGGGGAAACTGGGAATAGACTAGGAAGGCAGGCAGAATCCCAGACACTATAGTTATGTTATAGAACCACAGTCAACTCTACACCCTGTGTGTATCTCCTAGTAGGAAAGTTAGGAGAATGCAGAAGCAAGGCATCAAACTCTACCTCCCTTACCAAACATGTGCTGGGTAAGGAATATACAAGGGGCAGTGCTGCTCACATCATAGAACAGCGCTCATGCAATCTCAAAGTTATGCGGACTCTTTTCTCTTTCAAGTAATTGTCCCTCTAAATCTCCCGTTTTCCTCCCTTCTTTGTTTCTTCCACCTGCTTTTCCTCTCCTTTCCTCTCTTCCTCCACTCCTTTCCTTTTTACTGCTTCCTTCCTCCATCTGTTATTCTCTTCTTTCTACCCTTCTTCAATGCATCTCTTTCTGAACAAGCAGCTTTCCCAATTCTGTGTACTCTACCAAATTTATGAAATTCAGCTGAAGATTATTTTTTTTCTATCTGTAATATTTCCACATGACTAATTGCATTTAGTGAAAAGCTGACACTAGACAATTTCTTGGGCTCATTCAGTGTTAGATTTATTAGAGCTCCAGATCATCCATCATCTCAAAATTTGGCAGGTTATGTTTATAAATAAATTAAATTAACAAGTGTGTGCTGTGCTGAGTGTTCATGTGTGGGAGAGAATGCAAATACAGATGTGTATATGTCTATGTATAACTGTGACTGCATTCCACAATGCTGTCTCCCAATCTCCCAGCCTCTAAATACAGTGTTAACCCACAATGACTTTTCTAAAAGAAATGCATTCTTCTTGTAATTGAGAAGAGATCTTATTTAATTAGAGCATCTAGCCTTTTCAAGCAATCATGATTGCACATCACTGCAAAGAGTGGAGTTACACAGAAGAGCATGATCTGAGGTTCAAGTTTTACAAAGACCAGGATATCTGGTTTCTTCTTGTGCTTTGATGCCAACTTCCAGTGCAGTCACTTCTCAGTTTTGATTGGGGCTTTGTAGATTGTAACAAGAAAAACCTTGGAAAGGCCATGAGCTTTAATCCCCGAAAAGTGAAGAAGGTATCTACAGAGGTACATTATTTTCATTACAAGAGCCATGGGCGTGGGGTCAGCAGGAGGGAAGCAGGAATGTTATGCTTCATGACTTTAAGATATTACATTCTTTACTGAACTAGGAAATTCTGGGTGGCTGATTATATTGTTATTAATAGCAGCAATAATAATTATCAGACTATTGCCATCAACAACATTTCATCAGCAGAAAATACGTGGCAAATTGGGATCCTATGGTATACAGAGGCAAATAAAAACTCCACTTAACAAGATTGAGAACCCAATTTGATATTAATGTCATCATTGAATATTATTGAATATTATGGAATTCTAGACTTAAAAGGTCCCCTTAATAGCATCCCCTCTGTTCCCCTGATTCATCTAAACTGGAGACATCGAATATATTTTAATACTACCTGCCATTCCAGTTGATTGATAATGGCTGTCTAGAGTGTTGCTTTGAGAAGCATTCTGGGCTTCTTATGAGCTCAGAAGAAGAGAAGGCCATGATCAATTAGGTGTGTCTGCCATGACACCCATGGGAAGACTCATACTGAGTATTTACCAGTACATGACATGACTATTATGGAGAACAAGACCTTATCTTCTGACTTTAAAGTTACCCTTGTAAAAACCATCTTGCCTCCCTCAAGAATTCCCTTTTAATGCCTTTAATTTGAGGAGTTGCCTCTTTCTCAAAGACACAACCTGATTTTGTTTTTGTTTGACTTTCAATGAGGTGGAGTCCCAGTAGACACATAGACCCTCTAATAACAAGGGTTCTCAGTTTGTTTATGGGCCTGGGAAGCTAACATTGTGTACTCTATGAGCTGGCTGTTCAGTCATGGGGTTGAAATGTACACATCTCTATTTTGAGCAATGAACTGATCTTTAGGGAAGAAAGTGTGAGCTGTTTAATAGTAAAACCCTTTGGGTTAGAAAGAAGGAGTGGTATGTCTCCATGATCACCTCCTTCCTCCATATATTGTATTATATTATATTACATTACATCTGGGGAAAGAAAAACATAAGATCCAGAAATGAGGCTTTAGTAGTCAAGTTTCTTGTTCTGCCTGGTCCCACTGCCATTTAGTTCCAAATAAACAAACAGAGACTGTTTGGCCAATGGTACAGGCTTCTTTTGGCTAGCTATCTCTTAATTATTAACCCATGTCTATTAATCTAAGTATTTCTACATGCTCTTACCTTACTAGAGGAGGGTCCACACATGTTAAATGATGTCTCTCTCATGTCCTCTGTGCATCCTCTCCCCAGAATTCTCCTCATCTCCTGGTCCCACCTATACTTCCTGTCTGGCTACTGACTAATCAATGTTTTATTGATCAACCAATAAGAGAAACATATATATAGAAGGACATCCCCCATCAGGCTTTTACTTCAACTTTGTAGATTTCTTCGTTGCTTCAATTTTAGTACACAAACTATAAAAGAAAGAAAAACTGTTTTCTCTCATGCAGTAACAATATTGTTGGTAAAGCTGTTATGCTGTGATACTGGTACTAGCAGAACCCACAACACACTTACTGATGGGATATGACATACCAGGTCATGGGCTGAAAGTTTTATATATCAGTTAATTTGCTCTCAAAAGTGACATTATTAAAATCAAAACATGCTACATAAGGTCTACAGTGGTACAGGTAGACCATGCAAATATAGACTTGAATGCTGGGTGGCATCGCTCTGTGCTCTTGACAGTGTCATACTCCCCATGAGCTATCAGTTAATGCTGTCAGTTAATAATAATGCTATCAGTTAATGGATTCTGGTAAATGGGCTCCAATGAAGTTGATAGGTGGAATTCTTTTGTTTTTATTTGCTCTTTTCTGTGGTGCCAATGCTCTTGTAATATCTAGCTACTAATGTGAATATGAATTGGGCTGAAAAGGGTGAATTCAATTCTGTGCCCACAGAAGTCATCTCCTGCTTACCACTGGATCATGTGCCTCTTTCAAAATCCTCAGAGGGTAGGTGCAGGAGTCAAGAGAGAGAGAGAGAGAGAGAGAGAGAGAGAGAGAGAGAGAGAGAGAGAGAGGCAGTGCAGCAGGAAAAGGAATGTCAATCATCATGCTGGAGACAGCAGAGAATAGATTAAACATGCTTTATGGGAGGAACACTACACTCATCAGACTTCATAGATAAAATTCTCACTGCTTTGATGAGAAACTAGGTATTGACTTGACCCAGTGTCTTGTATGACAGAGCTGACCTGAAGACAATGGGTACTACTCTTCTGGATCCCCTTTTTGAAAACAAGTTGGTTATATTTCTTGTCTCTTTACACATTCTATTTATTTTGAGAACTCTTTCATTTTTATATATTTTCCATAGAACTTCAAGTTGCATTGACCTAAAATGGACTCTATAAAGAATCTTACTAGGCAAAATGTGATAAGAAAAAAGGAATCACCACCAGTTCCTGTCTTGAGGCTATTAATTCTACACATTGATCTAGGCTCCCACACATTGCTTGCCAGCTCCAATATTACATCTCTATAAGAGTTTGAATTTCTTGACTTTCCTTTTAAATCCACATTGTCAGGACTCCTTGTCTCCAAAGCAAGCCTACATGGCTCAGTGCACTCAGCTTCTGTGGCCCAGACTTCCAATACCCTGCTCAATGAAATGAGTTAGAGAATGATTCAGCCTGACTTCACTTGGGGGCTGGTGATTTCTGAGATGGAGTCAAGCCCTTAATGTATCCTGCTCCTGCTTTCTCAGTCTATTAATTCTACTTCCTTTCTTCCAGTTCCATACTCTCAAAGCAGCTGCTTCCAAAGCAACTGGAGCAGGGTTGAAGAGAGAGGAAGTTAGTTTAAATGAACTAATTGGATGGGTCTTCACTGGGGTGTGGTAGCCAGAATGGGGGCTCTCCAATAAAGGCCACATGTAATTTTCTGAACTAGTAAATATGTTCTGTTACCTTGCAAGGCAAAAGGGACCCAGAAGATGATTTCCAGTTAGGGTTTTGAGATGAATACATTATTATATTACATGTGTAATAACAGATATCTTTAGAAATGCACAGGAAGACAGAAGATAGTCCCAGGTGATGCAATGTGAGGATTCGAATTTCAATTGTTACTGTAAAGATAAGCATAGAACTTGAAATAATGAGAGAAGCCCTTTAAATTTGGAAAGACAGATTGTCCTCTAGAGGATTCAGAGACACTGTTCTTTAGGAACTCCAGAAAGAAAGTGTTGATGACATGGTAAGAAACATGCATTAGCCATCTGACTTACAGAAATACATGATACACTTCTGTGTTAAGCTACTAAATTTGTGGCAATTTGTCATGAAAGCACTAGGAAAGTAATGCAAGGGGCAATGACTTTGACTTTTGAACATGATTAAAAGTAGTCTTAGGCTGTGCTTGCATCCACCTATCAGCTCAGAGTTAAAAAAATAAAAGATGCTAAACACACAGGGGATTTCTTGGTGATGACTTGATATCCCCTTATATGCCCCCCAGAGCCTTTTTTCTCTAGTGCTATTCTGGCTTGTCTTCTGAGTGCTTGTACTAGCTAATGTACTATTGTGAGACATTGTGGAGACTTTAGAAAGGATGGCAGAGCTGCTGGAAGTATGTCATTAAGGATGAGATTGAAAACCTCAGGCTTCATTCTCTACTTCTTAGTTTGCCATTATGGGCAGCCTCTACCATGTTCCACTGCTACTAGAATGGACTGAAATCCTCTAAAGCCATGAAGGGAAACTGACATCAAGTTGTTTCTGCCAGGTATGGCATTCACGGTGAAACAGAATCAAGGAAAGGAGATGCTTGAGTTGAATGATCATGATCTCTGCTCATGGAATGCTCTCAGTTTTGAATTGGGCATAGTTTATGCTTATTTACTTCTTGCATGTTTTTTCATAACATGGCATGAATTTACAAACACACCATGCAAACAATCACCTAGGTTAAACTGTATGATGACTCTATCCCATTCCTCTATGAGAAATATCCATCATCCTGAGCAATTTCTTCTACTTTTTTCTGAAGTTTCCCTTTTAGTGAACATAGATTCTTTTTGCTCCCTTTCTGCCTCTCATTAGAAAACAAAAAGCTTCTAAGAAATAAATAAAAACATAACAAAATAAGATATAAAATAAAACAAAAACTGTCACATTGAAGTTGGACCAGGCAAACAAAGAGCAAAAAGAGAGTGGGAGACCCACCCCTTCACACACTCAGAGTTCCCATACGAATACTAAACTGATAGCTATGTTATATACTTAGAGGACAATCTTGTGAAGGCCCTGTCCTTGCTGTTTCAGTCTCTGTGAGTTTATACAAGCATTACTCAGTCGATTTAGGGGGCTTTGTTTTCCTGGTGTTCTCCTTACATTCTTTCTGTCTCCTTTTCTGTGGAGCTCCCAGAAGGGAGAGATTTAATAAAAACATCCAGGAACTGTGTGTTCCAAGGTCCCTCCCTCCCTCCCTCCCCCCCTCTCTCTCTGTTTATCTGTGGGTCTCTGTATTTGCTACAGGGCTAAATTTCATGATAGCTGAATAAGGCAGTAATCTATGAGTGTAGCATAATATTATTAGAAGTCATTGATCACTACTTTTTTAAAAAAAGACTAGTGGTGTTTTATTATACTTAAGTCTCTGGGGTATCTACTGTTGGGTTCTTGAACACACAAGCAGTGTTGGCTATGAGTTCCATCTCCTAGAGTGAGCTCTACATAAAATTAGATATTGCTTGGTTATACCCATATGTTTCGTGCCTCCATTGAACTTGAATATTTTACATTCAGGGCACCCTTAAAGATCAAAATGTTTCTGATTATCTTGGTGTTTACCTTACTCTTCTGGTAATCTCTGTGTACCTTCTTATGCCAAAGACCCTAGAAGCAAGGAATCAAGGTTCTACGTAGGCAGCATCTGGGCATCTAAATGTTCAATAAGTTGTGTTTGTGTTGTCTTCAGAAATGGGATCTGGCTGTAAAATTTTGGAGAGAAACATAGTCTTGGCAACATCAGTCATTGTTTGGAGATTTTCACAGGACTCTTTTGGCCAACAACTCAATTAGAGGCAATCCAGTCCTGGTAATGGAAGCTTTGTTTAGTGACCAGATTTTCAAAGAAGAGGTAATTGCATTAGTCCTCCAATTTTCCCACAAAATCGAAATAGTAGGAACCATGTCTAATTCAGTTTATGAAGCCACAGTTATTCTGATACCTAAACTATTTAAAAGCCTGACAAAAAAGGAAAAAGGAGAATTACAAAAAATTTCCCATATTATCATAGATGCAAAAATATTCCATAAAATACTTGCAAACTCAATCTAAGAACATCAAAAAGATCATCCACCATGATTAAGTAGGGTTCATCACACAGATGCAGGCATGATTCGATATAAAAAAATAGCTATAAATGTAATCCATTATATAAACAAACTGAAAGAGAAAAACTATGTGATAGTCTGGTTAGATTCAGAAAAGGCCTACAAGAAATCTAAAACCCCTTCATGATAAAAATCCTGGAGGTACTAGGAATTCAAGGGACAGACCTCAACATAATAAAGCCAGTTTACAGCAAGCCCATAAACAACTTAAATGAAGAGAAATTCAAAACAATTCTAATAAAATCAGGAACAAGATAAGGTTGTCTACTCTTTTCATACTTATTCAATATAGTATGTGAAGTCCTAGCTATAACAATGAGTAAAACAATCCGGAACAATAAAAGAACTGTCAGAGATATCACCATTCCCAATATCAAGATTTCAAGTTGTACAGAAAAGCTATAGTAAGAAAAACAGCATGGCATTAGCATAAAATCAAATACATTAATCAAAGGAATTGAATTTAAGACCCAGGCAGTTAAATCCACACACCTATAAACATCTGATTTTTGGTAAAGAAATCAGATACACATACTGAAATAAAACAACATCTTTAAAAAATAGTTCTGGTCAAACTAGATGGCTGCAAGCAGAAGAATCAAAGTATGTCCATTCTTAAAAATCAACTTCAAATGGATCAAAGACCTCAACATAAAATTGGATGCACTGAACCTGATTAGAAGAGAAAATGGGGAAATGGCCTTAACCACATTGGAATAGCAGAAGACTTTCTGAACAGAATACCAATAGCACAGTAACTAAGATCAACAATAAACAGGACCTCATGAAACTGAAAAGCTTTTCTATAAGGCAAAGTGCACCGTCCCGTGGCAAAGCCGAAACCTTTAGGAAAGGAAAGGTGTCTTTTCCAATTCTGCATGCAATAGGGGACTATATTCAAAATGTGTAAAGAACTCAAAAAACTATATATAAAAATCCCTAAATAATCCAATTAAAATTGGGTACAGATCTAATCAGTCTCAAAAAAGGAAACCCAAATGTTGCAAAAGCACTTAAAGAATTGTTCAACATCTTTAGTCATTGGGGAAATGTAAACCAAAACAACTTTGTAATTTCATCTCATACCTATCAGAATAGCTATGATCAATGACACAAGTAATAGCTCATGTTGGCAAGGATGTGGAATAAAGAGAATACGGCCACCATGGAAATCAGTGTGGCAGTTCCTTAGGAAAATGGGAATTGATCTAACTCAAGAACCTGTTCTACCACTCTTGGGCATGTACCAAAGGACACTTCATTCTATCACAAGGCTACTTGCTCATCGATGTTCATTGCTGCCTTATTCATAATAGCCAGAAATTAGAAACAAGAATTAAGCTGCCCCTCAACTGAGGAATGGATAAAGAAAATGTGGTACATTTACACAATGGACTATTACTCAGCAGCTAAAGAAAATGACAGCAAGCAAGTAAATTGATAGAACTAGAAAAAAATCATCCTGAGTGGTGTAACCCATATTTAGATAATAAAATATGGTATATATTCACTTATGTGTGGATATTAGCTGCTAAGTAAATGATAAACAAAATGTAGACCCAGATAAATTAGGTACAGAGGAAAAAACTAGGGGGACACATGGATCTGTCTGGGTTGGGGAAACAGAATAGAGAACAGGATTTATGGGTGGACTGGAAAGATTGGAATGGGAAGATCAGGTGTGGGTGGATGGGATTGATGACGAGAATGTGGAGAGACAGCTAGAACTGAGGGGCATTTGAGGGGTGGTATGGAAACGTAGTTCAGTGGAAACTTCCTAAAATATATGAAGGCAATCCTAATGAAGTCTCTAAATAATGGAGGAGACTTAGTCCCAAGTGGCCATTGCTTGTCACCAAAGGAAGCTTCCAATACCAAGACTAGATTACCTCTAACTGAATCACTTCTCAATTTTGTTTTTGTTTTTTTCTTTTTATGCTATCCACATCTTTCTCCAAATAACAATGATTTATAAGGACACCATGCTGTATATAATTCTCTGGATTTATTTTTTCTGCTAATATTGGATTGCTGAGGTACAGCTGTGTTATTTGTACGATTATGTGTTGTTGGTATAGAGCATGCCATTGAATGAATTGAATAAACGTTGTATGATTTATTTACTCATTTTCCTCTGGATGACATTTGATTTTATGGCTAGCACTATTAAGATTATTGTAGCTCATGTCTCCTGCATTATTGACATAGTCAAAAGTTCCTTTCAACAATAGATCTAGGAGGCTAATCTCATACACATTCTTTTGTACTTTGTTCCAGGCCAGATCTAATATGGGGCCTACAGAGTCTAAAAGTAGTTGGAATTCATTGTTCTCAATTGCTTTTGCTCTATTGTTTCTGCCCAGAGGAATGTCAACCTTCCAGTCCTGATTAAAAAGGCCATGAAAAGATCTCATGTCACCTACCACATGCTCAAACCTTCATAGTCTGGGTGCCAGTGAATAAGCATTTTACTTTCCAGGGTGTCGCCTTCCATCTTCCATAAGAATAAAATCTGTAGATGGGAAGGACTGGTACTGCAGAGACAATAGCAGCAGGTGCTGGCTTCTGCTCAATGCAAGGATGGTAAACCTGGATAGAACACTTACCATTACCTCTCCTTATCCACCTAGCTGCAGGGAGGGCTATATGGCCATCGCTGTCCCTGACATGCCAACAACCCAACCTCTACATTTAATTTTCTTCTGTGCTAAAGGTAAAATCTAGGACTTCAAGCCCGGTAAGCAGATGGTCTGTGTCTGAACTGTATCCTTAGGTTTTCCCAACACTCAAGATAATGACCCTGCAAGCTGGCAATGGGTTTCCCCCTTCAGAGCAGGAAGAAGTGAAACATGTGTAAAAATGCAGATGTTGCATGAATATGGATATCGTGAGTCTTGAGGAAAGACAGTAAAAGAATCCGCAGTAACTACTCCTGTGTAAAACCATCCATTTCAGTACTACCATCTTTCTATCTCTGCATTCCCCCAGCCCTTTGACTCTCAACTGTATCTCCCTATTTCACCCCCATTCCTCTACCATTGTCATAACTGATCTCTCACTGAGGTAACAGAAGTAGCATGTGGTTTTGTATGATAGTTCTCCAGAAGACACCCCAGGAATGTTGGCTATACTGCATTCAAAAAATAGCATCCAGCCTAACCGCTCCAGGAAATCTGCACTACCTGGTGATGAAATTACATAGAAGTATATGAAGTCCATGTGCCCACAGATTAAACACTAGAGAAACCAGAATTGCTAAGCACTCAGACCTTTTTCTTCAATGGAAAAAATTGATGCCTGTTCACCTGGAAGATTGGAGAGGATGTTGTTTGATAATAGGTGATCTTTTGCTAGTCTATGGAGCTAGCCCTCACCCAATTTCCCCAAACTCCTGAGCATTGTTTCTCAGTCAATAGGACCCATTGGCATGAAAGAGGTCCCATATACTTTGCAAAAGAATTGCTATGCTTATTACAAATGCCTCCTTGACTCTTATCCTGAGCACTGTTTCTCAGTCAATAGTACCCATCCTTATTCTTATTACAAACCCTTCATCCCTAAGCCCCTATCCTGAGCACTGTGCACAGTCAATAGAACTCATTCTTCTGGGAAAGGTCACAGGTGCCTTGTTAAAAAAAAGAAATGTACTTTACAAAGAAGTTTTGATGTAGCCATGCCTAAAGCTTTGTTGTGATAATTTTCATGAGGAATTTTTCCCCAAGTTTTGCTGGTTTTAAGTAAGTAAAACAATAAAGAAATAAAATTAAATGCCTGGCATTTGGCTCCAGAAGTTAGGACCAGTGCTAGGTAACTAAGTTAAACTGAACCAAGTTTAGTTCTTGCCTCTCCCAAAATTGCTTTTCAGTTGGCTGTGACACTTGCATGGACCTTCAAATGTTGCCAGACTTGGAGATTCTTTGTCAACAGGGTAAGAGACCAGACTTGCATGTGCCTTTTCCAACAGGGAAGAGGCCTTCAGAGTTACTGTCTGTTGAGCACTTGGAAAAACTCCTAAGGTTGGAGGGAGCCCACTGCCAAAAGCTCCCTGGCTGGGGTTCTCAGGATGCTAGGTAGGTTAGAGCTGTCAAGAGAATATTGAACTTACTTATGCAGAGAAACCTGGTGACTTTTGATCTAAGACCTATGAAAACAGCCACTTTTTGACAACTACTTTAATTTTGCTATTATTTTCCCCATTTTATTTCCATTTGCATTTCTTGAAGATAACACTGTATAAGAAACTTATTTGGTGTGGAATTACATTTGAGGAGTGCTAACCCTGAGAACTTTAGAAGTATGGTTCCTGATCATAAAATTGTTCTTTATCATGCAAGAAAGGATCCTGAGCCCCAAAATATGATGATGTGATGACTGGAAAAGTAGGGGAGAGAAATAAAATAGGGCCCGAACCATGCAACTCTATACTTTCTCTTGCTGTACAATCCATGAGCGTCTTGGCCAGTTTTGCACTGAACAAAACTCCTCTTCTTATAGTAGAAAGAAAACCATGAATCAGATACTATTATTTTCTTAGGTACCACAGAGAGCCTATGAGAAAGTATTCAGGTAGTAAGATACCCCTCCTTCCCCCCACTCTTCTCCCTTCCAAAGACATAACTTCTGTATGAAATAAACATTTGCTTCTTCTACCCATTTGGGTGATATTTTTTATGAAATAGCAGCACTGGACCATGATGTGCAGTGAAGAACAAGGGTATTCTGCCACCAAGTGACCTTAAGCAAACCACTCCTTTCTCTTTTCTGAGGTTCTCTCTCTCTCTCTCTCTCTCTCTCTCTCTCTCTCTCTCTCTCTCTCTCTCTCTCTCTCTCTCCCTCTCTCCCTCTCTCCCTCCTTCCCTCTCTTTCTCTCTCTCTCTCTCTCTCTTTCTCTCAACTCTCTCTCTTTCTCTCTCCCTATGTGTGTGTGTGTGTGTGTGTGTGTGTGTGTGTGTGTGTGTGTATGTGTGTGTGTATTTGCTACTCCGTGACTCTAGAGGTGAAAATCCCTTAAGAAGCTTATAGTCTAAAGGAAAGGAATTGTGAATCAGGATTCATTGAACAGTAGAATAATGGCAGTCACTGCAAGAGCTGTTACAGCCTTCATCCAGCGGGATGCTCACAGCTCTGTGAGGCAGAAACACCTTGCGTGTCATTTGGTCAGGTCAACTATACTAGGAGAAGATTGGGAGCAGCATTAAACTCCCATTGCAGAAGACTACACTGGAGTTGAGCCACACATCATCAATTGGTTCATAATAGGCTAGAAAAGGAACCTCAATCCCTGATTGACCCAAAGCTCTTCCCATTGACTTGAAATATTTCAACAGCCTGGCCATGAATTGCAGAATTCCCTTTTGCCCTATTTGGGTGCACCTGGCTGTTCAAGAGACTAGCATCTGTGCAGCTGTGAGGAGAGTACACAGTGAGTGTACTATGACCACAGTACTTTTTAGTTTCCCCCTCTTCAACAGCAGAGTCTATTTTCTAACTGTATGACTCTAAATTTTCCTTATGGATTTCTTTGCCCCATCAAATGTGATAAGGTGAGATCATGGAGGCCATAGAGCCCAGGCAATGAGGTAGGGGAGGGAGAACATTGGCTTCTCTCTTCCTTCAGTCTGAAAACATTGTGACCAGAAGAAGTCAGGGCTGGTCCTGGGAGAGAATAAGATGTCCATAGGCAAGTAAGTAACTAGGGAGCTCCCATGATGACCTCAATTTACGCTGTTTTTTTTTTTTTTATTGCCATTAGAATTTTGGTATACTACATTTCCTGTGAAATGTGTGGCCAAGCCCTTCATTCTCTCAATCCTCATGCTGATGCTTTCATTTTCTGCCTGAGAATTTCAATAAACCCATCTTGCCTTTTTGGCCCTTTATTTTCTTACCCAAAGATTGCAAATAATGACAACTATCTACCTCATAGGGTGGTTCTGAAACTTTAATAAGGTACTTATGTGAAACTGATTTATGAACTGCTAAACACCATACCAAAAAATGTCTGGTACTACTTTTGCACCTGGAATCTCATTTAAGACCACATGATCCAGAATATGTAAGATGCTGTCTAACTAACAGCATTGCTGGGAGGAAAATGAGGAGAGCTCACAGCCAGAAGCTATTATGCCTAAATCTAAATCCTCAACATCCTAAAGCTTCAGGCTTGGGTACACCTGAGACCCTCTCCAGGAACTGTCTTTGGTCCATTAGGGCAGGTGTGGTTTCATAGTGTTTAGGTAGGGTAGAGAAGAATGTCTTGGACTCAGGGGAACAGGAAATGGGGTCTTAAAGTCATAATCCAAAGAGCTACCTGAAAGAGAGCAGATTGCTGATAACAGACATATGTGGTGGCTCATGTCTGTTCAATAGAATGAGAGATCACTCACTGTGAGGACAATTATTTTGCCTCGAAGGACACACAACATGGGCTTATTATGAAGGGGCTTATTTCATTCCCTCTTTGTTCTTCTCCTCCATTTCACTCTTTTCTTTAGCCTGGAGGATGGACTCATTCAAGCACTTCCACAGAGTCCACCCTTTCAGGGAACAGGATCAGAAACTGACTCCACCAAAAAAACATTAAGTCTGTTTCCTAATCTCACAAGTCCAGAAAGAGTTGTGAGCCTCCCTGTGATCCCATGGCTAGTTAATATGAAAAGGACTTTAAAACCTGAGTTTTGTCCATTCTGTTAGGGGTAAAAAAGGGGTGTACCTGACTCAAGGACTTCCAGTTTGATGGAGAAAGGAACAGGAATCCAATTCAGACAGAATTAGGACCTGTCATTTTCTAACCAATTACTACCTTGATTCGGTTAGCTTTTGTCTGAGAAGGCAGCAGAACACTGTTTACAGTGGGAATGACTAATTTCATACACAGTTTAACTAGGTGGTTCGATCAAACTGTTCTTGCCTATGAAATTTGATGGTGGGAAATGATTACCATATAAAAAAGATTTCACTCTGTTTGATTGAGTGATTTCTATAAAGCGTCTATAACATAATTCCATGCCTATGAACGTTAATTTTGCAGCAGCCAGCTGTAATTGGGTTCTGAGGCAGGAAGAGTGAGCCAAGCCTCCTCTCCCACAGTTTTAGCCTCTCTGGTGTAATATTGGATAGTGGAGGGAGCATAAGGGGAAGTAGAGAATGGGACAGCAAGAGAGAAAGAATAGAATTATACTTGATTGTGTGTGTAAGAGTTTATCATTCTGCTCTGAAAAACCCTGCAGTAGGAAACAAGGAATAAGACACCAGGTTTAGCTGATTCCCCGGGTTTGTTCACAAGGAGGAGAATGGATGCTTTGAAGATGAGAACATGTGCTACAGTATCTTCCCCTCCCCCCACATTTATTTATTGTTTCTGGTCATTGGTGGTTGGAGAGACACCCCACAGAAATGGAACTATGGAGCTGAGACATCTCTATTATGTGGCATTAAAGGACAAGGTGGCCTGTTATTGAACAAGATGTTCCCCATAGTTTATTTTGTTCATGGTTGTTGGTGCTGTTTGGTCAAACTTAGGAGGACTTGTTGGAGGAAGCACAATTCTGGAATTGAGATTTGAGAGTGTAAAAAGTTGTGTGATCCCCAGTTCATTCTTTCTGATTCCTGTTTGAAGTTTAAGATGTGAGGTCTCAGCTGTTGCTTTAGTCAATACTCCTTTGTTTGAATAACATGTACTCTAATCCTCTGGAACCATAAACTGATTCAACCATTTCTTCTTTAACCTGTCTTGGTCAAGGGTGTTTATATTAGCAATAGATAGGTAACTAATACCAGTGGATGATTCTGGGTAGATATTTGCATTAATTTCTTCATCATTTAAAACCATGCCTTCCACCCTTCAAATATTGAAGTAACTGTTCAGGAGTCATAGGGTAGGATTTGTGATTTATATCAATAATTTTGCCCAGAGTATAGTTTCATTTAATTTTTGTTTACATACATACCACAAAGGATACTTAGGTTCAAAGATTCAAATAGTTCAACCATAGCTTTTTTCAATGAGTTCTGAATCCTTTTTTCCCCCTGCCTGATAATTCAGTGTTCCTCTTTGTTCCTGTGGCGTAATAAAGCTGGTGCCTCAGGGTGAGCCTTTCATGGAAAGACATGTAGGATGTAAGCACTCAGCAATCTACCCACCATTAGTAATTCTAACACAATGGGCATGCTCCCTTTTGTCTAAAATAAATTTTGCTTTTAAGAACCAGTTTTCTACTTGGGAAGGTCCTTAAACAAAGTAAAGTAAACCTGTGAAGTGTTCTCTTAGCTCTAGGTTCCTGAGAAGAGAAAACCAGAGTCAAACTTGAGTTTGGGGTGGGGGTGAGGGACAAGAAACTTGAACCTGGGAGGAGGCAGTAGGCAGGTCACAGCAAGTGTCAAAATGTGATGAGCATCAGCTCTGAAGATCCACTAGAATCAGCGAACTCTGAACAGGAGTCCTGGTCATCCTGTCCATCACCTAGAGCTCCTAGTGAAGATGAGCAGTGTGTGTGTGTGTGTGTGTGTGTGTGTGTGTGTATGTGTGTGTGTGTGTGTGTGTGTGTGTTTATGTAGGAAACTTCAGTGACTTTTCTCCTAGATTTCCACCCAACTCTTCCTCCCACCAAGTTGTCTAGGGAGAAACCTATACTTTGATGGCCATTATCATTCATTTCTTTCTCCTTAACAGCCCAAAGAAGAAAACTAACAGCTCCTGCTAGTCTGCCTCCCTTGGATCCATAGACTTCCCTCTGGAAACAAAGTGGGGCTTTTAAACTCTTCCAAGCTTCTCTCTTCCCCATCCTGTCTATCTCTTTCATCTGTTGTCATTGTAAGAAATGAGTCATGTAAACAAACATTTTTTTTAATCTAGAGTAGTCCTAATTGAATTGTCTTACTGAACTGTTATAAAGAAACAAGGAAAATTTCTTGTTGTTGAGCTATTTAACAATTATTTATTAGTTTGCAAATTCAAACAGCATCAAACTCTGTTTGCCAAATTACAATGGCATAGCATCACAGGGCCCTCTTTGCAGAAGCCATGCCCACTGTTCAGGTATTTTCTGCCTTTACTCAAGTCACTTCCTCCCTCCACCCAGCCCTGCCAGTCTGCAGTAGTCTAGGCAGGGAAGGCTAAGCACAGAGAAGACAGCCTGCCTAACAGGTATTTGTGTTAATGTTGCACTCTCATTAGTTAATAGCATAAGCTTCTGCCCATGAGAGTTACAGCCCCCCTGAGTCACTTGACAGGCCAGCTTTCATTAAATAACAAGGATGGATGAAGATGACAACATTCTCTTCATGGTCAACTTCACAGACAGCTTTCTTTCCTTACAAATCTACTTCCTTGAAGGCATTTCTCCAGTTCTCAATTGTCCTTTCCAAGGAGTACCACAGATGTGTTGCTACACCTAGAGACCCAGGCAGGGCTTCAGAGAAGCATCAGAGGTGGGTAAGAACAACTTGCAGGTTGTCTTTTGAAATATAAGGATCTTATGCAATTCTCATGTTTTACCCACACTGGTTTTCCAGTGGAGCGGTGCCAACCTTACTCAGAGTAGCTAGGAGTGTTGGAATCCTAGCCCCAGTGACATCTACAACATTCTCAACATTCTAATTCTAGATTGTCACCTTGGAGATGGAGCTATGTTGAGTTCATGGTTTGGTAAACCACCTGCTCAGTTTGGTGCCAGCTTCTCATCCCTTAGCCTGTTTTCCTAAATGAGTGTGAAGCTTGCTTGCCTTGTTGACTTGCAAGATTCTGTCTTTTTTCCTTCCCACCCTGAGCTTCAATACTCCAGCAAGGTACTTAGAACATGTAGAGATGGAGGGTAATGGGATTAGTGGGACCAAGGATGAGTGGTAAGTAGGAAATAGGGAAGATTAGTTCCTTGGTTTCTGCTATCTTTTCTCCTATTATTGTTTTATATGTGTGTAAACATATATGAACACAAACACACACACACACACACACACACAAATATATATATAGAGAGAGGGGGGGAGGGAGAGAGCACATTTGTACAATGCTCTTCCATTTAAACACATCAACCATTGTCTGCTTTAAGACTGGGTAGAATCAGAGTTTATGAACCACATTGAGAACTTTCAGACCTAGAGCTTCAGGGGGCAAAAGTTTTGATAAATGGCACTGTTTGCTTACAGTTATATTGTCTTCCTTTGCTTTGTCTTGGGGTCTCCCAACAAGGTTATCATGGAGACATGTATGCAAGGGGCTCCCGCAAAACAAAAGCTGTATTGTCATAGATGAATGATAAAACAGATGGTGAACAGGTATGATCATAACAGCTGCAATTCAGAGACAGCTTCCATACAAGCACAGGGGTGCATAAATATAGAAGGCAACAGTCTGTAGGGATGCTTTTCTGGCTCATTTGCTAGAGAAGACTATAAACCAGATAATATTGCGATTATAATGCATTTCTCATGATTGTGCTCTCAATCGATGTGGCTCAGGGGAAACTAAAATTGTATATATTTATGCTAGTGAAAATAATTGTTAATTTACGTAATGCTCAGAACTAAGATCATTTGTTAAGTTATATTGATAGAGGACATGGGTTACACATAGCTGGCATGTTAGTTAGAATTTGGGGAACAAAATAAAACAGTCCCAGTTGGTGTTGTGGTACCTGAGGAATTGAGGTACTTTCCATTTATAAAGAATCTCCACGTGAGACCCCTGCAAAACATAGTCATCAACTCTCAAACTAGAGCACAGAGAAGTTAGATCAGTCAATAGTACATCAGCAAATCTATGCCAGTCTCTCCATCTTACTTTGGAATTCCTTCTTATAAGACCAGAGAACAGCAAACTACATCCAGATGCCAAATCTGTCCTAATTCCTAGTTCTACAAATAAGTTTCTAAATTTTATTTTACTTTTTGAGATTTAGTCCCACTGTATGGTTGTATTTGGCCTAGAATTTGATATGTGATAATACAGGCTGGCCTTGTACTCACAGACGTATCTTTCTAAGCCTCTTCCTAGGAAGTGCTGGGATTATAGACATGACTGCTCAGGCTCAGCATCAAATAGATTTTTTATTGACACCTAGATACAAGTAGCACACATACATTACCCATGGTTGTCTTTCACTCCATAGAAATAGATCTGATCAATTGTAGCAGCAACTGTAGGCTTCCAAAGTCCAAAACATTTGCTACTTGACTATTTACATTAAAAAACATATTAAGACTCATTCCTAATCTCAGGAATTAAGAGGACTTTTTCATTTCTGGCCTTCTAAAATGTATGATGAACAAGGGCCAGCAAGGTTGTTCAGTAGTTAAAGATGTTTGTTACTTTTGTTGCCAATACAGGTCACCTGAATTTGATCATTATTACCCACATGGTATGGGGAGGTAGGTAAATTCCACAGGTTTTCCTGTGATATATATATTTTATAGTGCATGCCTTCTCTACCCCCCCAAAAAAATCTGATGAAACATTATAGATTGACTTTCATTGTCTTCCCTGTCTTAAATTCTATAAAGATATTCTTGGTAAGATATGACTGAACAACTCAGTAACAATGGGGTGTGGGGGAGAAGCATCTAAGACGTATGTCTATCTAGGAGCATTGTTTTACATTTAGATGGCAATCTCCTTATGCTCTAAACTACCACTACAAAGAATCTACACTACCATCTCTGCAAACATTTTGTGTATTAAAAGTAAAAGAATAATAATTGCCCATCTTTAATAAAAATCACTGATAATAAAATAATCCTTTTTGTACTATCTCTTTTCTAGATTAATCATTTTAAACTCATATTTTCGCCTTAGTAATATGCTAATTAAAGCATTCAAATTTTTCTTGGGCCTAATGGTCAAAAGCACTAATCCATAGCACATGGATAAAAATTACAGTAAAAAGAAACAGAAAGTCTTGCATTAGATAATATTTAAATAAAAACTATAAAAGTTAATGTTACACACATTTTAGAGATAAAGGTATAACCTCATAAAGGTGTACATAAGAAATTAAAGTACATAATTTCAGAATAGGATATCTTTGACTGAAAAATGAAGTAGAATATAGGTTGCATATTTTTTGTCTGAAAGTTTTGAGACTAAAAATATTTTAGATTTTAAATGTGCAGGGTATTTGGTATAATTGCATATGCTGTTCAAAAGCTTGTTGATTTCTTAAGTGTGATTTGTTCATCAGTGGAATTATTTTATGAGAAACTATGGCCCTACTTGGGTGTTGGTGAATGTTATTTTAAGGTGTGTTACTTTTATTTATGTTGCATTTTTTAACCCTATTAAGCTGTTCCTATGCCTGTCTAAAACACCTGATGGTCTAATAAGGAGCTAAACAGCCAATAGCGAGGCAGGAAAGAGAAATAGCTGAAACTGGCAGGCAGAGAGGAGAAATATGAGAAATCTGGGAGAAAGAATCTGGAATGAGAAAAGAAGGAGGAAGACTTCAGGGGCCAGCCACCCAGCCACCCAGCCACCCAGCCACCCAGCCACACAGCCACACAGCCACACAGCCACACAGCCACACAACCACACAGCTACACAGCCACCCAGACTCCCTGCTACCAAGCCACACAGCCACACAGCCACCCAGCCACCCAGCCACACAGCCACACAGCCACATAGCCACACAGCCACTCAGCCACACAGCCACACAGCTACACAGCCACCCAGACTCCCTGCTACCAAGCCACACAGCCACATAGCCACTCAGCCACTCAGCCACACAGCCAGACACTGGGTGAAAAGAAAAGGAAGGTATACAGGAATAAAGACAAAAGCCTAGAGGTCAAAAATAGACGGGATAATTTAAGAAAAGCTGGCAATAAATAAGCCAAACTAAGGCTGGGCATTCATAACTAAGGACAAGCCTCCATGTGTGATTTGTTTGGGAGCTGGGTAGTGAGCTCCTTAAGAGGCCAAAAGAGTAAAACAGTGCACAACACCTAGGCCTATGCCTTGAAGTATATGCCCAAGTTTTTACTCAGCAATTTAAGAGTTTCATGTCTTATATTGATTTCCTTGATCGGTTTGAAGTTGATTTTGGGGCAGAGTAAATGATATAAATCTAATTTCATTTTTTTTCAGCACTATTTGCTGAAAATGCTATTTTTTTCTCCAAGGTATGTATTTGACATCTTTGTCAAAGATCAAAGAGCTGTAGATGAATGGACTTATTTCTGGGTCTGCAATTCTACTCCATTGACTGTGCCATGCTGTTTTCATTACTATCTCTCCACAGTATAACTTAAAGTACAGTGTGATAATGACTCAAGTACTCTTACTTTTGCTTAGAATTGCAACAGAGAAAAGACAAAATCTTAAACAGTACTAAAAAATGGATATCTACATGAACAAACATGAAACTAGATCTTTATCTCTCGCATTGCATAAGAAAATCAATTCCAAATGGACCAAGAATCTTAGTATAAGACCTGAAACTCTGAAATTAAGATTAATACAAATTATGTCTCTCATGCCAGGGAAACAGGTAGACTGACTGCAGATCTTCACCTATCTATGGTTTCCTCCATGTCCTTCCCCTATAATGAGATTGATGACTACCTTAAATTACATCCTAGAGCCTTCATCCAGTAGCTGATGGAAGCAGAAACAGAGATCCACTGCTAAGCACTGAGCCAAACTCCTGGAATCCAGTTGTAGAGAGGCAGGAATGATGAGCAAAAAGGGGTCAAGACCATGTTGGGTAAGCCCACAGAAACAGCTGATCTGAGCAGGTGGGAGCTCACAACTTCCTGACTGATAGCTGGAGACCCTGTCCAAGACATAATTAGGCCCACTTAACATGGGTGTCAGTTGGGGAACTTGGGCAGTCTATGGGACCTCTGGCAGTGGAACCAGTATTTATCCCTAGTACATGAATGGGCTTTGGAGCCCATTCCCTGTGGAGGGACACCTTGCTCAACCTAGTATAGGGGGGAGGGCCTAGGTTCTGCTCCAAATGATTTGACAGACTTTGCTGATTCCTCATGGAAGGCCTTAACCTCTCTGTGGAGTGGATGTGGGGTGGGATGATGTGATGGTGGGGGTAGTGAGATCATGGGAGAGAGAGGGAGAGGGAACTGGTATTGTATGTAAAATAAGGTTGTTTTTAAAATTAAAAAAAAAATGAAATGCAGGTCCAACCCAGCCTGGGTTCTCAAGACTTAGGCCGGTGGGAAGACATCCACAGCCTATCTAAGGCCCTGCATCTCTGGGGGTGGGGTGGGGATACAAGATACCCACAGCCCAGTCTAAGTCTTCAAGACATCATCTGGTAGGAAGACATCCACAGGCATGCCCAGTGCCTTGTGGTGCTAGGTGGGTGGGCCCCTTTATGATGACCAGGTATATGGTTGAGAAATGGGAGAGAAAGTGAAATGGAATGCTTCATGTGCTATGGAAAGAGGTGGGTGTAAGAAGTGATGTCAGTGAGAGGCAGGTTGATGAGGCTGCTATTCTTACCCTCCCTGGGGGGGAGGGCATGGTGAAGTCCAGGCCTGGGCTGTTGCCAAGAGACATGCCTGGGTCCATGGTCCTACCACAGACAGGATCTATGTGGCCATCCTAGTCCCATGTTGCCATCAAAGGCCACAAGGATACCCATTTTCTGAACTGCCACTGGTGGCCATGTAGGTATCCAAGAGCCATACTGCCACAAGAGCCATGCTGATCTGGATGGCCTGTGCTGCTGTCTAGGACCATGGCTTCATCCACACTCAAGCTGTTGCCAAGGGCAATGTCTGGGTCTGCAGCCCACCATTAGCTAGGGTCTAAGTTGATATCTGTGGCTCCTATTGCAACCTAGGCTCATGTAGTTGCCTGGAATCTAATTAGACACCTGGAGCCAAGACGGTTCCCAAGACGTAAGTGGCATGTATTGCTATCTGGTGCCATGGTGATGTCTGAGCTAGGGTTGCAGCTAGGGGCCATATCTGGGTCTGTGGCTCTATTGTATTGGTGTCCTTGGCACCTGTCACCTGTTTTGTGCATGGGGACAGATATGGATTTATCTGTAGTCTTCTACACATTAGCATCCAGTTATGCCAGCACCATTTGTTAAAGATGCTTTCTTTTTTCAATTGTATAATTTTAGCTACTTTGTCAAAATCAGATGGTCATAGGTGTGTGGGTTAATATCAAGGATTTCAATTCAATTCCATTGGTATACCTGTCTTTTTTTTTTTTTTGCCAATATCAAGCTGATTTCAGGAACATGGCTTTATAATAGAGCTTGAAGTCAGGGATGGTGACACCTCCAGAAGATACGTTGTTGTACAGGGTTTTTTGGGCTAACCTGGATTTTTTTCTTTTGCCATACAAAATGGAGTATTTTCCTTCCTAGGTCTGTAAAGAATTGTTCTGGGATTCTGATGGGGATTGCATTGAATCTGTAGATTGACTTTGGCAAGAGTGTCATTTTTACTATGTTGATCCTACTTATCCAAGAGTATAGGAGATCTTTCCATTTTCTGGTATATTCTTTACTTTCTTTAAAGACTCAAAGTTCTTGTAATACTGGTCTTTCACTCATTTGGTTAGCATTACCTCAAGATATTTTATGTTGTTTGTGGCTATTGTAAAGGATGATGTTTCTCTGATTTCTTTCTCAGCCCATTTATCATCTGTATATAGTAGGGCTACTTTTTTTTTTTTGAGTTAATCATTTATCCTGCCACTTTGCTGAATATGTTTTTTCAGCTGTAGGAGTTCCCCAATAGAGTTTTTTTGAGTCACTTATGTAAGCTAACATATCATCTGCAAATAGTGAAAGTTTGACTTTTTCTTTTCCAATTTTTATCCCCCTGATCACCTTTTTTTGTCTTATTGCTCTAGCTAGAACATCAAGTACAATATTGAAGCGATATGGAGAGAGTGGACAGACTTGTCTTGTTCCTGATTTGAGAGGAATCACATCGAGTTTCTCTCCATTCAGTTTGATGTTGGCTGTTGGTTTACTGTATATTGTTTTTATTATGTTTAGGTATGTTCCTGTTATCGCTGATCTTTAATACCTTAATAATGAAGGGATGTTGGATTTAGTCAAAGGCTTTTTCAGCATCTAGTGAAGTGATCATGTGCTTTTTCTTTTTCAGTTTGTTTATATGGTGGATTGCATTGATGGATTTTCCTATGTTGAATCATTCCTGTATCCCTGGGATGAAGCCTATTAGGTCATGATGGATGATTTCTCTGATGTGTTCTTGGATTGAAATTGCCAGTATTTTATTGAGTACTTTTGCATCAATGTTCTTGAGGGCCATGGGTCTGTAGTTCTCTTTTGTAGTTGTGTCTTTGTGTGGCTTGGGTAGCAGGGTAATTGTAGCCTCGTAAAAAGAGTTTGGCAATGACATTTTTGCTTCTATAGTGTGGAACAACTTGAGGAGTGTTAGTATCAGCTGTTCTTTGAATTTCTAGTAGAATTCTGCACTGAAGCCATCTGTCCCAGGGCTCTTTTTGATTGGGAGAGTTTGATGACTGCTTCTATTTCATTAGGAGTTATAGGTCTATTTAAATTTCTTATCTGTTCTTGATTTAATTTTAACAAGTGATATCTATCCAAAAAATTGACCATTTCCTTTAAATTTTCGATTTTTGTAAAGTATACGTTTTCAAAGTATGACTTGAAGAGTATCTGGATTTCCTCAGTATCTGTTGTTATGTCTCCCTTTCACTTCTTATTTTGCTAATTTCCATGTTCTTTCTCTGGGTTTTTTTTTTTTTTTGGTTAGTGTGAATAAAGTTTGGTCTTGTTGATTTTCTTAAAGAACCAACTTTTTGACTTTTTGTTATATTGATTCTTTGTATTGTTTTCTTTGTTTCTACTTTATTGATTTCAGCCCTCAATTTGGTTATTTTCTGGTGTCTACTCCTTTGGGTGAGTTTGCTTCCTTTTGTTCTAAGGCTTTCAGTTGTGCTGTTAATTCTATAATGTGACTATCTCCCAGTTTCTTCACGTGGGCACTTAATGCTATGAACTTTACTCTTAGTACTGCTTTAAAAGTGTCCTATAAGTTTGGGTATGTTGTGTCTTTATTTTCATTGAATTCTAGGAAGTCTTTAATTTTTTTCTTTACTTCTTCCTTAACCCAGTAATGGTGCAATTTTGTATTGTTCAGTTTTCATGGGTTTGTAGGGTTTCAGCAATTTGTGTCGTTGAATTCTAACTTTAAAGCATGATGGTCTGATAAGCTACAGAGGGCTATTCCAGTTATTCTGTATCTGTTGAGGTTTGCTATGTTGCAGAGTGTGTTTCCAATTTTAGAGAAAGTTCCATATGGAGGTGGATGGAATGTTCTATAGATGTATATTAACCCAATTTGGGTCATAACTTCTGTTAGTTCTTTTGTTTCTTTGTTAAGCTTCTGTCTGGTGGCCCTATCTAGTTGTGAGAGTGGGGTGCTGAAGTCTCCCACAATAAGCATGTGAGGATTCATGTGAGATTTGAGTTTTAGTAATATTTCTTTTATGAATGTTGGTGCCATTTTAGATGGGGCATAGATGTTCAGAATTGAGATTTCATATTTATGGATTTTTCCCATGACAAATATGGCACGATCTTCTTCATCCCTTTTGATTGATTTTAGTTTGGAATATAATTTGTTAGATATTAGGATAGCTACACCCACTTGTTTCTTGGGTCCACTGTATTGGAATGTCTTTTCCCAACCCTTTACTCTGAGGTAGTGTCTGTCTTTGAAGTTGAGGTATATTTCTTGTATGCAGCAGAAGAATGGACTCCATGTTTGTATCCATTCTCTTAGCATGTATCTTTTTATAGGCAAGTTAAGACCATTAATCTTGAGGGAAATTAAGGACCATTAATTGTTAATTCTTCTTTATTTTGGATTTGTTGGTGGTGGTGGTATTGTGAGGAGATTTACCTCATTTTTCTTTTGGATTCTGTTTAAGCGGGATTATCTATTGACTGTGCTTTTGTGAGTGTAGTTAACTTCCTTGGGTTGGAGATTTCCTTCCACATATTTCTGTAGGGCTGGATTTGTAGATGTGTATTGTGGGGGGTATTGGACCTGAGTTGGCCAAACACTCACCTCAAGCATTGGAATTAAGAGGACCAAGACTGAGAGGAGGGCAGGCTCTGGATGGTCCCATGTGGCTGGCATGGATTTTTTTTTAAGTTCCATTGTTACAAGGCCAAATTAGATTACCCCAATATTACAATAATCTCAATGTAATCTAACTCAATCTAAATGTAATATCTACAACAAAGAAAATATCTAAAGGGTTTAGGAGGGAATTAAAAAGATTCATCACAAAAATTAACTAAAGAGAAAACTACAGAAGAAAGAGGATCAAAACAAACTCCATGGGAAGTAGGAAAAAAACTGCTGAAGATGGACTTTCTTCATATGTAATTACTTCAAACATAAATGGATCAATTTAACTAATAAAAGACAGAAATAAACAGAATTTTTTAAAAAAAGATCAGCAATATGTTATTTATAAGGTTAATTTTTGGTAGCTTCAAAAACAGACAGATGGATGGACAGACATACACACACACACACACACACACACACACACACACACTGAAAGCAATTTAAAGTGAAAAGATAAAAATGCTATTCCATACTAATAACTTAAAGAGATCTGACATAATTATAATAATATGAAATAAACTAAGTAGGATGACAAAGGAGAAAGGCATTAGATAATGAAAGATTACTTAAATTTCAAATAATTGATTTGTTAATTTTCTAGTCTATTCTGTTTCTTGTCCCTCTTCTCTTCCAGCCCTTCCCTCCAATATTCTCTCTCCTCATTCCACCATCCACTCCTACTTTCTCTTCAGACAAGTGCAGGCCTCCAATTTATATCAGCCAGCTATACCATATCAATTTGTAGTAAACCTAGATACCTCCCCTATTATTAAGGTTGGGCAAGGCAACCCATTAAGAGGAAAAGGGTCCCAAAAGCAGGCAACAGTTATAGAGATCCCCTGTTCCTACTGTTAGGAGTCCCACAAGAAGATCAAGCTACACAATTATTACATATATATGTTCAGAGGGCCGAGGTCAGTCCCATGAAAGCTCTCTGGTCCACAGTTCAGTCTCTGTGAGCCCCTTTGCGACGAGGTTAGTTGATTCTGTTGATTCTCTTGTGGTGTCTTGGCCCTCTGACTCCTGTAATTCTTCCTCTCAATCGTCTACAGGATACCCTGAGGTTATACTAATGTTTGGCTGTGTTTGTCTCTGCATATGTTTCCATCAGCTGTTGGGTGAAGCCTCTCTCATATCAATCAGGCTAGGCAACAATTAATGAGTATATCGAAATATCATTAGGAATCCTTTCATTGTCAGTCATGTTTGGTTCTATCCTAGATCTTGGGGCTGTCTAGTGTCTGGGTCTTGGCATCCTGGCAATTTCAGGGCTGCCTCTCATGATATAGGTCTCAATCTGGACCAGTCTTTGGTAGGCCACTCCCATGATTTCTGTACCACCCTTATCCCAGCATGTTGTATAGGCAGGGTAAATTGTCAATCAAAGGTTATGTGGCTGGGTTGGAGTCCCAAACCCTTCACTGGAACTTTTGTCTGATTAAAGGAGATGGTTGGTTCAGGTTCCATATTCCCTATTAAGTACTAAGAATCTTAGCCAGGGTTCCTCAGATTCCTGGAAGTTTGCATTACACTAGGTTTCCATCTTATCCCAGAGATGCCCCTGACTCCAGTTCCAATTCTTAGTACTTTCTCCTCCATTCCCCCTGACCTGATCCCATCCTGTTTCAATGCTCACCCCCTACCCAGAACCCTCCCCTCATTCACATGTGATATCTATTCTATTTTCCCTTCACGTTGAGATTCATTAGTCTCCCCTTGACCCCCTCTTTATTACTTAGCTTCTTTGTGTCTGTGGATTATAACGTGGTTCTCCTTTATTTTTCAGCTAATATTGACCTATAAGTGAGTACATACTATGTTTGTCTTTCTGGGTCTGGGTTGGATACTGAAGATTGATCATTTCTAATTACATCCATTTGCCTACAAATTTGCTGATGTCATTTTTTTATTATAGCTGAGTAATACTGCATTGTGTAAATTACCACATTGTGTTTAACCATTCTTCAGTTGATGGGCATATAAGTTGTTCACAGTTTCTGGGTATTACAAACAAAGCTGCTATGAACATACTTGAAAAGTGTTCTTGTGGTATGGTAGTGTATCCTCTGGGTTTATATCCAGGACTGGTATAGTTGGGTCTTGAGGTAGGTCCATTGCCAGTTTTCTGAGAAAACGCCATATTGATTTCCAAAGTGGTGATACAAGTATGCCCTCCCACCAGCAATTGAAGAAGGCTCTGTTTGCTCCACAGCCTTGCCAGAAAGAAAATTTCAATATTGCAAGATGATGTTACTAAGTACGCATTTATGCACCTAGTATTAGAATGTGAAGAAACCAGGGCCATCCAGGGAACATTAGCATTACAACCATAGACAACAAAATATTATGGCAGTTTCTCAAGTGGTTAGACTCATGGTTAGACCATCCGGCACAGAACTGTTACTCATCAAATATTCCAGAGAATTGAACTTAGATGCTCACGGATATTTACATACCAATCTCAAAAGGAATGTTTTTCACAATAGCTAGGAAGCAGAACTAGTCCAAGAAACTATCAATAACTGTACTATATAGATAATTTTAAGTCACTTAAAGAGAGAAAATTTGATATATACTGCTTGCATGTATCTTGAAAGAGTAACACTTAAATAAAATAAGCCAGAATCTGAAAGACATCCATGTGTGCATATATCTTTTTAGACTAGACAATTTAGACTGGACAAATTCAGAGAGTGGGGAAAGTAAAGTAGAGGATGCATAGAGTTGAGAGGGGACTGCAAAGCTTAGGCATTAGGTAGAGAATTTTGGTTGAACATGATAAATGTACATGTTCAGCATGTAGAAAGTAGTGATGGTTACCCAACATTGTAAATATTAATGCCACCAAATTATTCACTTGTGGATGGTTAAAATGATACATTGTAAGCTATGTATATTTTATTACAATAAAAAATTCTCTGGAGATCTGCAATAGGAGAGATGGCACAGCAGTGTAAGCAAATTACTCATAACAAGGTGAAATAAAAGCCTGCTGGGGCTTGAGGAAGAGTCTATTGCTGGAAAATGCAAGTCTCCCTTACCATTCCCATACAGGTTTTGGCAGCATGTGTACAAAAACACATCTTAATGTGAATCTATCCACAATACAGTTAATGTACTGAGGACTCTCTGCTGCAAAAAGCTAATAATATGCTTGTATAAAAACTCAAAGTTAGAGGACATTCACGATAAACTGGCTTTTGATTCAAAGATCTATTTTGTTTTGCTATAGAAACATTATCTATATTCCCAAATAAATTCCCAGGAGGCAGAGAATTGGTGGACTATCAATGGAAAGATTATCTTATGACGCCATTAGACTTTTGTTTTGAATTGAAGAATGCTTCTCAACTCTGTCTATTTCCTACTGTGTCTATACCATTCAGCACAGTATTCATACCACTCACATGAAAAAAATGACTGACACGGGGGGGGGGACAGCTCTCTGTAAGTTTGAGAGTGTGCTCAATCCCCCAGAACACACATAGAGACAACAGGCATTTCTGTGTACATCTGTGATACCACCATTGAGTGACAGCGGTATGGAGACAGGTGTCATAGAGGCAGGTATATTTCAAAATTTCAGTAGAGAGATAACTTAGCCAAAATGGTGAGTTTTTAATTCGTTGAGCATTCTTGACTCAAGGTAAGATCGAGGGTTGTAAAAAAGATATTAGACATTCTGCTCTGGCCTCTTCACATGCATAGGCATTCCCACCCACATACATGCATACAACACACACACACACACACACACACACACACACACACACACTCCACAAAAACGAAGAAATTGTTCTGATGGGAGATGTTATTCTGTATATATGTTTCTCATATTGGTTAATAAAGCTCTGTGGCCAATGAGATAGCAAGATAGGTGGGGCTAGGAGACAAGGAGGAAAGAGGAAGGAGTAGGGAGGAGTCGAGATGTAGCCCTGGAAGAAGCAGGACACTTGCCGCGGCTCCCCAATAAGACGACCACGTGGAAATACTTAGATAAGTAGAAATGGGTTAATAATTAAGACAGAGCTAGCCCATAAACAATAATGGTAACTGGCCAACAGGATTATATCAAATACAGAGTCTCTGAGTATTATTTGGGGCACACGTGGTTGTGGGACCATGGCGGCAGAACCAGCAGCAGCCGGCGGGGAAACCTGCCATAACATTGTTCACACCAAACACTGCCAGTCATTGTATCCTTAAGTGTGCCTCTCTCTCTCTCTCTCTCTCTCTCTCTCTCTCTCTCTCTCTCTCTCTCTCTCTCTCTCTCTCTCTCTCTCTCTCTCCCTCTCTTTTCTCTCCCTCTCCCTCTCTCTCCCTCTCCCTCTCCCTCTCTCTCCCTCTCTCTCTCCCTCTCCCTCTCTCTCTTATATGTATATCTATATATCTATAATAAATCTCCGGTGTGACTTAGAATTTTTTCTAGATACAAAACCAGGGTGAAACACTCTGAAAGATGTCAGAATTGATGGGTTTAAATCAATAGTAACTGGACTTTGGTCCTTATTTAAGAAACATCAGTACTCACCTATCAATTACTACTTGCATTGATCTGCCATGTGAACCTTTTCTACATTTATGCTTTAATAATTTTGTTCTAGCATTGATTAAAATAAATCTTTAAACAGCATTTAAACAAAGGTATTAATCTGCAATTGTGCCTGTATGTCTTATTAATGCAATAATAATACATATTAAAGATCCTGCAAGAGAAAGAAAAGCAATGAGAAGAGCTTCTGTGATGAGTAAGTATAATTCTAATCTACTTTTAGAACTGAAGTCCATCTCAACTGTGAGGAGTGCACATTTTATCAATAGAGCATTACCATCATTCCTGCTTCATCTCTAATCTATGCTGTGAACTTTAAAAGAGAAAAGTTCTAAACTAAATTCAGAATGCAGCAGGCTTATTTATACACAGAAGATACAGCAGGTAAGTTCACACAAAGGACTCATTCATACATTGGGAAGCTGAGATGTACAAATACAGATAGCATCTAAACAGGGCAGTACAGAGGGAGCCGTGTCAACGCTGCTAAATTATGCATTTGCTGTTCTGCAGGCTGAAAACTATCAGGTAATGATCTATAATTATTATAAATAATTTAAGTTTTAATAGCCCTGAAATGAAATGCTTAATTGCATCACAACATGATTAATGAAATTTGCTGCAAACTTTAAAATGAGAATTTCTACAATCATTCATGTTCATACTTTTATTTTTGTCCTAGATGATGGTAACTTAAAGGATACATCAAATAATCAAATCCTGTGAATGTGAAAACGTGGTTATATGTGTGTTGTGGTATGTGAACTTTGGTGTGGTATATGTATGTGTGTTTGGGGGATTCTCTGCAATTCTTGTTACTTAAAGTATTTTAGAAAGTGATGAAATGGCCTTGGTCAACTCATCTCTGACAATAAACCTGTCTGTGACTTCTCTGAGATGGCACAATACTGTGTGCATTCATGCTGAGAAGACACTAAATGAAGGAAAGTTATAAACACTCAGTAATGTTGTACATTACCGAACTGGTTTGGTTTTCTGGCCCTTTGGAGTTCCTTGCCTTCATAGGCAATCATTTCAATAAGATGTAAAATATATCCAGATCTGTAACTCATTGGTGAAACTGGAAATGGCAGAAACCAGGGTCAAATACTAAGATCAATACACTAGTTACCTTTCTTGTTGCTGTGACAGAATTCACAACACAAGCAACTTTAGGGTGTGCTTGTTTATTTGGGCTCACAAGCTTGTAGACACAGTCTATCATGATGGAAAAGGCAGGACAGCTGGCACAACTCTATCCTTAATAACAGGCACACAGGAGGAAGTAGTTTCTCCCAGCTTGATGTATCCAGAACATGACTTTCAAGCCCCACTCTCCATGATACATTTCTGCCAGATAGGCTTCATGATCGGAAGGTTCTACAATATTTCAAAACTGTCGTTCCTATAGTTTAAAATGTAGTGGGGATATTCCAGATTCAAATGCTAAAATAGGAAGTAATTATTATACCCATAGATCAGTGCTCTCTCCACTCTCATAAGATCAGCTTCTATTTACAGTAAATGGTGATTAATACAATGACCTGCAACTGGCCAAAGTGTAGACAATAAGCAGAACACTCAGCCATAAATAGAATATATTTATTCTAATATATATATATTCCATATATATATGGAATTCAGAGATCTTTGGAAAACAGGTGTAAGAGCCAGAGGCAATGAATTACTATAAGGAAATGCATATGGACACATCAGGAGAGCTACATATATAAACTCACAGTGATTATGACTGTGGATGGATGAGATATCCATCCACCCACACCTGTTGCACTGACCACACCCATTGGGGGTGGAGATGGGTAGACGTGACAAGGAGGAACTAGGTCTGGGATGGGGAACCCCAGAGCTCTCTCTTGCTTCCTGGATGGAGACAGAGAGCATCTGGAGGCATCCTTGGGACTGGAACCTGCTGGCATTCATCTGTCTCTGTTGTAAGTTATTTCTCCCTAAATAAACATCTATTCAGCCTATCTGTTTTCCCCGATCATTATTTGTCCATGATATATGACAGCATACACAAGACTTATGCAAGCCCAAGGCAGACAAAATCTCAGCATGGATAGGGGAGGTGTCTACTTAACCTCACCACTAATCATTGAGTGACTGGCAATTCTAAGATTCTGAAGAAAAAAAAAAGAGTAATTCTTCCCTTCCTGTAGAAGAGCACACATCCAAGAATATTTTTGACAGCACAAATTGGTCTTTAAGTTTTTATTTTTTGTTTTTTTTTAAAAGAACATAAACTTGGGTAGGTAGGAAAGGTAGGTGGATCTGGGAAGAGATACAGGATGGCGATGATGTGTGAATATAATCAAAACACATTGTAAGAAACTCCCAATGCACAAAGAACTAATTTAAAAATGTAAAACCCAGACTGAAGCCTTGTGAATCTCAGTACATCTTGGTGCCAACCAGTCCCCTGGTCCATTAGATTTGTCATAATAGATCCCATTGTAAGTCATATAACTCTGAATATGCTCTCACTGTCCTTAGGCTTCTAGACTTTCTCAACCTTCCTTTGAGAGTTCAGGCTCCCACATCTTGATTACTATGTGGCTCCAGAACAAACAGGATCTTGGCCTTATCAAGGTTTGAAGAAGTGTAGAACAATAAGATGATCTAGAATGGAGTGTTCTACTCGCTGTGGTGCTTGTGGAGTAGTGAGTGGGAAGAGAAACAGGGGTGTCCAATCAAAGACAGAGTAAGGGCTCAGTAGTTACTGATGAAGCAAAGATTGAATAAAGGACAAGAGAGGTGTCACATAAACTGAATTCCACCTACACCTACTAAGGTCTGTATCCGGTAGATTCAATCTAATGTATAGACACTCAGTAATTAATGTGATAGAAATTCTATTGCTGTTAGTCTTATTACACACACACACATAACTCAGGCATAGGACCTTTACTTTTCTCAGGGACATCTAGATGGTCTGCACTGGGAATAAAACATGAACTTAAGAATGAAAACATTACACGTTTTGTCACCTTTGACTTCTGAGGTATGTAGCCCTAAATTTACCCACAAGGGAGTAGAAGTCAGCATTTGAAATTCTGAGAAAATTTTCCAAGGCCAAATATTACTACCCAACTTTACCAAAAAAGTGTCTTGGTCCCAGTTCTTCATTCTGGTAGTATTATTTTCTAACTACAACCCTTCATAGCAGCCAAGATGATTATACCTACTTATCACATACCAGGTTCGGGTTAGTTGAGCCTTACATCAGCTGATGGGATGTGAGTAGGTATGACTTGGGTCAAGTGCTAACATGCTTCTGTGGTTGGGCTTACTGCCTGAATTGCCTTTTCCTAGAATAGATTCCCAGGAGTGGTTAGGAGGGAAGAGGCAGGGCAAATGGACAAAGTTTGAAAGAAGTATCAGACAGCTAGAGTATCCTGAAGTAACTTTTCCCTGCAGCCCCAGTCAATGAAGAGCAATGCAGGATGTGCTGTGGTGACCCTTGGATCTGTAGGTGAAGCAGAGGTACCAGCTGACCTACCCACCAGTGAGCATGGGAACACCAGTTTATTGTTTGCCACCAAGATGGCTTGGCTATCATGTGACATTATTGTGATAACAGCTGTCTATTACTGCTCTACTGACACACCTTCAGGCATTATGAAAGATGGACACTCGAATTCTTTCCATATCACTTAGAGTGTCATGTAAATGTAGTGTCACAAGTTCCCAAGCTCTTACTCCAAGCAGATGGTTCCCCTCAGGCACTGTAGCATTCAAATACTGGATCAATTTCAGCCCAGCTGTGATGTAAATCCATCTTTTGGTCTTGTAACTTCAGAGTTCAGCCACTGAAGTAGAAGGCCCATCAAATATGAATGAACCTCTTCCTGAGTCCCCTACTGAAAGTCCTGCAATGGCTGGAAGCAGGGTCCTCTGCCTTCAGAGCCATTCATTCTGTCTGTGTTACTTACCACTGTTTCCTTGACTTATTTCACTGATAACCTGAATTTGGCTCTAAACCATTACTCCTATTTCTCATTTAGCTCAGAAATATATGTAATTTAATTTGGGATGACTGTCCCATGACTTTATTAGCAGTAACTTCTCTATTACTTTTCCTCAGTACCATTGGAGACAGTTTGGTCTTTGGCAAGATTTCTTGCCTGTGTGACTGCTTCTGGTTGGGAATTTCTTTTCTCCATCTAGGTAAGAGGATAAAATATAAACACAAAGGAAGCCTGGTACACATTCAGTTTCTACAAAGACTATGAAGACTACAGAGTGAATCTTATAATCTTTATCTGCTCTAAAGCATCAAGTGTCAGACAACAAGGTTTAGGACAACCCAGGACACTGCAGATATTGCTAGGAACATATAAGAGCTGTCATAATGAGGAGCAAGAAAGTACTAAGAGTGGAAAAAGCACTCTTAGTGGTACAGCAAATGGAGGAGGGTAGGTAAGTATGATGCTCAGGCAAACGGCACTAGACTAGAGGCTCTGCAATATTGCCTAGTGCCCTGGTGAGAGAAGACTGGTCTGGACAAGGCAGAGGAGGAGTGAAGATGAAACCATGGTATGGTAAGAATCTTGCCATTGGACTACTTTCAAATTGTCCCCTTTACCCATGCCACTTACAGAGGTTGATATGAATGAGCCAGATTGTCTCAAGTGGTGTCTTCCTCTCCCATCTGGTCACATCCTGTCTAAATACCCCATTGCTTTCATTATTACCAGGAGTATTTTCTCACATTCCCATGCCCTTTTGTATTGATATTTATAATGCACAGCTCAATCATTTTAATTCAAGCTTTTAGTGCTAAAAGGTAAAGGGGCTATTGGATTTCTCTTTCTAAGTAGTACTGAGAAGCATATTTCCCTTCCTTCTCTTCTCATTCATCAATAAATTATTACTACTATTATTATAATGAAAAGATGCAATATGCATCCAGGATTATATCTAATTTAAGATGGGCTTTTGGCATGTGGCATACATTACAGGAGTATTTATTTACTATCTCTAGTTTGTATCAAATAAGCTCATGGAAGGGAAATGGATTTTCCTAGAAAATCCTAAGAATGGATTGGTTTAGAATGCATTCCTCTGTCATTCTTGAAAATGCAAGTTTAATTAATGCATCCATTGTTTCCCAGATCATATTACATTGCAATTATTTACATAAATGTAAAATCCTTTAGTTGGCCTGTCAGAATGATCATTGAAAAGTTATTATCCAAATACCTGTTTAAAATAAGGAAATTTGAGACTTAGGAAAGAGGGCTGTTTCATGATTAGGAGTTCAGACCTGTATTCCACAAGGACTCCATATTTGTTTATGGGTTGATGGTTAATGGTGGCTGCCAAGTTGATTGGGTTAATAAAATTTCACTTTTGTGTGTGTCTTAGGGAGTTTCCAGTAATTATTAGATACTGAAGGTTATGATCTTCTCAATGGTTCAATATATTGATGGGAGGTAGAAAAATGAAAGAGATGATGGCTAGTTGAAATAAGTAAGTCACAGAGGATGTTTCTTAAGGATTTTGCATCTTTGTTGGTCCTTTCTTGTATGTTCTTTTTTCTGCTTCCTGGATATCTTGAGTTGAACTGCTTTATTCCACCACATCCTTTCTTCCACGATAAGCTGACACCTCAAAAAATATGACCTAAACCAAGTCCGTCATCCTTGAAGTTGTTTCTGTCAGACACCTGGTTACTGAGATTAACAGTAACTAATGATGGAGAGTGCATTGTAGGGAAGGAATGTGATGCTTACGTGCTTGAGATAAGCAGGCAGGAAGCCTCAGTTTAGTTTTTTTCTTTCTTTCCTTCCTTCCTTCCTTCCCACCCCGTCTTCTTTCTTCTTCCTGTTTGGTTTTTTAAAAGAGGGCTCCCCTGTGTATACCTTGCTGCCCTACAACTCTCTTTGTAGGTCAGGCTAGCTTCAAACTCAAAGATCCTCCTGCCTTTGCCTCCCAAGTGCTGTAATCAAAGGCATATGCCACCATGCTTGGTTAAGCTTCAGTTCTTCTCCACTTGTGACATTCACTAGCTTTGGGAAACTTACACAACCTTTCTGAATCTCAAATTCTCAAAATGACACACACTTTATAAGATATTTGTGATGCTTAAAATAATTTGGCTAAATTTCTTTCCCAAAGTTCTTGGCATATTATACAATTTCAATAGACACTAATTGCTTGTGAATACCATGCAATATATCCATGGAAGGATGAGTAGAATGCTATAGAGGAGGAAGCTATGACTTAAAGCAAGGGATTTTTATTTTTGCATCATTGCAATACCTCCAAGAAAAAATATAAAAAAGGAATAGACTAACTTATATATTTAGGAAATGTTTTATAAAGATGAAAGCTGTCCTGATTGCAGATGCCAAAATTGATGTATACAGGTTTGACCAAGGTATTTGGTGTTCAAACACTTTAAGAATCCTCCATTACTTGTGTTATTAAATTCAGCCAACCACACACACTTTGCTGTGGCCCACACTTTGCAGGAATTCTCAATCATTACTCATAGAACTTCCATTTAAGAACTTTGTTTATTAGTCATATTTACTCACACTACATGTAGTTTCTCTTCTCCATATTATCAACCATTCTATTCTATTTTTGCTGCAATAATTTTTACTTATCCTGAATTTAATGATCCATCCAAACCTCGGGATGCTCCTGCCCAATGTAATAATCCTTCTCTGTCTTGCTCTCCTGCAACATTCATGCTTTCATGGCTCCTATACCTTTTTTATCTTGGTTGATTTTAGCTCCATGCATTTTCCACACGATGGTGACAATTTAAGTACAAGGTCTGTGCCAACCCCCTTTCGTCTGGTTCCCCAACATGGAACATATTATACTAGAATCAAAGACAATTACTTGTTAAAGTCACAGGTCCCCCTTTTATTTTTATGATCATTGGCTTGAAGATGTTACTTGATCCCCAACCTTCTCCCATGAAATGAGCTAGAGCTTGGATTTGGTATGCATTTGGAGAACTGGATTCCTTCTTTCTTGCCCATAGTCACCCCATTTGATTCTTGAGCCCACTTCTTACCTCCAGCAGAGGGTTGATCCAAGTAGCTTTCTATTCTGCAATTTGTTAGACCAGATAGCGCTATCCCTCAATCTCTGGTGTACCCACACATCTGTCTTTCTCACTTAAAGCCTGTGTCAACATTAGATGTGGACAGATATCTCATGCCCTGGAGCCTGAATTCCACTTTTATACCAGCTTTCTTACAAACCACACAAGAAGTATCTGGAATGGAAGAAAGTAGGAAACACTGAACTATTTATTCTTCCTTAAGGAACTACCTCCTTAAAGGAAGATGTAACCTTTATCAATTCCCTGTATATATATTCTGGTAGGCATACACTCTGCATTTAAGTAGCACGGTTTGATTTAAGGGTCTTTTGTACCAGCACTAATGTAGTTATCAAGTGATAAGTAAAACAACTTTCACCAAGGTAGAAGAAATTCAAGACATGCTAAATTATATTCTCTATGTCTTAGTGTGAAATTAGAACTACTTATTGCATAAGTGAACTCACAAATAGAAGCCAACAAACTCTTGAAATCCAAGAGGGAGGTGTGATGAGCAAAGGGGTCATGACCATGCTGGTGAAACCCACTGAAACAGCTGACCTGAGCATCTCATGGACTCTAAACTGACAACTTGCGAATAAGACCAAAGCAGGCCCCCTGAATATAAATGTCAGTTGGTGGGCTTGAACAGTCTGTGGGGCCCTGGGAAGTGGAACCAGTGTTTATCCACAGTGCATTAATGGAATTTGGGAGCCCTAAGGAGGGATACTCTTTTAGGCTAGATACACAGGGGAGGGCTAGGTCCTGCCCCAAATGATGTGACAGACTTTGATGATCACTCATGGGGAAGCTTCACCTTCCCTGAGGAGTGTTTGGGGTGTGCAGGAGGGATGGGAGGATGAGAGGGAGAGGGAACTGGGATTTGTATGTAAAATAAGATTGTTTTTAATTTAAATAAAAATTAATTTAAGAAAAGAATAGTAGCCAAAATTAACCATAGCCAATGGTCAGAAGGCGGAAGGCAAATTCAGTTCAACACTGGAAGATCATCCAAAACCAAAACTTGTATCTACAGAAAGAGGCTATCATGACTAATCAATTAGTCTATTAGTGGGAGACATCAGAAGAAGCCAGCCAATCATATGTTAGCACATATGAGAATGACCTGTGTATGATGGTTTTGCAAAGAAAAAGAACCTGAGTCGTGAGAAATCAAGGTGCACCTAATAAGAATATTCAGGGGCATAATTTCTGTGTACCCTTCTATATTAACTACTTTGTGTAGCTAGGACAAAAATACCAGACAAATACAATTCAAGTAATTAAGGATTAATTTTAATGCAGGTCTTGAGGGGTCCATCATGGTGGGAAGTCACAACTACAGGACCTTGAGAACACTGGTACAATGTACCTCTAGTCAATATGCAGGAGAGGATGATGGCTGCTGTCCAGAAACTTCCTTCTGTTTATTCAGTCCAGGACAGTGTTGGCCACATTTAAGTTGGGCCTTCAACTTCCATTAACCTAATCTAGAAATCTCCTCACAGACATGCCTAGAGGCTTGTTTCCATGGTGATTTCAAATCCCATCAAGTTGACAGGCATAACCATTACTCCATCTCATTTACTTATCTTACACTTTTAATTGCAGCCAAGCCAATCTACCTATTTTCTAAAACCTGTGATTTTTGTAGTCTACTTTATCCACACAATCTGATATGCCTCTTCCATTGCTGTCCACCAATCTTAATCCATGAATAATTGAATTTCTAGCTACATCAATCTCCCTGGTGAGGTCTTAAATTACATGTGCCTCACACTTTTTAATTTGCTATGTTCTGAATATTGGTGACCCTCTCACCCCAATTCATATATGTTAGAACCTAACATCTAGTATGATAATATTAAGAGGTTAGGCATTTATGAGGTTGTTCAATTGTGATGGTTTCAGCTTCATTAATGGAGTTTGTGCTTTTATGAATGTGATTGACAAAGTTTTCTTACCCTTTTTACTCTGTAAGGAGATAGCAAGGCTTCGTATTGGATGCTGAGAGCAAGGACCATTGGACACTGAATTTGCTGGGACCTTCACTTTGTGCTTCCCAGCCTCTGGAATGATAATAAAATGTCGCTTATGAATTATTTACTCTAAGTTGTTATGTCAAAACTTACATAAATCTACTGGAACTAAAACAAAACTTTATTTCATCCAGGCGTTGAAATCCACTCATTTGATGAGGTTTCAACTATTCTACCACCACCCCCTATCCCTCCCACTAACACAGTCCCACTCCTACCAACATAGTCCCTTGTCACAATTACTGCAGCACTCCCTAATACTTCTCTGGTTTTCCTTCTGCCTAATATGGCCAAATGCAACATCCAGGATAATCCTTAAAACTTAAAAAGTAGTGTTGTTCTACCATCCCCCAAACACACACACACACACACACACACACACACACACAAACCATCCAAAATAGTTTATTTCCTTGGGGTATAAGTTAAAATCCGGTTGCTTTCAGAACTTCACAAGGCCTGGTCTCTTGTCTCTGGTCATATTTGGAACTTCTCTACTTCACTTTCCTGCTTTAACCCTATCAGCCTGCTATCACAGCCTTTCTTAAAACCTGTGCTAATCATCCCTGCTGAGAGAGGAATGGGTGCTATCTCTGTTTGAGCAGCAGAGTCACTGTTCCCAGTTCTTCCAATTCTTTGCTTAGGGCTTACCTTCTAATTGACTCCCTTTTTACTGTTTCCTGCTATGGGATGACTGTTATGCCCTGATTTTAAATTTCTGTGTTGAAAACCGATCCCAAAATGTGATGGTCTTTGATGGTGGGGCCTTTGGAAGGTTATTAAGTCATTAAGGTGACCTCTCAAGAATGGATTAGTGCCCTCACAAGAACAAAATTAAAGCTGTCTGTGCCCATGCACATCTGTAATCCAGCACTAGCCAGGTCTAGGCAGGAGAAGTGCACAACATGGGAAACTTCAGTTCACAGGAGAAGGAAGAGTGAGGGAAGGAAGAGCCTCGAGTTTTGGGGAGTTTTCAGTCTTGTTGGCATGTTGTGAAGATGTCTGCATCTGCAGACTGATTAGCTGGTGCCTTAAACTTGGACTTTTCAGGCTCCTCTCATGCGAGAGATATCATTTAAAACCACCCATTCTATAGTATCATCATCATCATCATCATCACCATCCATCACCACAAACATTATCACCACTACTACCACTACTACCACAACCACTACAACTCAAACTGATAAAGACCTTGTGGTCATATTTGAAAACATGTATTTCCCTACTGTCTTACATGATAACTTAGATATAACAAAGGTTTAGAGATCTAAGCCTAGTTGTTAAGTTTTAAGCTTTTAAAAGATGTGAATTCCACCCCAGTAATCTTTTATCATGCATCACCATTTTTCAGAGCTGCTGGAAGTTAAGATGTATTAAGGTAGCCTCATGTGGATAAAATGTCGAGGGGTGGTTGACTCAATTAAAAAGATTTGCTATTCAGCAAGGTTGGTAGGAAAACTATTTGATCTCAGCAGAACAGTATTTATTTAAAAACCACACAGATCTATCCTGGGTTCTGAGCCACAAGTTTATAGACCACTCTTTTAACGGAAAAGGGGAGTGATTGGATCCTCTAGAGTCCTATGTTTTCCTCTGCTAAAATGTCTCCAACCAGACACATTATCTGGACAATTGAGGATAAAAATGCTGGTGGGGAAAGGACCATTGCATTAAACAACTTTCCTACTGTAATAAGATACCTGAAACCAATAGCTTATAAAAGCAAGAGTTTATCCAGCCAACACTTTTGAAGACTCCAGATCATGATCAAGTGGTCTTATTGCCATAGATCTCTGATGGGGTGATGGGTGGGAGCAAAACAGAGCACATGACACAGAAATTCCCCTGGATTAATGACCAGGAAGGTGGTGAAGGAGAAAGCAAGAATCAGGGTCCTGCAATCCCACTCAAAGCCATGTAACCAGTGACCTAAGGATCCTTTGTTGGGCTCCATGTCCCAAAAGTCTACAGCACATCCCAACAGAATCCTTAACACTAGAGTATAGGTAGACATTTTGTAAGACATTTCTCCAAACCATGGGATGTGTGTGTTCTCTAAATTCTTCATTCTGGATTTTCATTGCTATTGAACTCTTAAATCAAATTAAAATGCCTAGGGCAAATGATTGGCGCTCCATTTAATGAGTAATAGTTGCATGGAGGCTACCACAGAGATGAAAGAAAGAGCCATTTTGCCTCTGGAAACACGATCTGGAAACACAGCTGCCTTGCCCAAAAGGGTCAGTTCTACAACAGAACGGGAAGGCAGCAGCCCTCAGTCGACCCAGCTCAGTGGAAGAATGTACTGAAACTGTTTTCCACTGCCTGCCTGTCTTCTGCCCCCAGAATTTTCCTCTACAAGCCTCTTTGTCTTCCCAAAGCTCAATTGCCCAGTCACTCTCCTGGTCATCGCAAATTAGATTAAGACTTAGATTAAGAGTTGGGAAGGTTGGGGAGACAGCTCATTTGGTAAGGTACTTATTGTACAAGCAAGAAGACTTGAGTTCAGATCATCAGTAACCACATAAAAGTTGGGTACTGTGGTATTCACTTGTGATCCCTGTTCATTTCTATACTGGATAAACAGAGCTAGGAGGATCTTTGGGGCTTGTTGGGCTACCAGACTAGCCAAATCAGCTTTCTCCAGGTTCAGTGAAGGATCTTGTCTCAAGAATAAGGAAAACATCCACAATTAAGCTCTAACTTCTATAAGCTCATTTGCATGCTCATGGTCAGACCTCAGACACACACATACACACACACACACACACACACACACACACACACACACACACACACCCGGATTAAGTAGTACAGCAGCTGTGTGTACCATAGGAAATTTGTTTAGATGTTGTTATCAATGGCATAGCATTGACTAAAAATGAGCAGAATATTTGACACAAGCAGACACATCACAAAAATACAGAGCAATTTCAACCCATGCTGGTAAATTTACAAACCTGGTTCCTATGTTTTTGAACAGTGGCTGTTCATTGCAGACTATGTAAGATAAATTTCCAAGACCTATGGCATTATTTGTTCTGTCTCTGTCTTGTTCTATGACTTGCAACTCAAAAAAGTAAATAAAAAGCACCAATGTTTACATGGTGGGTATTTACATTTTATAAAGTAAAGTGCAATGCCCCTAACTATCTAGCTCCATCTAGCTCGGTCCCACTGGGTCAGTTTCTCACCACCCACCAGTCCCCGCAGCTTCTTATAAAATAAACATTCAAGGCATAATAATTTATAATTATTTGACCATTGGCTTAGGCTTCTTACTGGCTAGCTCTCTCTTAATTATTAACCCATTATTATTAATCTATGTATCACACCATGGCCTTGGCTTATTGGAGATGTCCAGGACTCTTCACCCCCAGGAGGCTACATGGCATCTTCTTTGTCTTTCTCTCCTGACTCTTTGTTTTGTATTCCTGCTTAGCTAAATTTTGCCTGCCCACTGTCTGAAACAGCTTAATTCATTAACCAATAAGAAAAACACATAGTCACAGCATATGAGGACATCCACATCACCTCCTCCACCCCCCCCAAACAAAAACCCACCAAGCTTTGACCATCATCCTCTGAACTTCTGTTACTTGCCCCATCCCTGCTGCCTGCATCCTCAGTCAGCTCCTGGCTGAGTTCAAGGTCTCTATCCATCTCATGCATCTCAGCCTGTCTCTGGCTTCCCAATTGCCAATCACCAGTCTAGGGAGCCCTAGATTCCCACATGTCCTGCTGAAGGTTACAATTTCTCCAGGAATACATTCCATACCACTCTATTTCAAAACATATCACTTTGTGTTATTCCTATTTCCTTATTTGTTTGTCTTATCCAATAGACTGTGAGATCCTCAAGGACAGACATTATGTTTTATTCATCTTTGTGTTTCTTGCAGTGCTTATCATGATGCTGAGCCAGATAGGCCTCAGTAAATGTGGGTTGAATGCCTGTCCATCAAAAAATTCCCTGCATGCACACAGCCAGCCTTGCAGCCAGCTCCTGACATCTTCCTCCTTTCTCTCAACACAGACTCTGCCCCAGACAGATAGGATAAGGTCTGCACAAAAGCAACAATGTGCTTAAATCAATGACTCTCATCATGGGCCCTGAGTAAATGTTTGTTGACAAATTGAATGCCTAAAAGGAGATTTTACAGCCTGTCTCTGTCTAGCACAGCCTCTTGTGGAAAAAATGCAACCATTCATAGTGGTCTCCCAGTAGCATCTACCTATTATCATGGGCAGACTCCTGGATACTGAGCCAGCTGTTCTCAAAGAGCTAATCTCTTGGAGAGAGCACCTGAGTCACACGGTGACCAGGACAGTTAGCATCTTAGCTACCCTGGTAAACTACAGGACAATTCATTAATAGCACCACAGTGAACTTCATCCTGGGAACTAATTCAAGACTATCTGTAGCTGACTGTGTACTGAGCACAAAGCACTAATGGGCTGTGGTTGGGTTGTGCCTCCAGACAGCATGGATAGGACACTGAACCTCTAATTCAACAGTGCTGGGAGGTGGGGTTTAACATGTGTAGATCACAGAGGCTCCACCTTCATAATAAATTAATTACAAAGGGCCTTGAAGCTGAAAGTTTGATACAACCAATCCTATCTCTTGCTCTTTTTACTTTCTGCTAATATCTAATGAAGTGAAATCATCACTAGATGTGGATCTTATATCAGCACCAAATGAATGAAGACAGGCCCCAAGTTCCCCCAACTTTTCTCCAAACTTTTCTAAGCTAAACACCCTATGGTTTTCCACCTTTTAGCAATTAAATACCAAGTCTCTGTTCACTTCCTAAGATTTTTCCATAATTTTTTTTCACTCATCCCCTCACTCCAGAGAAAAGAAGTGACTAAATAGAAACTTCTGTTATGCAGGGGGAGAAACAAATGCTCCACATGCCTTATAAATTCTGTAGCTTGGCTTTGATTAAAGCACAGAGCTGCAGGGTTCTCTTAATTCTCAGGTGCTTAGAGGATCTGGGCATGTGTTTGAATTCTATAGCATCTTGTTCTATTCCTTCCATAACGTCATGGGCTGGGTGATAGCTTCCCCATTGACAAATAGCTAATGGATCAGTAAAGAGTTTGTCACTTAGAGAGGCTAAAGGTGGAAAAAAAAAAGCTTGCGAGTCAAGCATTGACTGTACAGTGGCCCCTAGTGAACAACCTTACACAGCCTCCTTCTGACTGCACTGTCCTATGCTCCACAGAGGGCCACAGTGCAGGACACACCCCTGCTTCCAGATGTCAGCACCCTTCCTGCTTGAAAGAGTTCTGCTGATTAAGAGTTACTTTTCATCCCCCATGGAAGGCCTTACCCTCCATGCTGAGCAGAAAGCCTATGGGACAAGGGGATGGGGGTCGGCAGGGGAGGAGGGGAGGGAAAGAGAACTGGCTGGAATTAAGTAAAACAAGCAAGCTTCCAATTTAAATTTTTAAAAAGGGGAAAAAAGAAAAAGAAACTCAATGGGGGGAAAATGATACTTCTGAGATCATATAATTTTCTCTCTTGGCTCCTCCCAGCCATTGTGATAAACAATTCCCAGAAGTCTCTAAATTTGCTCCCTAAAGTTCTCTACTCTAGAATCTAGTTCTTCACTCCACTATGGCTCCTCCACCCCAACCCGTGCTTTGTATTGAATGATGTACACTATTCATTCTAACCTGCTCCATCCACTAGTCTATTGCCAGATATCCAACAGACAGCAGAAAAGATTTTAGTTACCCCATTCTTATTTGCAATTCTGTGACTCAACCATTAAATGGATTCTTTGCTAATGGGATTGTTGAGTAGCCCAGACAGTTTGCTGTTTAGACATCCCCCTCTCAGGTTTAGAAATGTTCCATCCCTGGTACCCATGATCTTCCCCCTCAAAAAGATAAACACAGATAAAATGTAGGAAACACAGGTGGGAGGGAAACAGAGGGGACAGGACAGGAGGACCATATCCATGTTGGTAAGTTTTTCTTTTCCCTTGGTAGAAAAGCAGTAATCTGGCTTTCTCATTACATGAGCCTCTGATTTTCATCCATAAAGTAGTTCTATCCTATTCTTTCTGGAGTGGAAAAAAAGCATTGTAAAGCCACATACCCTGCCAGCTTGGGATGCAAAAATGATAGGGGACCATCTCAGCAGCTCAGCAGGAGGAGTATATGTCAGTGGAATGCAATCAGGCAATGTCAAGTCCAGCAAGGAAAACTCGAGTTAACAACGCCCCTCTGCTTGTGAAAATTGTAGTGGCTGGAGAAAGAAAATGTATTTGAGAATCCAGCCAGTAATAAAGTGCCTTCAATGGGAGGCAAGTTATGAGGAGAGAGACATCGTAAGCTAGATAATAACATTTGGGGTCCAAGGGTCTTCCTGACAGAGACAAGGAAACTCAAGGCTGGAAACGACACTGGGAGCTAGGGTGCCATAATGAAAGAACACAAGACTTGAGTGGACCTGGAAGACAAGTCATTGCCCCTTCTATTTCCCTCTGTGGGTTATGCAAACTTTATAGCTTGGATCAAATTCAAATTCAAAGTCTTTTAAATTGTGAAAATAATGTTTGTCTTGCAGGGTAACCGGATGGTGAATTGAGAGGCTAACTGGACTGTTTCTGTTAAATATTAGCTGCTTCCTTAGGTAAGTCCTCATTTTCTCTTTAGGCCTAAGGTCATTTCCATACAGAAATCCCACCACAGACCAGATTACAAAGGAGAGACAGGAAAGTTTGCAACTAAAGAAATTCTGAAGTTTAGACCCAAACTTAAATTTGACAAAGATAAACAGGAAAGCCTGGTTGGGGAACATGGTAGAGTCTCCTAAGACCAAAATGATAACTGTGCTGTGGCAGTTCTGACAATAGGAAGGCAAAAGCCAAGTTTGAGACAAAAGGTCCTTTAGAGTCCCCAAGGCTCCTTTAGGCCCCTTAGCTGTCACATATTATTATCCCTGTGAAAATCTTTCACACAGTACGGTGGTTAGCCATGCCATTTAAGCATAGCAGTGGCTGTCATTTTTAGAATAAGGGGAGTGGGACCATAGGATATGACAGAGTTGCTCTACTTTTTAATGCTGGTGTAACTGAGATATCTGAGGCCATTGCTTGGGACTCAGCTTTGAGGCTGACCAGCTATAAGGCCTCAAATAATTTAACAGACTTACCCACAGCTCCTCAGTAAATGTAGGAAGAGCCACATTCCCATTGCACAAGGATGGAAATAGGTCACACATAGGTCAGAGTTGACAACTGGGTAAGAGGAATCATGGAATTTGCACAACTGAGAAAGGACTGTGTTAAGATCATCAGTGTATACATACACTGCAGCATGGAACTTGCTTCAACATGAGAGCTACAAACTGTTCTGAAATTTCACATCTTAGATGGCATTAGTCACTCTTGCTTTGAACACTGAATGAAATACTAACAAAGGAAAAGAACTAGAAAATGGTGAAAAAATTCTTTATCATCCCTGAGTGTCCTATAGTACCGCTGGGCTTTGCTCCTGTGTTGGTGACATGTGCCTTGCTTCCACAGTCTACTAGGCACTGTCCAGAGTCAAGAGTCCTGTTTTATTACTCCAGGTGGCTTAACAACCCCTGCCCTTGTCTCTTCACAGCCACAAGAAGCACAAATGTTGCTGGGTCCCAGGTTGGATGGGTTCTCCTGTGAGAGTAACTGACCAGACATTTGCGTTGTACTCTATTCCCCAGGCCATAAGCTGTCTGGAGCAGAAGGCTGCCCTTCCCAGGAAGGAGATGGCAGCTGTAACAGGTGTTAATAAATGCAGATCCATGGCCAGCGGCTGGCATGGATCATTTTATTAGGCAATCATATATTTTCATTAGTGAATGTGATGAAGCGCTTAGGCTTTTATGGGGTGTTTTAATGTTTCATTTTGCCACCAGACTTTATTACTATGCCAGCCTATTTCCTGCTGGGGCAGGCCATGCCTACTCTCTTTCTCTGTGCAGAAGCATTTCAACATTTGCTTTCCCCAAAGCTCCAGCCAGAAGATAACTTCCCATCTGCTTAAGGAGACAACGGGACCATTAAAGGCCATGAAGTCAATGACAACCCCCGCTCATAATTTTTATGTCCTTGTTGTAACCTGATGCCCTCCAGAATGTTATCGTGAGGCTAATGGCTTAGGAGGAGCAGCAGTGATCAGACAGCTGCACAGTGGGCACTGGGCCCTTGGTATAAGGAACTAAAAATGTTTGTAGAATAAAAGCATATGGCTCCTCTCTAGTACCTGCATGAGTAGGGTTAGGCTTATTGAGCTAAATGGGGCTATGGGTTATCTAACACTTGGACTCCTGTCATGAGGCACACAATGGTACAGAGGCCAAAAATTCACAGTGACTTGCCCAAGGTCACACAGAGTAGAAACTTAGAGATTCTAGTCTCAGAGCAGAGTTTGATCACTAGGCTATGATGATTTGTCTGCCAGGCAGGATCTAAAGAATAAGCTCCAGGAGACCCAGTAGAATCAGTCTCCATTGGTAAACATCAGGGAAGACTTTAAGGACCCCATAGATCATCCACCTCTAGTGTTACAGTTATAGAAATTGAGTTGAATGAAGAAGAGTGTTTATCTGAGCTGTCAAACCATCTAAGGTTGTTATTCTGCTCTGAGGCTAAATAACCATCATTTGCTCACTGGACAGCAGGGGACAGCAGGGAGTCCAGCATAGCCAGGCCAGGGGTTCCTGGAAGAACATGTTCTCAGAGCTAAGGCTAGAGATCAATGCCACAGATTTTGCTTAGTACACACAAAATCCTCAGGTCAATCTACAGTGCTTCCAAAAAGGGGTTAAAATCCAATTACATGCAATTATTCATGTGGCATGATCTAAAATCTACTGCTAGATTTCTTTGCAGTAGTGTTGTGGGTTATAGATTAAAAACATGGGTTTGGGGAGAACCTCTGTACTTTCTTGGCAATGTGGTAAATTGAAAGAGTCAAAACTTTATAAGAAGAAAAACCAAGGTTCAAATATTGAACTCACCTTAAACAATGTGTTGTTTTGAGTCTCTGTTTCTTAAACTGCAAAATGGGAATAAAATCCTTTCAATTTGTGAAGAGAAGTCATCTTGGTGATACATGTAAAATATTTGCTACTGGCACAATAACCATAAAATACATGATATTTAGCATAATTGCTATAATCATATAGAGAGAAGAACAACATTATGACTATGGTGAATATGACTTTCAAATTCTCTCCATAATCACTGGTTTCCTTGAGTTTAAATTATCTATGAAAAACAATATTGGGCATGAAGAGGCAATAAGAACCCTCTGGCTTTATAATCGCAGTAGCTATGGGTACACAAATGCTCACAACATAAAAAGGGTTAAAAATAAGTTAAGAAAAATCATTTATTGAGAAGGAAGCAGAAAAAGCTAGAATGTTGGTTTTCTGAAAGGGATTCATAGCAAAAATCATAAAACAGGGAACTCAGGATGCCATTTTTTCCCTTAGAAATTTAGTACAGTCCTTTGTATGTGTTTGGTGACCAATAAATGTTTGTGTGGCATGAAGTGAAGGGGCCTGGTGGACCATTACAAATGTTCTGCCTTTTTTTAAGTACAAGAAATACAAGACAAAAAGGTTGAGAAGACCCAAGGGGAGCCTGTGTTCTCCTCTCTCACCAAGGACCCCGGTTGCTATAAGGAGTCAGAGAGAACGAGCAATGTATCCAGATATAGCCCCTCTGACCATGTAATCTTTCTGAAATATTCCAAGACATATTTATGAAATAACCCTTGGAGTGTTTTTATGGAAAATTAGGGAATGTAGAATAAAGAAATCTTAAAACAAATTTCTAGGGCTTTCTGAGCAGATGCTCCATCTGAAACCTATCTGGGTTACATATAAGAAAAAAGAAATGCCTAAAAGTGCAGAGCATCACAGATCTAACAGTCAGGTAGATAACGACTAAAACTGGAAGTCTTTCCCCATGGGAACAGGAAGTAACTAAACCCCAGGTCTCTGCAAGAGCAACAAGTGTTCTTAACTCTTGAGCCATCTGTCCAGCCATTCAAGACATTTTTCATCTTGAGGAGACCACTCTATTTGTTCCTAATCTTTCAGTGTGTTCACTTCTAACTTCTTCTGAAGAAGCATCCGTTACTATAGCTATGTTCATACCTGTCTCCCACCTGAAGACATGACTTGCAGGTGTCCATTCAATCTGAAACAACCTATTATGTTTCCATGCATGACTGAAGATCACTGTTGCTGCTCCTCTCTCTTTGGCATTCAGCTCTATGCCTGTCCATTTTCCAATGCTCTTACTCTTGTAATCCCAATTTTGATGCAATTACAAAACAAAAGCCCCCAGTCCCTTCTAAAGAGTGTAAGTTTAAAAGTCTATGGAAGCACTCTAATATTGCTAAGCACAAAACAAGTTCACTTCTCAGGACTGTTGGTAACTCCATTCTTTGAGTGCCTTCTTCTGCTTTCCCCAATGGAGTGTTTTACATATGGACATCCACAAAGTAAGTCTGATAGATGTCAACATGTTCCTTAATCTTCTTCTTTTTTCTGTGACAGTTGTGCATACAGGGGTATGAAATAGGATTCTAGGAGAGGAGGAACCATTGCCTTCAGTTCTTTAACAAAATATGGCTAGAAGTCATAGATCTGGAAAAGACCAACCAACAGTGATGGGGTGGAGGGATTTATAGGGCTAGGAAGAAAACAAAAGAAAGCAGGGCAAGTGAGAATAATCAAAATACATTATACAGAGGCTCAAAATTACCAAAAAAATAAATGAAAAAGGGTCAGTCAAATACAAGGCTAATTTATAGTCCCAGCACTTGGGAGGCTGAGGCAGGAAAATGATGAATTTTAGGGTATCCTTGATTATATGGTGAGACTCTGCCTCAAAAAATATAGCAAATGTGTATCCCACAGAGATAGACTATACTTTATAACATATTTTCATTTTCTTCTCTTGTAGACAAGTAGACTTCATTTGGGACGAACCACATCCTTACCTACTAATGATGTCATACATAAATGCACAAGAAGTTGATGTGATGCAGTAACTGGTAAATGTAGTTTACATTGAAGATGGCTCTGTGCACTTGAGAGCTTTGTGTTAGTAAGAAAATGTAGAAATGAGGACATTTTTATTATGTTTTCATCCTCATAGGGACCTGTTCAAAAGAGACCCACAGAGGAAGATAGGGCTCCTGCAAACTCAGAAGAAGGAATGCTATACAAGTTGTTCTACTTTGTGTTTTTCTATATACCAACAACAGCCAATGACAGCTTGTCTAAGTTAGGGAAGAGATACTAATTCATGCACTCTGCCCTAGTCCATTTTCTGTTGCTATAACTAAATACCACAGACATGGGATTTAAAGAGATTAAGAGTTTTTCTTGGCTCACAATCCTGAGGCTGGAAAATACAAGAATATATATTCTATACATCTAATTAGGGTTTTCCTGCTTCATCAGAACATGGTATAAGGTGTCACATGACAAGACAGCATGGTTACATGGGTTTCTGTTCCCTCCAAATATGAACTCATCAATAATATTACAGTGTCTCTTACAGTTTGAGTGGGAAATGCCCCATATAGGCTTATGTTTGAATACTTGGTCCCCCTCCCGATAGGACTGTTGTGAGAAATCATGGAACCTTTAGGAGGTGGGCCAAGTTGGAAGAAACTGGAAGATGGATTGCCTATGGATTATAGCCCCACTAAAAGAGTGCTCTCTATTTCCTACTTGTCAGAGATGTCAGAAGCCATTCCATAGTCACCTACCACAGCTCCAGGTCATGTTTGATGTACTATAAAATCTCAAATGTGTGTCTTCCTCCTTATGGTTGGTTCTTGTTAGGTATTTGGTTACACAAATGAAAACAATCATCTACTAAAAGGGTCCAGCCTAATGACTTCAGATAATCCTACATTTCCTCCCCAAACCTGTTTCTTTGTACCATATTCTAATGGTACCATATTAGAATGTGCTTTTGAGGACTAAGGTGCCAATGGATTAACTGTGGGAGAGAAATGTCCAAATGACAGAGGGTCCCTTCCCTAAAGAATGCTTCTTCTGGTATGCCACATCAGGCCTGTAACTTGGCCCAGGGTGTCCTTCCTTTACCAGACATGCACACTCAAAGGCCTCTTTTTCATTCCCTAGTAAGTATTTTCTTCATTTGAAACTCTTTGTGCTTCTATAGTGTTATTTCTCAGTGTTAGTCCAGGCCTTCCTATGGTCCATTTCTACTCTCAGTATCTTACCCTGAAGGGTCTCCCTCTCTGTCACTGTAGTAACCATCTTGCTTCTTTGCTTAGTATACAGATTGCATAATTTGTGGTTCAGTGGCTACATTCTTAGTATATTGTTAAAATCACAAATCCCAAGGCTGTAAGTGCTATGCAAATAATATAAATAAATGAACTCCTGGGTGAAAGACTGTAAGGTATGGACAAGTCCCTCAAAAATGAGTGTGCCATCAGAAGATATTTGGAATAATTAGTTTTCTCCATGTGCATAAACGTGTTAATTGTATTCAATGTCTACATTTTCAATGCTGAGATAAAGTATCTAGCACATTCCTTAGCCAAAGGGTAATGCAAACTAGCATTCCCATTTATTTTTAGAATCTATGTCCCTTGGTGACAAATTGTAAAAATTATTGTGTATTGTAAAAGTTATAACACAATATGTACAAATACTCCTGAATATGTGTAAAGGGGACAAAGGGGAACAAAACACAAATTTCAAGAATTCCTAGTAAGGAGTAATTAATTCTAATTAGAAGATCAAAAAGACGTGCGACATTAATATAACATGAAGACAAAGGTCTATGCCACTCCATTAGCTTCTAAAGATGCTTAGTAACAAGAGCACATCAAAGTTTTATTTTTGTTATCTTTTTGTCTTTCTTCTAGGAACTGTGAATCTAGATGGCGTTTGCATCTGACTTCTCTCTGTTACTCAGAGATAATACACATGGTAATAATCTCATTTTATGTTTCTGTCTCTATGAGCCTTGAAATGCAGACATTCTATTTCTCAGTACTACATTGAAATTTGCCCGTATTGCTCAAGGATCATTCAGTATTAGTTCAGCAATATTCACATTAATGTATCTTTATCCATATGCTAATCAGCACAGTCACCTCTAACCAAATCAATTAGTTGCCCCCATATCCCATGAGTCTGTAGATAAACATGGTTTTATTTACTCCCATAATTGCCTGATAAACCTTCAAATTGTGACCATGTTTCAGTGACAAGCATTGTAATAGGTTCCAAATTTTCATGTTTCTCAATACTCTAGTTCACCCTGTTCAAATGGATGAATTCCAAGGCTAATCCACTAAAATGTCAAACAAACAGAGATCCAGTGACCAGCCTGCAGAAGTCTGGGGCTTTCTAATCTAGGGATGCTATCACCTGGGTACTCTAGAATTGTAAATGATGGAGTAAATCCTGGAATAGGGGTACTTTGAGCTAGAAGTTGTTTCAATAACTCAGATTGTTCACATGGCCATTTATCCATCCTATTACTACTTTCAGATGTTTGCCTACTTGAGCTCATCTCAAAATGGTCTTGCTGTACACCTATGGTTCAGATTGAGTGGCAAAGAAAGGTCATTGAATAGGAAGATGTGAAACTTCACATATTACTGACTGCATAGAAATGTAAAAGTATAAATGCCAGGGCTTCTCCTGAGAGTGTATCTCCCTCAAAGAAATGATTTGAAATAGTAATAGCTGTGATTTTTGTAGTGCTTAATACTTAGTGTTCTCTGTGCTGAGTAGTTTAGGCTCAAGATCTCATTTAACCTTCCAGTAATCCTGTGAACTAACAAACAGCATCACCATCTCAAACACAGAAGTTGGGGCTTACCAGTGTTAAATAACTTGCCCAAGGTCATACAACTAGAAAGTGAAGATGGTAAGATTAAAGCAATTGTTTTGGCCACTGGGTGTGAACCTTTGCCACTGTAAGAGGAAACTGCACATCTCTAAATCCTTGAAGAACTAGCTAAAAGGTCACTTAGCCTGGCATAATCTAGACCCTTGAGACAATGCTCTGATTCTCTAGTTTTAGAAAATAACCAGTATCTAAGCCACTGCAGCCTCTGCTGGCTTGAGATTGACATCCAGTAAGACTTCAGAAGTCTGTACTGAGATATGATTACAGACACAGTTACATTTGGAGAAACGTACCACTGAATAATTTCATTGTTGGAGAAATATTACTGAGTATACTTGTACTAATTGAGAGTGCACTACACTGATTTTATGTAATCACCACCATAGAGATGGAAGGTCATTGGCCAAGACATTGTTATACAGCACATGACTGTGTATTTCATCATGTTTCCATTCATTGTGTGTGCATTGTGTCACATAAGGAAGTTATAATGCAAGGTTGTTCAGTTTATCAGTTTAATAAATTGATTTGTGAGTTAAGAAGTGAGTCGCAATGATATTATGTAATAATATCATCATTTACTAGGTACATGGTATCATGATGTACATATGTTTGTGGTAGTCATATTTTCCCCCAAAACAATTTAGAATGAACAGCTAGAGTTAAAATGTCTTTGTAAACACATAAGCAAATAATATTAAAAGAAAATCAGGACTGCCACATAAGACAAAAATATGTATTAAAGATACAGTCTTTACTCTCAGTAATCATAAAGTCTAAATGAAAATATAAAAGGTAAATCCATAAAAATAATGGCTCTGAGTTAGTGGGTTGGAGTCCAGCATTTAAACCAATATGCCAGACTAGACACAGAAAAGCCCTTGGATCATCAACACCCCCAACCATACAGAACTATAGGCAACTGTTGGAGGCTGGCAATGGGAGGTGTGAACTTCAGGAAAGAGCGCACCAATTGGTTGTCCAGTTCCAAACAGTCATCCCTGAAAACATACATGCAAGTAACATTATCCAGACTGATCATGCTTTATTTAGGACTGCATGTTTATATTCATATACATACATAATTAGTGAAAAAGGAGACTGTGGAGTTCAAGGACAGAAGAAGGGATATATGGGAGTGTTAGGAAGAAAAAATGGAAAGGGAGAAATGTAGCAAATTCTATCAATCTCAAAAACTTAAAAACATAGAAGTTAGAGGTCAATAAAAATTACTTTTTAAAAATGTACCCAAATTACAACTGAGTTAACAGAGACCTCTCAGACTTTCATTTGTATATTTGAAGTTTTAAAATACACAGTTGCAGTGAAGCATATAAGTTATAAAACTGTAAGTAGAAATTTCAACATAAAAATATAACTATAAAACCTCTCATGTCAAGAAATTCCCCTGTAGAAGAATAACCTCTCAGGTTAGAGACACCAGGGAGGGCCTAGGCTCTGCCCCAAATGATGTGATAGAATTTGATGATCCCCCATAAAAGACCTCACTCTATCTATGGAGCAAAAAGGTATGGGATGAGGGTCAGTGGGGTGCATGGGAGAATGGGTGGAAGAGGGAATTGGAAATGATATATAAAATGAGATTGTTAATAATTTAAAATTTAAAAAGGGGGGGGAGAAATAGACCATTTCCAGAAATCTAGAAGACCACATCAGAGTACCTCCCAGGCTCTAGTCCCTCTGATTAAATATCAACTGTTTCTCTAGCTACCACACATAGGATTAGCATTTTTTAAACTCTATGCTCATAAAAACTGCTTTGCTTTGAATCTGAATTATTTCCCCTTACTATTTTGTTTATAAATTCATCTATATTACTCCATTGTCACCTATCTTCAATAGCTTCTGAATTTTCGTTTTTACATTTTGTTCAGTTATATGATTTTTAATAAAATCAACTCATTTTAGCAAGTGTTTAAACTATTAGGCTATTTCACATATCAATGACATACATAGTTAATTTCTTTTTATCTATGAGTAATATTCTACGGTAAGGATATGCCACTATTGCTTGTCCATTTATGCATTATAGAATGTTGAGGCTATTTTTCTAACTATTGGTGCTATGTAAGTAAAGCTGCCATACATACTTTTGCAAGGAAAGAGTCTTTCATTTCTTTAGCTCAATACGTGGGAGTAGAATAGTGGGATACATGATGATTTTATATAACTTGTGAAGTATCTGAGAAGTGTTCTGCAGTCTTTTCCATAAAGCATCTACAACCTCACCTATATTTGATATGGCTTTTTATTTTTTATTTTTATTTTGAGTTTTAATCACTCTAATAACTTTATAGTGGCATTTTATTTATTTATTTATTTATTTATTTATTTATTTTCTTATTTTACATATCAATATCTCCCTCTCTCCCTCCCTTCCATGTCCCCCTGACCACACTCCCATCCCATCCCCGCCATTTCCAGAAGGTAACAAAACCTATCAAGTAATTTGGAGTAGGGACTAGGCCTTTCCTCCTGTATAGTGGCATTTTCTGTTTTTAATTTTCATCTCCTTGGTGATGAGGAATCTTCAACATTTTAAAACTTACTCATTTTCACTTCCTATATTTTCTTCAGTGAAATGTCCAGGTTTTCATTGGATCTTTTGTCTCCTTATTTATTGTTTTGGAGGCCTTTTATATGATAAATGTAAAATCTTACTTGAATGTATGATTGGCAGATTTATTTGTTTATTCTCTTTCTACATTTTCATAAAATTACTTCTGATATCATATCAAAATACGATTCATTTTACATGATGGATTTAAACATTAATCTTAATGAGTCCTGAATCCATTTCTTAATTTAGTGTTTTTATAACTTTATTTTTTATAATTTATCTCATACACCTAAAATGTAAGAAAATGTACATCTCTTCTAGTCTGTTTTTGATAACTTTTTAAATTTGAGACAAGCTTGTTTTACATGTTAATCCCAGTTCCCGAACCCTCCTGTCCTCCCCTGTTCCCCCCACTAACCCCAATCCCATTCCCTTCCCTTCTAGTCTTTTTTATCTTGTATTTTTCTTTTCCTAATTCATTAGCTAAAAATTTCTAGAATCATGTTGAATAGAAGTAATAACAGCTGGCATCCCTGTTGATTTTTCATATATTTTACCAAAATATATTTTGGCAAATATTTTACAAAAAAAACATATAGCAAACCCCAGAAGTATGAAATTTGCTATATATTTTTTGAAATTTATACAGTATTATATAAGGGAAGATTCCTTCCATTGTTAACCTAATATGTGATTATGATATGTAAATGCTCAATTATATCAAATGCTGTTTCAGTTTGTATTAATATAATCATATAACTATAAGGAGGCACAGGAGAATTGAAAATAGTATTATATGATGTTCTGTATAGTTATTATTGTATTTTTATGTCTATATATGACAAAACTCAGAGTATTAAAAATAATGCATGCAGGTTTCTGGCTGAGGGGATAGGTCAGCGGGGGAAAGAACTTATTGTGCATGAATGAAGACCTGAGTGTGAGTCCTTTGAACCCATGTAACTATGGATGCAGGAGAAAAATTCTGCAATCCCTGTTATCCCACAAAGAGATGGAAGGTGGAGACAAGAGAATCCCAGAAGCTCGTTGGCCAAGTAGCCTGGTATATGCATCAGGGGATAATAAAAAAAGCTTATCTTGAACAATGGGAAGGGAAAGATGAACACTGGAGATTGTCCTCTGAGCACCACATATATGTAGTGACAAATGGCCACATGCATTCACACACACAAACATGCACCGGAACACCCACATACATGAGATTTACTAAGTTTTGCAGTAACTCTCATTTTAAAATATCAAACAAAATTAATACAATAAATCTTCTGTGGTGAAGCAGTGCTATTCTCCACTTTGTACAAAGATTGGGTATAACTTAAGTTTTCCCAAGAATAATAGCACAGAATGCATTGGTTATCTTCCCACACACTGCTTCCTGTAAAATTCATACTATAGCAAAGTTCTGGGTTCTTTTGAACATTGCTTCTACATTCGCACTGCTAACAATGAAAACTTCATAGTTGCATCACCAGATTTAGCAGACAAAATGCAATTTGTCCCTTTCATAATGCAAGAGCTATAGAAGTCAGGGTTGAGGCTAGAAGTGGGTGGACCTCTTTCCTAATACAAATCCTTGTGTTTCAGTGTCTGTGGGCTCTGTTCTAAGGTAGCTACTATGCTTTCTGTGTAATTGTCATTCCAGCAGATGGCTTTACTACCAGGATCAAAACGGTCCTGTGGTGAGTTTTCTTCTCTTTGCGTAGATCCATACAACTTCAGACACATAAATATAAAGTGAAGCTGCTACTAAAACCCCATTTAATCACACACACACACACACACACACACACACACACACACACACACACACACAGAGAGAGAGAGAGAGAGAGAGAGAGAGAGAGAGAGAGAGAGAGAGAGAGAGGCAGAGAGACAGAGAGACAGAAATGAGAGTTTGTAGAAACCTAACTCTCTCTTTGATTCTAGTATTTATCTGTATTATTAGCTTCTCTGGGAAACCTGTAGAACCAATACAAACACTAGACAAAAGCTCTCTTTGAAAAGGGATCGGTTAAGATCCTTCAGCATAGATTTTTGGTTTTGATTTTGGTTTTCAGGGTACTTTGTGGTGGCTGAGCCAGCTAGCTATGGTCAATACCGAGGTCATGACTGTGGTTTTCAGTTGGAACTTAACCAAACTGAGACTGAAGTGAAGCTGAGCTTTTAAAATGGGACAGATGTTGAGCCTCTCAAGCCATGACAGATTTGGATCTGTTTGGTTTTCTAACATCTTTGCTTCTTGACTTCGTTGTTGTTTTCTACTAGTTCGAGTCCACATTCAGAATACCCCTCCCACAAAGGACTGTGTCCGGAACAAACATCTGAGAAAGGCAATGCTTATCTAGTGATTATCCTTATTTTCCTTACAAAGACACATTCCTTGTATGGGCTATTGATTCACGATGCCTGTGCCTTAAGTTACTGTGGCCAAATGTATTTTCCATGCCCAGATTTCATATGTTTTCTAGAACCAAGAGACTACTTTGAATACTGTGACCAGAGCATCAGTTCCACAACTGTCCCCATATTGAGCTTCACTGAACATTTTCCCTTCATGAAGCTCCATCATAGAATTGTATTTGGTAGCAACTGCTTTCATTATGTCTTTTTCCAGCTCAGACTTCAAAAAGCTAATGCTGTCTGTAGCTTTTGAAGTTTAGTTAATGGTTTCCAGTGCATCATCCATTTATTCTTCACCACCTTGCAAGGTAAGGTGTGTGGTCTATGATTTGTTTTGAATTCATGCTATAAAACTTAAAATGGTTAAGGGTCTCAATGTCAAGTTCATTCATTGTCAGTGTTTTGATTCAAGTTTAGGGGTCTGGGTTCCACAGTTATCTTTCAAAAATTATTTTTACAAACAACCAAAAGGTAGGGGTTGCACATATATTTCACTTGACATTTATGCTATTTCAGTGAATTTAACTCAATGTTTTAAGACTTCGGAGAAATCTTGGTTTCTACATTCTTTTTAAAAGATCTGATGATTGTCCAGGTTGTAGTCCTACTTGTTAACAACTGTCTCAGTCTAGAATGTGGGCTCTGATCTGTCACTGTGCCCATTGCACATCACAGTGTTCTCCAGACCAAGACTGAGCATCAGCTGCCATTTATTACACTATCCCTGAGTATTATATGGAAATAAATATTTCAGGGAAAATATTTTTTTCTGATGTTCATGTCTCTATTGGAATTGAGGAGGTGACAGCATTGCTGGAGAGAATTTCATGTTTGCAGAAAAACAGAGTTGTGTCTTGACATAGAGGAAGACACTTACACATTACTTTAAAACAAAGTGTGTCCCCAGTCAGCCTTCAGAGCAGTTGCAGGAAGCCCATACCCAGTCACTTAGTCTCTTGACTCTTTCCACATGGATGCTTTAATAAGCTTTACACCCTTGCTCACAAGCATCAAAAGCTCACTATGGCTTTCAAAAGAAAATATGACCTTTTCAACTTGATGTTACGAAATCCAGGCTAACACTTTCTTTACCATCTTCTTTCTGAGGGCTCTCATTGTCTTGCTACAATTCAGTAGAGTTCTGTTCAATCCAATCCTTGCTAACTGCATGCTTGCCATAGAAGTGACACTATATTTGATCCAATAGGAAGACATGAGGGCAGAGCATTCCTCAGAATCTCCCAACCACTGTGTAATATAACCAAACTCTAAGAACTCCAGGGAAGGGTGGAGTGATGGTCTTTTTAGCTGGTCTGGGAATCTCTTCCATTACGTCTTCTGCTCTTTCTGTGACTCTCACAGCTGACTCGTCATTTCCTAGCTCTTTGTAATTCTTTATACTTGCTACACCATCCTACTATTCTAGCCATTTTCCTAAGCAGCCTGTTTGTCTTTCTATTGTTGCTCTTGTCGTCTATCTCATTACCCTTTGCAGACTCACTGAGCCCAGAGTCACTCTTAGTTTCCTTCAGAGCAAAGGTGAGAACATCTTAGTCTGGGATTTGACCTGATTTTCATCACTCCCTTCCTTGATACAATTGGAAGATGTTGTGGGAAGCAATGAGCAAGTCATACATTTTTTGGCCCCTGGAAAGTTGAAAATATACTATGAACCCAATAAAAATGTATTTCTTTATAAAACTGGCTCACCACAAATCTCCAAGGACAGAAACAGTTTCACTGCTGATTGAGACAACAGATTTTCTACAGTTTTCTCCCAGGCCAAATAGAAAAAATAACTTATTGGGCTATTCTAAAAATAACCCTCTCAACCTTAGTATCTACATTATATACATATGGTGTGTACCAATCTCGAGCCCCTTCCATCTGTTTGATAACTGGAATGTTACTGATGCAGAATTGAAGTTATTTTTATTGTGTATTCTAGGTACCACTCTTTGTTCTGCTACAGATAAAATATAATAGTGCTCCCAACCTGTACCCAGACAAAGCTGCACCTGAGCACTAATATTCTAAATGAAGAAGAGAGATGACTCAGACATGAGAGCATCATGTTCTTTTGGGAGACCTGAATTTGATTCTTAGAAACCATGTCAGGTGGATCACAACTCCATGGGACTTCATGTCCAGAGAGATGAATCCTGCAGGCACCTGTATACATGTGTGACTTTCTAAACACACAAAGTGGTGCACACACATGCACACATGTACCCACACAGTTATACTTACTCTTTAAGATATTAAAGGCAAAGAATGTGGGGTAGAACTGCTTTAAAAGTTATTGGTCACCTTGTACACTAAAGGAAGAATGTTGAAAAGATGATGTTAGAGGGTTCAAAAATGTCCTTTCCTGTAGTCACTGATGCTGGAGGTTAGAATGACCTATGCATCCAGAAGCCACAGTACAGTGAGCTGTAAATTACAGACTAGGAAATAGAATTGCAGACAGAGAAGAAGCCCTTGGGGCATGTCTACAAGGTCCAAAAGGACCAGCATGCTTGCCTAGTTAGGGAGTTAATTTAAATCATGAATTTCAGATAGCTGAATAATTTCTGCTCCTTTGTTTACAGAATTAGCAAAGTTGGATGAAATATTTTTCAGATTCAGGCATGCAAAGGTATCCTTTAAGTTGGATGTGGCTACTATGGTCTAAATGTGTCCCCTCCAAATCATATGTGGAATACCTTCTCCAGGTAATAATGGTAATAAATGGAAGGTGGTTAGATATTGAAGTTAAAATATTCATGAATGGGCTTAGTAGCCTTATAAAATGGGGTCCAGGGAATGTGTTTGCCACTTCTACAACGTGAGGGCATAGACGGCGCTTTCTGTGAGACAGGACATGAAGCCTCATCAGAAATCAAATTGTCTAATGCTGAAAAGGTGTGGACAGAGGGAAGGGAATACAGACAGAGAGTTAAGTGTTGTGAAGCCCACCAAAGATGGTGCTCCAACAGAAATAAACATCAAAAGTTTCTTGTGGAGTGGTACCTAAATAGCAATGATAGCAAGAATGCCCTTTTCTCTTACAGGGTACTTGTTAAGGAAGATGTGGGCACCTTGGTTACAAGTCAGAAACCCTTCCTTTGGAAGAGCTCCAGACCACCCCCTTCCCAGTAGGTCATGTCCTAGACATCCTAACCCACACTTCAGAAATCTCTGGCAGCCTCTTGCTTCCTCAACAGTAGTTTTCTGGCAGGGATCTGGGCAGGAGAAAGCTTCAAGAAAATCTCTGAGAGTAATCAGATGTGTTGTTTCCTGGTGAAGTGTCCTGCTCATTAACTTACTGTGAAGACTCATTAATCCAGTGTAAGAATGCAATTAAAAATAATCTCCTTTTCTTGGAGAAGTGGAGAGGGAAGGAGGTGCAGAGTGCAGCAGAAATAGCTAGGCCCATTACCACAGCGAGAACACAGTGATAACGATATAGAAGGAGTCTTTCCTCCACCATGAAGGCTCACATTTCTCTTTACTGGAAACACTGCTTGGCAGAGAACAGCACTCCTTTGCATGTGTCTACAGCTTCCCAGATTAACTGACTGATTTCACCTGCTTTTGCTACTTTGTGAAGCCATTGCAAACCCCCACCAGAGAGGGTAGAAAATTATGGTCCAGAAATATGAGATACACCTATATTAGGGACTTCCTTGCTTCTGTGACAAAATAAATGGCAGAGCAACTTAAGGGAAGAAAGGAATTTTGGCTCACAGTTTAATGGGCTATGCTCCATGAGATTAAGGAGCCAGGATGCAAAGTAGTTGGTAACATGGAATTAGCAGTTAAGAAGAGAGGACTCGGCTGGAGCAAGGACCTGCTTGTGTCAATGCTTGTCCCCATCTTCAATGACATACTTCCTCCAGCTTGGTCTTACTTTCTAAATGTTCTACCACTTTTTAAACCAGAAGCACCAAATGAGTCTCAGTGTAGAAATAGACCAGCTCCTAGGAATACATTTTACATTCAGATTGTACCTCTGAGGGGGGGATGAAAACACCTAGGAGCCCCCAAGTCTTGAGCCCCATTCTGTTTCACTAAGCTGGGTCGATTGTGACCTCACTGAACCTGCAGCATGGGTATAGGGAGCCTCAGCTCTTGCTCCATTATGGATACATCCAGAAGGAGAATCATGAACAAATGTTCATGGATAAACATGGACTTCAGAGCTGGAGAGATGCCCTTTAAATCCTGTCTGCACTATTAGCCAGTCATATCACCTGGAGCAATCAATAAAGATTTATGGGACTCCATTGAACTGCTCATTAGTAAAATAGACTTAGAATATTCTTATTTGTTCAATAAATATTGACGAGAGAGAGGAGAGAGACAATTTTAGATGCTAGGGATGTATCAATGAACATAACTTTTCTACCCTCACAGATTTCATTTCACAGTGGACCGGTGATGAAGAGGTGCAATGCCTGTTATTAAGATGTCTTTAAAGACAAGATAACTTAGCACCCAGTAGATGCTAAGGAAGAATGTCAGCTGTTTGAGTGGTAACAGCCTCACTCCCAAGGCTGATCCCGAAACAAGCTATAAACCAGAGAAGCCTGTGTTGACTTTCCATATTAGCTGTTTCTTCCCTCATGGTCTATTCTCCTCTTCGTCCTATGCCAAGTTCCTAAAAAGACTCATGCCCTTCCAAAGAAGACAAAGACTTGAAGATAATGTAACACCACTCCCAGGGACTTATGATGTCATCAGGGACTCTCCTAACAAAACATGAAAACCTTGATGGAACTGGGGGTTTTCAGTGGAGGTAGAAGGGACTGGAGATCTACTTTGGATCGATCTTTCATTTTCCTTATCTGTCAATTACACAAAAGTGACATCTGATACTCCAAGGGAGATGCTCCAACACACTCCATCAGAATTACAAGCAGGAGAGCGAATGGTTTCCAAGCTGAGACTCTGGAAGACCTAGCTGCATTGTGGAAGTCTTCCACAGGATGGGATTGGTAGGAGTGGAAAACACTCCTGAGATAGTGCCCTTCCTATTTTTATTCTACTTGAATCTACTCAAGAGCAGCAGGGCTCATGTAACAAAACAGAGTCCCAGAAAATTGCTGCAGAGCACCAGTCCCTCTAACTTCAGGGTTTTCTAAATGGATTTTGACATTGTACCCAACGTTGAGCAGAGATAAAGTCACAAAGGCAAATGGTATGCCTTGGAAAGACCTTTGTGTCCAGGATGTCCCTGACACCTAGTTTCACTGTTAATGACCAGACCCTTCCCCAAAGCTCAAGGATGGCTTTCTGTCTGTCATGGAGATGATGCCACCACTGAACAGAACCCTGCAGGGCAGGCAAGTACAGTCTATATCACAGACAATTTTGGGAGAGGGCACCAAGTACCAGTGACTTTGACTGTCCTCCAAGAGTGCAGATGACGAGTTGTCTTCCTGAATAATGATGGGGGAAAAAAGCAACAAGGGTATCCTGGAGAAAAAGGCCACTTGCTCAGACCTGGCTCCTAACAAAGGTTACTTCTATTATCCACAAAGTAAAGCAGCTCCCTCAGATTTGTCCCACACAGTCTAGTTTACTTCTATAGTGTTCAGTGATACCTCCAGATAGTCCAGGAGACTCCAGATAGCTCACCAATGAAGCAGACAGACCCATTCCTCTTCGAAGAGCTCATCTCTGTCAGAAGGTAAGAGAAATTTGGGGGTGGGGGACAGCTAGAGACCAAGGAGAGATCTTGTTTGGCTATGTGGTATCTGACATTCACAGGGAGAGATTCAACTCTGTGATACTTAGAGACTTATCTTGTATAGAGAAAATAACCAATGTTCTAACCATAATTGAACACTTACTTGACTGATCCCAGCATGGAAGATCATACTAGATGGTCACAACAATCCTAGATGGAGTATGTCATTCCAACCTTTCTTCTCCCATCTCTCACTTCTATCACTGTGTTATGTATGGGGGCATATTTTGTCTGAGGTCAACTTTGGATGTCTTCCTCAGTCACTTTCTAATTTTTGTTTTTAAACAGCATCTCTCATTGAACCTGCAGTTTGCCAATTTGTCTAGAGTGGCAAATAAGCTTTCAGGACCTGCCTGTCACTGACACTGTCCTCCATGGCTACACTGGATTTACAGACATGTTCAGGTTTTACATTGGTGCTGGGGCTTCAAACTCAGGTACTCAGACCTATGCAACAAGCACTTTCCTTACTTACTCCACAGCCTTATTACTGCTATTGTTACTGACATTTTACAGAAGAGCAAAATGAGGATTCAAGGGATGAGGTTGCAGCCCAAGGTTGCTTATTATGGGCGAAATAAAAGGCATCTTCTTCCAGAACACTGTCTTACAGAGACTAAACAATATATCCAGCAAGCTATCGTACATTCTGAAAGATGTAAAAATCTTAAACATTGCTGAGATACAGTGACTATGATTTCCCTCCAACAAAGAAAGAAGGTTGAGCTAAGAAATCAAAACAACTTGACACCCTTCTATGTGCCTGTAAATACTTATTTGTTCTCCTGTTGGACCATGATCATCTCAGCAATCGTACACAGTAGCTGTTCAAGCTGCATGATATGAGTACATATGTGAGCTTACATATGCATGTATATACATGTGCACATGTTGGTGGAAGCCAGAGGTCAGAGTCAAGTTGCCCATCCTGAATTTTTGAAACAGCATCTCTCACTGAACCTGAAGCCCACACTCAATGGACCCTAACCACCAAGGATCTCTCTGTTTCATCACCAGCTTTTTACACAAATGCTGAGGATCTGAACTCGGTTCTTCATGTTTGTGCAGCAAGTGCTATATGACCTGAGACATCTCTGCAGTTCAGTTTTCTAGTTAGCATCCAGGATGGATCTGAATGAACCCTAAGCCCACAGGTAAAAAGAGACAATGTAGAAATGCAAACTTGGGGCTAAGGGTTCCCAACCAAGACCTATACCCTATGTTGGTTAGCTCCTGTCATGAATTCAGGAAGAATGCTTTGTGTTTTTCTTTGTTTATTTTGTTTGTTTTTTATTTTTGCTTTGTTTTTATTTTTCAGGACAGGGTTTCTCTGTATTGTTTTGGAGCCAGTCCTGGAACTCGCTCTGTAGACCAGGCTGGCTTTGAACTCACAGATATTCACTTGCTTCTGCCTTCCAAGTGCCAGGATTAAAGGTGTTCACCACCGACACTGGGCTGCTTTGTGTTTTTCTAAAAGCTAACAAGATGAAGAAGGCTCACTGCAGGAGCTGAGGCTGAATTGTGACCTGATATCTGGCTAGCTGGGGGGAGGGGAGGTAATATGTGCAGGGTGAGGGAGTGCAGCACTTTTTTCCTACTGACTCTCTCCTTCAGTAAGAAACATGTCCATAAAGTACAAATGACTATTTGGCTAAAGACACCAAGTATTTGAAGACCCTACTAGCAAACAACTTAATTGCAGTAGACAAGCCTTGCCATCCCTTCAATAGATAAATAGCTGACACAGAAGGCATTAATTGAAATGGCTTAAATATCTGTGGTTTATTTACAGTCACAGGAGCTGCAACTGTTTGAGCATCCAATGGAAAGGGCTGGCTGAGTCCCTGCCCACCCTCCTTTTCCACACCTCCCCATACAACCCTGACTAGTCCCTTCAGCCTACCTACCTCCCCCTAGCTTCTTTTGGGAGCTGTGCCAGATCAGCGATTTTTTTATTTTATGTTGCCTGATTTATCTGTTCTGCAGAGCTTTCATTTCGACTTGGAGAATGTTCAAAGTAAAGCTCACCCTGTTACAGACTTAATTGGACCATATTTCAGTCCCAGTGTATCTGTTCAGAGTGGCTTCCTTATCCTGGGTCCATAAAGTTTTATTAAGTTATATATCAGTGAATATACATATATATCTCACTAACATGTTTGGGTTCTTTTCTTTCTTTTCTTTCTTTTATTCTTTTCTTTGTATTGTTTTTATTTTCATCATGGAAGAGACTTGTGTTATGGACCCAAGGGATAGGGACTAGAAGATATGCGTTTTCCTATCCTAGTTTAAACCAGGAAGGACCGGACTACATTAACCTCAATTTAGCACAGCCAATAGGTGTCAGAGTTGGGATTCTTCTAATTTCCATTTGGCTTATTGGTTGTGTTTGATATGCTAATTCTCAATGTGTACTCAGCCTCTCCAAGAACTCTGCTTTCAATTGCACAGCTCCTGGAGGGAAGGGAGAGAGAGATAAGGGATGGTTTTGTAAAAGAACACAGATTTACAGGTAAATGGTAAAACTGCTTTCTCCATCCTGTTTGGTAATTTGAAATATCATTTAATATTAATATGCAATGGTACCATGCCACACAGGGAGAAAACATCCTTTTTTTTCTCGGCCCTGATTTCTGTGTTTGATGGCCTAGATGGAAGACTCTCATTCATGGATCAGAGTCTGATGTCACATTTTTTTTTTTAATTTGCTAAAATAGAAGTCCCCTCTCTTGAGGTATCCTACATCTATTCATTTTCCTGGGTTGACACTGTGCAGAATCAAAATAGCAGAGGATTGTGAAGGAAGGCTTTCCTAAAGGTCATGATGGTGGTAAACCATTGATTATTGGACATGAGAATTGATGCTTAGTGGGTCTGCTAATTGAAGAACAAGCCACACTTTCTATTATACAAGGAAACTCACTTAGATTAATCCTAAGCTAGTGTCCACTGAATTTTAAAGGCTCATCAAAATTCTCAAGGCCAAGTACAACCCATTCTAGCAGTGCCTTAACCTGCATATATCCAATATATCAACTGGCTAATTGGATATACTGCTCAACATTAGGCTCTGGGGGAGCATTTTCCTAACAGAAGTTGGGCTCATCCTGTAGCTTTCCCTACCACATGGGTATTGATCATCTTTTCTTGCTGTATTCCTTGTTCTTTTACTTTGGGAAAATAATACCTTTACACAGACACACATACATAGACACACACACACACACACACACACACACACACACACACACACACACACACACCCCCACCATCACCACCACCGCCACCACCACATCAGTACCTGGAGGATGTTTACATGAGATTCTCTGAAGGAACAATTCTGAAGAAATAAGCTTCACTCAAAAAGGCCCTCTATTTAACCACCCTTCATAATTTCTTCTTAGGAACCTTTATTTAAAGTTTGCAGCAGAAAAGAACTGACCTGATCTAGGATTGTCTTCCTTCTCTACTGTAAGTCCTAAGACTTTAAACAACTTATTTCCACTCACCCCAAGTTTATGTGAAATGGATACAATTTCCTGACCCTATGAGATAACATGAGAGTTACAGGTAGTGTATGCAAACACTTGAGAGCCTGACTCATGAAAGTCCTATTCCCAATAACACCTCATTAGTGCTATCATTATCACATTATCATTATATTATTATTTTTTATTACTTTTACTGTGCCATATTATTAATTTTAGTGTTGTTACTTTGTTATTACTATCAGTATGCCATATTATTAATTTTATTATTGTTGCTGTTGCTGCTGCTGCTTTACAAGTGACACAACTAATTCAAGGGCTTAACTCACCAATGGTTATTTTTAAAGTTGATTTAATGAAAAATAAAGAAGCTATGAACATGCCCAGACTGCTTTGTAAGATATTAGAGGCAGAAGATGAGGACAGAGCTTTGTCTACTCAGGAATTTCTCTCTAAATGAGAAGAGCTAAGAGACAAAGGAGCATCTTTATCAATAAACAGCAATATACAACAAGGTGCTCTAAGTCAAGTGTATGTGAACTGCTGGGAAGCATGAAGGGAACTGTCTAACTGGCGAAATAAGGCAAGCATTGGGACCGGCATTTAAACAACCGTGGTATTACAGATGGATTAATGGACGAAAGTGCACAATGTTATTGGGAATAAAAGAAAGGAACAGAATTTGGAACAAAAGGAGTGATGCATATAATAGTCTAGACATGGATATGTGTTAAAGACAAGCTAGCTCGGTGTGATAAGAATATAAGGTGTGGAGGCATAAGTGGCTGAGATGTGAAATTGAAAATGTACTGTATTAGTTATTAATTCTTCCATAATAAGTCATCTAAAATTTGAGCTTGTAAGATAAAATTGTCACCATCTCTAGCATCTGTGGTCATGTGGTCAGGAGTACTGGTCTTCCATGGCTGATGCCGCTGCTTCCGGCCCTTGTGTCATACAAAGCTGCTTCATGGCCTCAGCCATGATCCAATGTAGACTGATCTGCTCTGGGGCTTACCTGTGTGATTGCAGAGAGGTTCTCTTTCTCACTAAGCATTGGCTTTTAGTCTTCCCCAGTTCCACACCATATAGACTTCTTCACAGGACAGCTTATAAAATGGTGTCAGTCTCTATTAGAGGGATAAAATAAGAAAGCAAGAAAAGAAATGCTGCCAGCAGGGTGGAGGCCAGAGGCCTTATCACATCTCAGATGTAATCTTTCATCACTTTTGCTATGCTCTATGCATTCAAAGCCCATTACTTGGCCCTATCCATAGTCAAAGGGAGAAGACTATATAATATGAATACCAGGAGGCAGGGGCCCCTGGGAACACCTTAGCAGCCTGCTTGCCTTGAGTAGGCTGGGCAAAGACTGTAAGAGCATCTTAATGTTTGCCCAAAAAACCTCTACTTCATGAGTAGTGGGAAATCCCTAAAGCTGTGTGAGAGGTGGAGATGATTGATAGGGTTAGATTCATACTTTAGATAACCCACTCTTGTTCCTAGGGAAACTGGGGTGCTCCTTAGGGTTCTTAGTCTCATTAATGAAATAATTTAAGAATGGAGTCAAAGGGAGGCTGAGGACAGTTTTATGACAGTTTAAAAGAAAAAAATCCCCAAACAAGCAAGCTGTAAATCTTGGTAACTGCCTGGAAGCAGAAGACAGAGAAGATTTGAGTTAGGCATGAGGTCAGCCAGGGGTGTTTCAGAACAAAAGATAAAGGAATCCCAAAGTATTAGAGACAACATGATTAGAACAGAATAAAATGAAAGAAAGTAAAGGTTTGCTTTTCTGAGAGATTCTAAAAGGTAAGTAGACTTAGAATGTGCTAGGGGATGTAATGCTGTAAGGATGTTATTTAATTAATTGAATTATTCTTCCAATGTCTTTAGTGTGGTTTAAGGTGAACCCACCTTCCTGGTCTCTTGACCAAGTGATTGATAGGTCTAGACTCTTCTGTTTTGTGTGGCTTGGAATTTGCTGTCAAAAAGCCCTAATCAAGGCTGCTGTAGGCTTCTGATGCAAGCTGGAGGAACAATCCTGTGGGACACACTGGAGTAAACAAGGCTAGCTTAGAACCCATGGTGGCTTTTATTCCTATTTCTTACCTGCATCTTAGTGCTGTTCTTCAAACCACACATATCTTTGTCTCTGCCTGCCAAGGTCCATTCTATAGAGATGCATCTGAGTCATCTCCCATAGTGCTGTCCTTACTCTCAGAGGTTGAGTTGGTATTCTACACTGTGGCCATTGCCCAGAGCTGCTGTAATCAATTATCACAAACTCAGAGGCTTAGATGACAGAAATGTATTCTCTTGTAATTCTATGGGACAGAAGTCTGAAATCAAAGTGTCAGTAGGACAAGGATCCCTTCCAAGAGACAAACCTTCCCTGTCTCTTTGAGGCTGCAAACACTTCCTTGGTACAAAGCTTCATTGATTCAGTATTTACCTCTGTCTTATCATAGCAGAATCCCCATTGACTCTTACAAAGATATTTGTTATTAAATTGGACAGGACAGTCAAGTATGCTCTCATCTTTAGAGCCTTAGTTTAAATAAATATACAAATGAAATTTAGTTTTGTTCAAGGCATTTGGTTAAGATGTCAAATGCATAACATTCACAGGTTCTAGAAGATGATGGGAACATGGATTTTGAATCCACTAGTCATCCTCTGCACTCCCTTTTGTTTCTGTGAAGCAAGTGATACAAGCACCTATTTATTTCTTCTCCAAGGGTAGCACGCATCTTCAGCAGGAACAACCCCTCCTGTGTCGATTGGAAAGAGGAAAAAGAACATACTTTTTATGGTTAGTGAATGTAAGCAAATAGAGAGGATGTCCGAGGTCTTAACATGTTATGGTGGACAGACAATTAATGGTACAAAGCTTAAGATGGTTCTGGAACTGGAGCATGGAAACAGAGTAGAAGTAAAGTGGGAGAAATTCTGAACTTGGAAGCTGCTCCTCAGAAGGAGAAACTATGTCATGTTCACTGCTGTTTATGTTTCACTCACTCACACATACAGGCACACACACACACACACACACACACACACACACAGGAACACACACAGACACACACAGGCACATACACAGGCACATAAACACACAGGCACACACACGCAGGAACACAGGCACACACACAGGCGCGTGCGCGTGCACACACACACACACACACACACACACACACACACACACACATATGTAAATTCCTAAAGTAGAAGTAGAGTAGAAATGTCTAAACAAGAGGTAAAGCTCTAAAGGGCAGCAAGACAAATATCCCAAATTGTATCAATATACAAAATGTCTTAAACACAAGCAAAAGTATACATACATAGAATGTGGCAAGAATAATGTGCATAAAACATCATAAATGGAAAGATTTCACACAATATAACAAAATATACAATTCTTCCAGGAAGGGAATAAACATAATTTTACATAGGTTACCACAGATAAGAATGCATAACAATGTAAGCTGTAATACTAATGTCTCACCCTTACTAAATAATTCACAAGAAGATAGGCTAATCTACTTATATCATCTGAACCATACCTTTCCCAACCATACCCTAGTCCTGTCTAAAAGAGATAACTGAGTTTAAGTATCATCTTCCATACCCAACCCCAAGTAACTAAGACCAACCATATGAAGATGAATATTATCCCTAAATTCCAAGAGTGGGGAAAGGGGCGTTGTTATCTTAAGATTACTTCCTGCTGAAATGGGACAATGATTTCTCCATGGGATCCTGTAGGAAGAAAATTTTAAGCAACCAAATTTCTCAACAGAACTGGCTGTAACATATGTAGGTAGTCATTGTGTGGCAGAAAATGTTTGACTGGAATTCTACTTGAAACTCTGGCCAGGTTGTAATAAGAAGGTGCACCAATACAGCTAGCTAGTCATGAGTTGTCTTTGTTATTTCTAGAGTTTATATATTATCCTTCTGTGGTCTTTGAAAGAGTTGAAGATAGATTGTTATGGTTATAGTTTTCCTTAGTTAGGATTAAAGATAAGTTACATACAGGACTTTAGACTCACAAAGATAGGATAGATGATATTTTCTTTAAGTCTTACAAGATGTTATGTGATTCTTATTTGATAACTGTTGTGTGGTATATTTTGCTATGTTTTTTTTTATTTTAGACAGAAAAGAGATGATGGGAGATGTTATTCTGTAAATATGTTTCTCATACTGGTTAATGAATAAAGCACTGTTGAGCCAATGGGAAAGCAAGATAGGCAGGGCTAGGAGACAAGGAGGAAAGAGGAAGTAAGAAGGAGGGGTCAGCTTGTAGAGCATGGAGGAAGAAGATACTGGTTCGTCGTGCTTGGATAAGATGACCACGTGGAAATACTTAGATAAGTAGAAATGGGTTAACAATTAAGACAGAGCTAGCCCATTAACAATGATAGTTACTGGCCCACAGGATTGTATCTCTGTGCATTATTGGGGGCCAGCAGAGCAGCAATGGTGGGACCGACCAGCAGCGGTGGTGGTGGGGAAAACCTGCATGTAACACAAACATAGGGCTCAATAAATTATTTACAGCTCCCCCAAAAATCGTAACAACAAATCTGCTTCTTGGTGCCTCTATGTTTCATTTAGAGGGGACTTGAATGGCCTGTCATACAGTAGAGCCATGTCAAGCCTGGCCTCAGTCTCCAGTTAATCTCCCCCTGTCTGTCTCTGCCCCTTATCCATGTGATACAGCATTTTGAATTATGTACTTTAATAGGTGTCTGTTTTACAGCCTGAAGTCACAACGTCTAACTATTTGAAATATCACTACTGCAGCCACGTCTCCCCTCAGAACTCTACATATTTAAGCAGAATTTCAGTTACCAGAAAAACTCATCTTTAGAGAGTGAAAGGGAGGGGTGGGGTGGCAAATCCACTGATTTAATGTTTTATCAAGAGGAAGAGAGTGTGGAGAGAGCTTACTGAACATCAAACGATCTTGAGTGTGGTGAATTTAGTGAGGCACATAGCAGTGTAAATTGGAAGATTTAAAAGCCTGAAGTTTAAACATCACTTTTGTTTTCACAGGCCCTAGATATTAATAAGACTATTGTGCAAATTATAAGTCTTTCCTTTGTAAGAGATGGTGAAATCAAATGTTTGCATGAACTAACAGAAGTTGCATTCTCCAAGGTGAACGCTTTTATCATCTTTGGGACCAAAAACAATATCTGGCAAGAAACAAGCTAAGGAAGGAACTTTCATTGGCTCATAATTTGAGAGGACACAATCTATGGCAGGGAAAGGATATCAGTAAGCATATCCAGGGACGCTGAAAACTTTAGTTGATTATTTCCTTTGTGGTGAACCAAGATGCACAAGGATCAGGCCAGACCCAAGCCAGGCTGCAGCCCCTGAGGTCTGTTTTCCAGATACATCCAATCTTCTATGGATTCCAGAATCTCCCAAAACAGTAGCAGCATCTGAAGACCAAGTGTTCAAATACATGAGGCTTTAGGGGACATTTCATCAAACCTTAACAGAAGGTTAAGATTGAGTCTCCCTTTGCCCGTATGTGTAACACAGAGCATTAATTAGAAAACCCCATGACTGTTGAGGAAATTAGATGTTTTTGCATGATTTTGGTATTCCTCATAATTCATCATAAAATGAAAATATTGTTATGATTACTTTGTTCATTTCTTATTGTGCTAGTGGATAATTGTATTAGCTCCCATTTAGTAAGTGCCTACTATAGGTCAGCTTACATAAAATTTATATCCGTTAATCCTCCCAAGCAGTCCCTCATGGTAGTGGCATTTAATCTGGAAATGTGGGAGAGATGAGCATAATGAATTGGAAGCATACATAGCTTTATCCAATTCCAGTCTGTTCTTTGATCTACACAGAGAGCTGAATGCTTATTGGAGATTTGATCTCCCTCTGTGCTACAATTGATAACTCTATATTTTAATCCTATTTTGCAGATAAAATGGGGTTCGGAGAGGTTAACAACTTGCCCAATGCAATGAGTAGGAAGTGCAGCACTGAAAACGGACGTCTTATCTTTCTGACTGAAAATTTGCTATTTTTAGGCTTGATATAGACAGGTTGTCTGCACTGGCATTTGGAGTTCTTTTTCCACCTGTAGAATGGGAAGAATTGTGCTGTCTCAGTGTTGCTCTACAATGAACATTGTGCTTTTGGGAAACCCTCTCAAGCATCGCATGTAACATTTAAAATCCTAATGGGATAGGAGTGGGGTATATGTGGAATTGAAAAAATAATCCAAAGCAAAACATAGTGTTGATTACAATTGCATTAATCACCAATCAGGCTAAAATCATGTCAGGTACTTACAGAATAAAGGGTAAGAAACCCTGAGTCACCACATGTGGGCTTCTATAACAGTTTAAAACACTGTGGACCACATTCAGTACAGCAAGATCCCATAAATGTCAAATAAAGGCCCATTCCTCATTCCCTGACAAGATAGGATAGCCATTGTAAGTCTTTGAACAACTCAATTGTCTCACTTTTCCAAAAATCATCAATGCCCTGATTCCCAGTGCACTGCAGTCTCCATTCCTAATTTTTCCCTGCAAATATTAACCATATGACCTGAGCATTAGCACATACTATGACCCTCTCTGTCCTCTGAGTCTATCTTATGTGGAGGTTTGAATGAGAATGCCCCCCATAGTTTCGTATATATGAATGCTTGGACCCTGTTGGTGTAACTGTTTGGGAAGAATTAGGTGTAACCTTGTTGGAGGAGGTGTATCAGTGGGGGAGAGCTTCATGGTTCTTGTCTCAGCATGTAAACTCTCAGCTACTGTTCCAATGCCATTCCTGCCTCTGCCTACACCCATGCTCCCTGACATGATTGTTATGAACTCACCCTCTGAAACTTTAAGCCCCTATTAAAGGCTTTCTTCTACATGAGTTGCCTTGGTCATGGTGTCTCATCGCAGCAACAAAGAAGTAACAAAGATGTCTTCTAATGTGCTGTCACTTTCTTTTTTTGAAGCAACTTGAATGGCTCTGAAGTTTTCCTACAACCATACCAAATCACCCAAGCAGAACACTCCCACAGTAGCCACACTAACTTACACTTGCTAACATAGATACTACTATGATTTGTTGGTGGAGTTCACTGTGGCCAACAGGGAGAGGAAAGGGTGGCAAAGCTTCCTCATATTCATTGCTTTGCTTCCAGACAGCAAATGCAATGTGACCAACTGCCTCAAGTTCCTACTGATGCCAATGCCATGGATTTCCTGCCACGGTGGACTGCATCCTTGAGCTGTGAGGCAAAATAAACCCTTCTGTTCTTAAGTAGCTTCTGTCAGAGTTTGGACCAGCAAAGAAAAAAGTAACTCCCATAAAATCTAAGCTAGATCTCTGCTCTGTCCTATCACTGTAGCTCAAAGTGTGTTGAATTTAATCTAAAGGAGCAGAAACACAAAACTGCTTGCTGGTGATACTGTCTTGTCTGTTCATCTACCTCCAGGCAAGAGCTGCCAACCATTCATCCCAGATATCAAATGTTCCTTCTTTTAATGATCATTACAATTTTTTTTAGTCCTAATATTGTTCTTGAGCACAGATGTACATTTCCCAGGGTGATTTATCATTCAGGTGAATGAAATAGAGCTCCACATCTCCAAATACCTAGCAAATTCTGCATATTCAACTATCTTTACTAGGAACACTGAAGACTCAGAGAGAAAACTAATGAACCCTGTTCTGCCTGGCTTCTCTCAAACTTGAACATACATTAAACAATATTTTTCAGCTAACATTTATTAGTAGTATTTGAGTGAGCCTAGTGTTCTTTAGAATCATCTCTGCAAAGATTAGGTGTGGTCTAATCTTTTTTTGATTGACACCCAGGACTTTATGGCAGCTGAATTGTCTATTCAATAATTTCAATCAGTTTCTTCTCTGTGCTCAGTGGAGAGCTGAGAACTATTTATTTTCCTTATAAAAAGGGGCTTAGTTTTCCCAAGTAAGGTTTCACTAGTAGAAGGTTCCCAGGGTCAGTTCAGTTTCTATGCACATCTAGGATGTATGGGATTTAAAGCATTCAATGAGGGAATGAAAGCAAATGTGTGAAGAAAGAAAATAAAACCCTGCACTTTAAACAGTCTGGTTAGGGGTGGAGGACCAAACCCACTGACTTCCATACTCCACTGTACTGCCAAGACCATGAGCTTTTCCCACCACTTCTTGCAAAGTGAGATACAATTTCTCATGCCATTCTTCATAGAGTTTACATTTGCTTGACTTCCTCCCTGATTTTTTTAAGTGACTTCCCTGAAGATCAGGAGAAATCTATACACCCATAAATCATGGGACTTTCTATAAAATTCTTTATTACATATGGGGGATATCTATCAACATCATTATCTCCTTGGAGGACATGGAGTACACACAGGTTCCAAAATTCGGTTTTCCTTTGCTCCCCGTAACTAATCCATCAGCAGGTTCTCATATTCAGTAATCAATGGTTTTCCCACTCCCATAATCCACACCTCTTTTCAAGCTACTGTCCTAGTTCTACTGGGACACTATAGCACCTACCCTGACTATTCTCCCAGCCTCTATCCTGGCCCATTTCAGGTATTTTCAATTCTTTTAAACACTTGATCTTTTTGAAACTCAAGTCAAAGCATGTCAGTTCCTTATACCCAATCACTAAAAGTTCCATTGTGCCTATACCCTGCTCAGAGTAAAGGCTTGTAAGGCTCTCTGTGGATTTATGTCACCACTTGATGACTTCACTGCACCCTACCAACTATTGCTTGTTAAAGCACTTTAAATCCACCCCTTGCCACTTGTTTTTTTCAACTAAGGGTGCGAACCTCATGATGATTCCTGGTGTCACAGCACCCTGAATTCCCAGAATGAATGGATGCTAACCTCAGAGATACATAGGAGCTTTAAGTGGTTAGCTTGGACTTTAGGGAAACACTCTGAACACCTCTCAATATACACATCTCAGGGGTTAGGCACAGGTGGTTATGGTGCCTAGGAATGGTCACATCAGCAAGACTGTTCAATGCATCCCTTCTGTCTGTTCTTTGTGGGACCACACAACAAACCGAAGTGCCGCACATCTTTTCTTTTGGTTGAAATTATCTCAGCTCCATGTGTTAACTCTGATTATATAAAGTCTGATCAGAATCTCTGGCTACCATTTATAAATGCCTTTGATTTTCAGACTTGGGGAAATGAATTAATTATCATGTAATACATGCAGATTAGTAGCCATTTAAAAAAAAAAAACATGGACTCCACAATTGGTGGAGGGGCACGAGCTGACTACAACCTATTGATCTGCAAGCCATTTTATGCAAGATGAGGACTTAGAGGCTCTAGGAGATTGACTTTCTCAAGGTCACACAGCTATTCACTGGAAGAACAAAGATGGGACCCCAGTCTTTGATTCCCAGCTCTGTGTTAGTGTGATCAAAGACACCATCAGCTGGCTGCAGAGGAGCCATATACATGCTGTATGTAACATTTGCATAACATATTACACTAAAGACAGGATCCCAACTGAGACTCTCAGCCAGAAAATAACAATTATTTAATCAGGGCTCTATTTCTGCATTTACTGTGAAGGTTAGGTTGGGATTCACTGCCTTGATTAAGGGCCCTGCTTACACATGAAAATGTTTACTGAGCAGAGCTCCCTGGAGTGAGATTCAAACTAACTTGTGACATCCACAGCATGTTTTCATGTCCTGAAAGCCGTGCATCGCTTTTCCCAGACCCAAATCTATCACTTAAAAAAATGGCTATCCTTTAGGGTAAATTGTAAACAGAGTTAGCCAAGGCAGAGTCCTTCCTCTGGATTGCTAGTGGCTTCTTGTTTTCAGTTTGAGTCTTTAAGCCTAATGGATATAAATGCACCTAGAGATGCAAAGTGAAAGACGTGTGTGTATTCAAAAGTGTTGTCCTACGAATTGTGTTTGAGCCTTAGAATGATCCTGCAGGGTGGGAAAAGATCATATAGTCTGTGTTTTATTCCTTTGGAGGCTAGAAGCTCTCAGAGGCTCAAAGACTTGTCCAAGCTCTCCCAGTTTCTTAATGAAGGAAGATGCTAAAATTAGTATGGTGTGTGTGTTGGTGGGGGTGCAGACAGGTTTCCTGGCTTACCATATTTCCACCTACTGAGAAGGGGTTGAAGTTAGAGTTGCCTTGTGAAATAGCTTCTGACTTTACAAAGCAGAAAGTAAAAGGGAAGAAAGGCCCCTCCCAAGGCCCCTAGTTATAGTCAATTGAGGCTGAGTCTGAAGTGGACAGCAGGGAGCTTTTCTCCTAATGCTGTTCTTGGTAGGGTACAGTGTGAGGTGGGTTTAGTGTCCCCTCTGTAGTCTGGCTGGGAACTCTAATTTACCCTGGCTTTGGCCCAGGCACCTCCAATCCATTTGGCTCACAGCTTCTGCATGGATAAAGCAGAGCAAAGGGAGCCTACTTATTTGGTGGCATTTGTAGGGTAGACAGATGAGAAAACACCTAGCTCCCTCCTGGCCTTTGTGGGTTTGTTTTTCCACTGATCAGACACGCATAAGAGAATTTTTGTACCCCAATTCTGGTGCAGGTAGACTCACATTCTCTTTGCTGAAGATGGCATACAACTCAGTGACACAAAACTTAGAAGTCCCTGACAAGAATGCCATTGTTTTAATGGATTCCAAGAAAAAGTCCATTATATGATCAAACATGTATTATAAGCATTATCAGTAGTATAAGAGACAAGTAGGAGATATCATTGATACCGCAAAATTGCCCAGTCTGTCTCTCAGGTAGATGACATGACATCAGGTCCCTGTCTCCACCCTCTTCTACCTAGCTGGTGGTGCTATGTCAGAGTTTGACTAAGCTCCTTCCAGTCCTCCCTGCTCCCCCCATCTTGATCAGACTCTTCCTGGGTCCATAGATTCCCCTCTCCTCTGCCCAGATCCCTTAACAGAATAGAATCTGCAGACTCCTATTGTGGGCCCAGGTCAGGGCCTTGCTGGAGTTGTCTCATAGACTTTTTCTCTTTCCTTCTCTCTTCTCCCTCCCTCTGGAGATCAGAAGTTCCTTTACGCAGACAAGCAATTTCCAGTGTGTTCTCCACATGGAGCTCTGTGGGTACAACATGAACTGCTGCTGTCGGGTAGCAGGCAGCTCCTATAATAGGACCTTATTTAAGCTGATTACCACAGGAGATAATGGCAAGTGATGACCCGAAATTGCTACTTTCCTTAAACTTCTGAAGGCAGAGAGCAAAGTTTCATCTTTATTTCCTTAAATAATTTGAAGGCAGCTCCTTTGAGCACTGCAGCGCCTCCCTGAGATTCTTATTGTCGATTAGCCTATCTGGTGTGCAGTGTGGTCCAAGCTTATTTCAGCCGGGGCTGGTTTGATAGTCCTGCCTTCACAAGATCATCCCCCAAAGGCTGATGCTCCCTGGTGCCTGCTTGCCCCTGGCTGCAACTGAGTCCTTGAGGACAGCTCTATTTTTTTTATTAGCGTCTCTCAGCTCCCATCTCAGGCCATTCTCTCTCTCTCTCTCTCTCTCTCTCTCTCTCTCTCTCTCTCTCTCTCTCTGTCTCTCTGTCTCTGTCTCTCTGTCTGTCTCTCTGTCTGTCTCTCTGTCTGTCTCTCTCTGTCTGTCTGTCTCTCTCTCTGTCTCTCTGTCTCTGTCTCTGTCTGTCTGTCTCTCTCTCTCTCTCTCTCTCTCTCTCTCTCTCTCTCTCTATCTATCTATCTCATTTTTATTTCCCAGTCTGGTCCTGTCCATTCTTCTCTCTCCTCTCTCCTCCTGCCCTATCTCTTCGTTGTTCATACTTCCTATCTACTCCATACTGAGTCTCTACATCCACCCCCTTTCCTCTCAAAGCCCACACCCCCTCAGTGTCCCCTCAACTCTAGCTTCAGCATGCCTGGGAACTCAGTGGAAGTATGAAAACTTCGTTATGGTTGTAGGAGTGAGCTTTGACTTTGTAGAGCAAAGGTGATCTGCAAAATCACACAGGTGAGGATGAGAGGTCTGCTTTTGAGGGGATAAGCTTGTGTGAAGGTGGATGAAGGCTATAGGGAGGTTGCTTGAGGTAGGCTGGCCCACAGGGACAAAGCCAGGATTCAGAGACCACTGCTGAATCAACAGAGCTCAAAAGCAAAATGGAGATGTTGGCAGCTACTGTCTGATTCTGGGACAATAAGGAGGGAAAACCCATCAGTCACAGATAGACTGCTCTGTAGCCTGTTCCACTGCACAGATAGAAAAGCACCAAGGAGAAAGCGAAATGCCAATCAATCTCTTAAAGGTGCCACTGACTGCATCTAATATTCTGGTAAGTGGCAGAGGAAGACAGGTGATGACCACTTCTCTATGGGTTCTTTAGGCTGTGAATGGAAAGAAGTGTCTTGATAAACACATTACACCTCATGGGGAGTAGGAGAAATTCAATTAGGTTTGAATGAGAAAGGTAACTTGAATATCAATTAATTGTCTAATTGAAGATAATGGAGACCTGGGGCACCCTGCCAGGTTGATTCTCACACCCAAATCCAGAGATTTTCCCAGGGATTAAGGATGCAATTTAATTACACCTTCCTATTAGATGAGATGCTGATTGCATTAGGATATTTGAGTTAATTACATAGTTAATTACACAGCCAATAACTCCTCTTCCCTAATAGCATGCTGACTATGGGCTGGTGCCACAAATGGGTTCTCTTTCCCTAAATGGGAGCACTGGGAGCCCAAGGTGGAAGAAGTGCCTTGAGCAAGGGGACTTGTGAATACTAATAGGGAATTACTCTCATTGTCCCTTGTTCTTGATGAACAATAAATTATTCTAATAACATTTGCCATTGTATTCATTCATTATCTAAGGATAATTAGGAAAGAAGAGCTTCCTGAGGCCTCCCCAGAGACACAAAAGGTTGCACCTATGGGCTACCTTCATCCACCAGCCTTCTCCAGGGAAGCATCCCTTTCCCATCAGATGGATAGACGTGGGGCTGGATTTGGCCCTGTCTATCATCTCCAACTGCACACTAAGCTACAAGTGAAGTTTTAGAATTTTAGTTGTCTTATCTGGGGAATATGGAGGGTCTAGAGTTAGAAGCAAGTGGCCTGGGAATTTCTCTAATGACATAGAACAGTGCCCTAGGGCCTGGAGTTCAGAATCATTTTTGTTGTTGGGTACTGGGGGACCTCTCAACTCAAACTGCTTTGTTGTGGTCTTCACCTTGTCAGCTTCTCTTGATACTATGAAAAACTATATGCTGAGTGTCAAACAAACAAAATACCATAAATTTATTTTTAATTGTGAAGGCTGAATAATCCAAGGTCAAGACATTGGAATCTTCAGCACCTGGGAAAGACTATTTACCTTCTCATTCATGGAAATCTTCATTCTGGTATCTTGCATGATGGAAGATATCTGAGCGGTGTGTGTGTGTGTGTGTGTGTGTGTGTGTGTGTGTGTGTGTGTGTGTGTGTGTGGTGTGCACCTGTGTGTGCAGGTGCAAGCATAGAGGCCAAAGGGGCAGGTCTTGTGCCCTGCTCTAGTTGTCGCTTCATTCCCTTTTGATGAGATATCTCACTGAGTCGGGAGGTAGGACAGTGATAGAAAGCTGTAGTGTCTCTCCACAGCCCTGGGGTCACAGGCAGATGCAGCCACACCTGGCTTTTTCTGTGGGGACTGTGCAATTGAACTCATGCTCTCATGTCTGCGCAGCAAGTGCTCTTACCCACCCAACCATATCCCTAATCTTTCTGTGTGGATTTTAAGAATAAAATACACTAATCCTATTCACAGGGGCAGCAGCCTTACCATCTAACCACTTCCCAAAGGTTTTTGCTTCCTAACACCATCATATTGATGATAGGTTTAAACACAAAGGATTCAGGGAGGACACACATTTAACTTATAACAGCTTTACTCAAGGTTGAATGGTTTGAGTTTTAGATATAGCTCAAAATGAAGTTCAACTCACCCAGCAGGCTGTCGAAACTATCAGGGCTGAAACATCCCTGATTAACATGAATTTCTGGACCTATTGTTATTTTCTGTTACACATGGACACAAGAAGACCATATGTGGAAGGAGCTATCTTCTTCTACACCTGCTGAGTTGCTTTCCTTCACATAGGTGGCAGATGGTGGCATCTCCAGTGAGAATGATGGTGTTGGGTCTGGCCAACATCTACTGGAAAATATTTTGCATGAGGAAGTCAGTGGCCAGACTCACTGTAAGTAAAACAGAGAACAAGCCTGTTTTATGGTCTTCTAGGTAAGGTGTCTTAGAGGCAGTCAATTATCAGCAGCTCATAGTGATGCAGAACTCACTGATGGGGACAAAATGAAAGCATGTAAGAATTTACTCAAACAAAAATCAAGCTTTGTTATCTAAACACCTTATCTTCTCCACTGCCCCAGCCCGAAACATGTTCTTGCTCTAATGATGAATACCTTCCCCATAGAGCTTCCTTCTGGGATTGACAGCACTGTTGTACCACTGATGGGGACATTAGGAACACTCCTCTGAAGGCTTTGCCCATTTTATTCAATTCCTTCTGCCTCTCTAATGCAGTGGTCCTATCTCCCCCGCCCTGAAGTGTGATGATGCTTTACTCACATACCTGGTTACCCCATGGTGAGTATGATATCTAAGGACACTGGTCCAGCTTTGTTTTCTCCACCTTGAATGGAATCACATACTCAGTAAATAGTTGCAAAACAAAATCTTCTATGTTGCCCTGGGTATTTCAAAATTGAGATTTTCAGTTGTACAAGAGGATTGAGAGTCCTGGATTTTTCTTGCTGGAATTTCGATGATTCTGGCCATCTTACATCACCTGCTCAAGACTCCCCTTAGGTCTTTGCTGGTCACCAGACCTCCACAACCCTGAAGTCTTTGAACATCAATTACCAAGTGAAACTTGACAAGGATTTGTGAGAAGATAGCAATACCCCATACCTTACATTCCCCATCTAGGCCCCTTCGCCCTCTTCAGAACCCCCATAAAGCTTTACAACATAACTGTGCTGTGTGTTTCCTGGAACTAGGTCACTACCAAACCATCCATCTTGTGTCTTCCTACCTTCTCATGGGAGCCTGACTATGAAATAAATGATGCTGCTGAGAATTTTATTCCTAACTAACTTCTTCAATACCCCTTTAAGGAACAAGGGTCCTGTTTTCCATTTCAGAGAGTCTAGCAGACTCAATTAAGATTCAGAATTAATAGTTAGCAAACCCTCAAAGTGTTCCACACACTGTTTGCTTTGAATAAAGCCTCCTTCAAAGGCCTTAATGCACTGGCTCTTAGCTGGAGGTGGCAAATATCCCTGGGGACATAGAGAAATGGTTGGAAATTTACTGGTTGTCACAAGGGCTGCCTGAGTTACTGTCATCAAATGAGGTGACTACAAGGATATTAAATGTTTTGCTATGAATTGTCCCATCCAAAATGCCAGTGGCACCTTATTTTAAATCACAGCAATGAAAATAACAAATACCTACTGTAGAGCCTTGAGTTAAACGGGGGGGGTCCTTGTTCTGAGGACATAAAATCATAATAGAAGTGACTATTTATCCCATATAGACTCAAAACTGTCTCATTGAACTTCCTGACCTCCTCCAGGCCAACCTCCCTTCCCTCCAAGGCCTTGGTCCTGAGAAATTCCAGAGTAGCATCATTAGTGGCCAGAGTTCCTCCTAGAAAGCACAGGATAAGGACAAGGAACCCAATGAGTTATTTCCCCATTTCAGTCATCTCCATTGGTGACCCTGGCAGGTCTCCCACTAGGAAGGCAGCTTCATGTTAGAAAGAGTGCTGAGGTGGACAGTTTCTGTGGCTGGATTAAGTTCAAGGGTTCCCTTCTGATCACTTGAAGAGTTTAGACCAAAGAGGGCAGACAGTGGCTGTAAGCCAGCTTGTCCTCCATGGAGTCCTCAGTCATCTGAGGCAGAGGGCATCTACTTGGAAATGTTTGTTTCTGAGGGGAGGCAGAGAAAGCTACTTCCAGTTGGCATTTCAAGTGTGCTTTTGAAACTGTGGTGACGCAATTGTTCAAGGAATGAGCAGCAGGCCATACTCCCATCTTCCTGGATTCTTTCCAGAAGGTGAGGTGTGGGTTTGAAGTCCTATCCTCTTCAGGTGAACATTCTAGTGGCACAGATGAGATAATAGAAAAGAACCCAAATTGTTCAGAGTCCTTGGTTTCAGGCAATTGAAACTCACTAGGCATGAATGGAATTTATTCACAGAATAACCTATTTGTCAGGAGTGTGACAAAAACCAAAATCAGAGAATAGTCTAGAGGAAAGTAAAGTAGCAGAGTGACACTAGAGCCCAAAGAGTCACAAATGCTGACATCTGCTGCCATTTTGCCTGGCTCCTCTGGACACTGTGTGTTGTCGTGTTTACACAGGCATCCCTTGTCTTAGAGATGTCTTGATGCTGCTATAGCAGCTACTTTCATCTGTCTCCTGCACTTTCTGTTTGCAATTGCTCATAAGAGAAGCAATAGTGGGTTCGTTCACATGGTCATCCAAGCATGGATCAGATTCCCCTATCTTATTTCAGAGAAGTCCAGGAGTACGCCTGGTCTTTTCAGTTTGTATAGTAGAGGGTATATCCTGTGTCTGTGTGGTAACATGTCATATCCTCATCCTTTTTCTTTATCTTTACCCTGTGTGTGTGTGTGTGTGTGTGTGTGTGTGTGTACGCGCACGAGCATTTTAAGACAGTCTTGGGTAGCATAGGCTGTTATTGAATAAGTTAACTCTCTCTCTTTCTCTCTCTCTCTCTCTCTCTCTCTCTCTCTCTCTCTCTCTCTCTCTCACACACACACACACACACACACACACACATCTACGGTATAGGTATGTGAGTATGTTTATGTGAGTATGTGCATACAGAGACCAGAGGTTAGCAGCAGTCATCTTCCTCAGTTTTTGATGATGGGTTGCTCACTGAACCTGGAGCTCATTGATTGGCTGTGCTGACTCAGCAATGGACTCTAGAGATGCACCTGTCTTCATTCCTCCAGCACTGGAGTTACAGACAACATCATCATGTCTGGCATTTTAAGTGGGTTCTGGAGATCCAAGTTCAAGCGCTCATTTGTGCATGGCAAGTTTTACTGACTGAGCCTTTTTTCCAGCTTCTGGCCTTGGACTCTTGATCCTTCTGCCTTTACGTCCTAAGTACTGGGACTAAAGGGACTCTGTTGCTGTAATGGAATATGCAATTCTGGATAATTTATAAAGAAAAAAAAGGTTAATGCATCCCTCAGTTCTAATATCTAGGAAGCCCACGACTGGGTAAGGCATATCTGTTAAAGGCCTCATTCTGCTTTAAATTTTCATAGGAAACTGAAAGTCAAGTAGATAGGAACACATGGGCCAAATTCCAATATTATCTCATCTATCTATTGCCAGGAGAAAGGCTCATTCATGAAAACTTCTTCCTCATGATACACACACCTTCAGGAGGCCTCACTCCCCAGTGTTGCCTCACAGAGGTATTAGTTTCTAACACATAGGTTTCAGTGGGAGACCTACTCAGATCACAGCACATATTACAGGAGATGCTCTGAATATAGGAAAGACATTCAGAAGCCATCCAAAAATACATCACACTGCAAGCAGACTGCAGGGATTTCTACTACAAGGAATGCAAATCAGTACTGATAATCAAAACAAGAACAGATAGGGGAGATATAGGATACTAAATTCTTGTCTCTGAAGCTGAGAAATTAAGTGAGATTTTTCTCATTCCACTTCATGGGATCAAAGAAGACTTAAGGGAACAAAAATCACAACATTGCAAATATATTGTCAGGCAGAACCTAAAATTTAACCCCACCCAACCCCTACCACTGCTGAAGGCCATGCTCAGCTTCCAAATGCTTATCAGCCTTGTAGATAGAGTGTGTTCAGGCTCTCCTGGAAGAACCATCTGGAAAGGCCCCAGGAACACACTTGTTCTCTGAGTTATATTGGTTTAATCTAAGGCTACCATAACCCACTCTCCTCTGCAAAAACCCAGCAAATAGAATGGCTGAGGGGAAATGTTGGGAATGGGGAAATCAGCTACCTAAACAGAGAAAGATAATGCACAGGAATATGAAGAACTGAATTGTCATTTCCAATTCCACTCCACTCCCTGTGCCATTATGTTTTCTAGGTTCCCACTTACTCTTTTGTGCCTCTGCCTTCACCATGAACACATGTTGTACCTAAGAAACGGCCTCAAGCAAAATGATAGACAGGGGAGATAGAAGCCAGAAGTGGAGTCCAGACATTCCTCAGCATCATTACAGATGCATAGGTGCAAATAAGCAACACCTGTAACAGAACAACACGATGATCCTTAGTTTGTTTTTTCTTTCAATACTTGACTTAAGCCTCAGAATTCAGCAACATAGAAATCAGTTCCTTCCCAAGAAATACACGTATATTCACACACATGGGCACACACACACAATCATATAAAGCACAGCCATGCTCACATTTTGCATTGTCTGCTCATTAACTCTTGGTATATATTATATAACCTCCCAGAACCCTTCCACACATGATTGCATAGTTTTCTCTCCCTCTCTTCAAACACTTTTAGCGTCTCTCCTGATCATGTGACCAGGGTGCAAAGCTTGTTAACTGTTACTCCTCTTGTGGGTTAAGCCAGCACTCAATAATTTGGTTAGTGAAGCTGGATGGATACTAGAAAAATCCTGTTGGGGCCCCCCACTCTTGGACTTTCTCAGCAACCCCAGAGTTCTGGGAAATTAACATGGGCATACCACAGAATGTCAGAAACCAAAGCCAGTGTGGGTAAAGCACTCTAAGTGTACAAAACGGGGAGAGTGGGAAAATGAGACAGCTAGCCAGAAGTCAGCCTTGTGCTGGTGAGGATTATGCAGAAACAAATGAAGAAAGCCAGTGGCATCTCAGAAGCATATATACTCGGGAGCAAGGATCAAGAAAGGAGTCTGGTTGATGATTTTGATGTCACATGGTGCTCGTCATCAGCCAACATCTCTGTGAGATATAAGTTGGGACAGATTTGGGCAAACAGTACAGCTTCTCATCACGCCAAGCATCTCCAACTGATTAGGCCTGATTAGGGATGTATGTAGGATCTGAAAAACCCTTGACTGGAGAAAAGCCACTTTGTTGTTCAAGCATCTTCAGACATGTTTGGCATAGCGATATCTGATGGGAACAGTGAAAATCATGAGTCCAGCACAGCTGTTTGACAAAATCCGACAAAGCTGAGCCTCATAACGGCCACTGCCACCTTTAGTTTTCATCTCCACCTGTTGCATACTTGGGAGACTTTAGATATTTGTACAATTTAGGGACATTGGATCAGTGGAAATTTTTTTATGAACCATTTATGCCTTTTCCCAGGAGTACTGTTTCTAAGTTTCCCCAGGAAAGTCCTGAACATGCTTACCCCTCCCATTTTTACCATTTTTACAGATGTATTCTTGTCTTCTTGAAGTTCTTCCTCATGTCTTGGAGGTTTTGACACACATAAAGAAGCCAGAGATCTCATTTGAGGCTATGAGACACTCTTGAAACATCTGTCCCTATACTTACACAGAAACAAGTTATTCAAAGTGAACTCACAAAGGTCAACAAGATTTAGTGGGCTAGAGGAGTTAGCCACAGTTCAGATTGCAAGCCTCATTCCAATATATACTCTTGCAATTTAGTGGCATATAGAGCAAAAAAAAAAAAAAAAACAAAAAAAACAAATTAGATTAATTGAAGTTACCTCTGCCATACACAGAGACTAACACTGATTGGCAAAGAATGATGTAGAAAGATGATGAAAGTATTCTATAAAGATGTAAAATATAAACATTATTTTATGCCAGAATTTGAATAATAACTGCAGCAACTTTGATCTGAGGATATTTCTTGGGTATTCTGACCATTAAGAGTTAATAATACGTTGCTTGGCAGTATGCTTGGGATGGCTTGATCTAATACCCTTATACCCACAAGACAGGTTGTCCTATGCCTCTAGATTCTTAAAAACTGGGTTTTGGGGTTGATGAGTAAAAATGGTTATGAAATATATCTGTTTATAAATGGTGGCAAAACTTGAGAGGAAATGATTAGAAATGATAACTCTGTTCTGTCATAGCTTATTAATGATGACTAAAAGATGAGCAAGAGGAACTGAAACACGTGTTCAAAATCAAAAGTGATATGATCTATGCTTTGGAACAACAGGAATGTATCCCTGCTTAGTAAATTCTGTATAAATAAAGAAGCACTCTGGCTGCTTGTCAGTCAGGCTGCAAGATTCTCCTAACCATCATGACCTGGCTCATCTCCTTCCTTTGCCAACTCCTTACACCCTCTAGTGGGACCTGTCCACCAATGGGGATGGCTCCCAGTACATGCTGAACCTCAGCGTTGCATTTCTATAGAAGGTTTACTTCTCCTGTATCATTTGCATGTTTATGAGGCTCTGCGTCCCTTGCTAATGATTTCAACTTTGCTGGTGAAGGTAATGGGACGACTGATGAGGGTGCCATGAAATCTCCAGTCTGTGTCATCCCAGTGGCTGGGAGCTGGGGCTTAGATGACACAGATTCAGGACAGGGAGGCTTACAGAGGGAGGAGCTGTGGTGGTGATCAGAGTTCCTGATGGCTGCATCCATGCCAGAACTCCGGGAGCTCTGAAGCGTGAAGGGAACATGAGGCAAATACTCTGAGGAAGCACTCTATCACCAAGAGACAAAGAATTGATTATGGCTCCTGAGCAGCTGATTGCTCAATTTCAGGTGCAGTGGATGATTTATTTAGTAGATTCCTTTCTGCCGGGAAGACTGAGATCCCAGGTTCGGAATCCTGGCCATGGGAAGAAAGTAGGCAATATATCCCTGCTAGGAGAACAGGCACAGACTGGCCTGGGACTGTCTGGGATCAACTGACTCTTGGCCAGGGGAAACCATCTTTACTCCAGCATTTAACTACACAGGCATTTTGAACCTTAGTGTTGCATTCCCCACAACACTTATTTATCTTGCGTTCTCTGCCTGTTTATGAGGTCCTGCATCTCTTTCTAAAGGTTTCAGAATGGGGGCTGAGGTGAGAGATGGCACTGATGAAGGTGAGGAGAACAGAAAGGATTAGGGACCAGGGGAGGGCCAGGGATGGATACCCAACTCTGTTCTCTTTGTGCTTCAGGGTTAAAGCTATCCATTCAGCTCACAGGTCCTGAGCAGGAAGAAAAATCCAAATCTTTTACTTATGGAATAGCTGTGTAGTCAGAGCGAGAAAGTGCTGGTAGAGGCATAGCCAAATGATGGGAAGACTGGCTGTTCCAGAGACTCAGTGTTAGCCAGCAACTACAAGGAGTAGAAAGAAATGGTGACTTGCCCAATGTTGAGCAGGAGTGGGATTACATCCAGGCCTAACTTCCAGGTTTATATACTCTCACTAAGTCTAAAGTGAGTAGTTAAAACTGTTGGTCCTTTAGAATCATGCATGGAGGAAGCACTTGGTCAGAAATTTCATTCTGAGTTCCCATTCCTCATCTTCCTAGCCATGCCATCATGGGAGGACATGCATAGTTCTCTTTTCTTCAGCATTCTAGAAAACAAAACCAAGCCATCAAAGCTTCCACCAGACCCCCCCCATTTCATGAGATAGTGTGTGAAGCCCTCAACACAGTATTAATGTCTGTTAGCTGTTCCAGTTAAACAAAAGCATTGAGTGTTTTAAAGAAAACATTATATTTAATACTTGTTCTCCAAATTTCCATGTGCTAACATTTTACTCCCTAGCATGTTACTACTGGGAGGAGGTAGTAACTTCTAGAGGTAGGGCCTGTTGGGAAGCCTTTTTCTTATAGAGGGTGTGCTCTAGAGAAGGATTAAAGAACCCAGATTCCTTTGTTTATCTGTGATCATGATGTGACTGCCTTTGCTCCACTGTCATAAGCCCCCTCTCACCACAGGTCCCCAAACAGTGAGGCCAACTGACTATGAACAGAAATGTTCAAAACTGGTTGTTCTTTATCATATCTAGGTTTCTAACACCAAAGGAAATCCCTGGATGACATCACCCTAATAGGAGCCCTTGGAAAGAATGATCATTTTAATTTTTACAAAGTAAGAAAAATTCCCATCTTGTCCTTGGTTCAAATCTTCATTGGGTGTATTTTTGTTAGAGCAATATGCCTGAGATAACTTGTGAATAATGAGAAGGTACTTGTGTTGGCTCACAGCCTTGTAGGTTGCATACAAGGTCACTTCACCCCATAGCTGTGGACCTGTAGCAAGGTGATGTATGGCAGAGGGAGTGGTTGGTAGAACAAATGTTTACAAGGCAACTAACCAGAAGGCAAAGGAAAGAGGAAAAGAGTGTCACAAGTTTAAGTTCATACCTCAAAGATCTGAGGACCTTGTGTTAGCCCAAAACTCTATCTATGGATTTATCACCACTTCCTAATAGTGGTAAGCTAGGAACAAAACCTTTAAAACACAGACCTTTGAGGGATGCTCCTGACCCAAATAGAGAATCTCTGTCATCACAATGAGAAAAGTTAGAATTAGAGAGAACAAGAACAATCCCTAAGGCCACCAAACACTATAATTAAGTTATCCAAAGACCTGGTGGTTGGTCAAAACTGGACAGGCTCAGCTCTGAGCTGTTATTTGTCTAGAAATAATTTATACCATTGAGAGGGAAAACAAGCGGTGAACGACATGGCAACTGCAAAGATCAGCATCTGGGGCTGAGCCTGCTAGAGCACAGGGTGGCACAATAGGTTAGTGTGCCAGGTCCAAAGGCCGGAACATGTAAGCAGGTTTTCTGACCATGGAGTTCCGAACCCTGGCCAGCAATGGCCTCATTGTTCCACTATTATGTAGTTGTTCTGATTCCTGTTTCCAAGGCAAGTTTGTCCCCTAGTCACAACATTCTTTTCTGCTGGGTTTTCATGTGGTTTCTGTGTCACATGAAAGCAGAATCCAATAGCAGGAATCTGACAAGAACATGGCAGGATTGAGGAATGAAGCAAGGCTGTAGACTTCTTGGAAACTCTCTTGTGCTCAGAAGAAACTAGGAAGTAGTCAGAAATATGTTTGTTGGCAACATGGTGACAGGGAGAAACTTCCTAACTCCTGACCTACCTGACTCATGCTGATGTGTGTAGATGGTTTGACTTTCAAACACCTCCAGAGTATTGAAATGATGCTCCTGATGTATACCTGCACCTATCTGGGGTTTATTGTGCAGTTGAAGACACAGCTAAGCCATTGTCAAGACAAAAAAGGCAAGGCCCACACCCACTTTAATACAACAGAGTAATGCGGAATCCTAAACCCACATCCCAGCTAATCATGGCTCTACTCCCTTAGCAATAAGAGGGCTTGCTTCATCTGGGGGTCCCCGTGCTCTGTAACAGGGGTGACAAACTGTCAATTCAACTACCATGGAATGTGGGGCTGTGGAATCTGGATTCTTTTATATACATAGATACCACAAGAATTTCTTTCAAGGCCACTAGGAGCTCTTCACCTCATAATTAGGGACACGTGTTCAGTCTGAACCTGGCTTTGCTACTGGTTACCTGATAATTTGCACAAGTTTCTAGCAAGCTTTAAAACCCATGTCTCAGTAAATGGTGTGAGTGTGAAGTCTGTAAACTGCTGAGCAGTACACATAGAAACTGTCCAACTGTTCCTGCCAATGAGGAGGATAAAGGGAAGGAAATGTTGAACACAACCATACATGTGCATTGAGCACTTACTGTATACTCCAAGCTTCAGTGAGCACTTACTGAATGTTGTCATGAATGATTATTTCTGAAAATAGCCTGTGTCTAAAAGACTGATTTAAACTGAAGAAATGTGGAAGATTGGAATGTTATAGGTTTAGAAGCTAATCTTTGCCTGGCTTCAGCCCCTGGAACAGTCATGCCTGGCCACCTCTGTGTCAGAACTAACATCCTGTGACTAAAGATAATAACCTCTTGAAAACTATTAGCCTTCTACTAGCTTCCACCAACCCAAAATCTAAGAATCAGATAACATCAACAGCCTTTAGAAAAACTGTTCCCATCTTGCTGTAAAGGCACCTCTGATAAACTACCAATGTATTTTAAACTTGCCTTGATTTATGACTTTATTTTTGTTGTTGCTGTTGATCCATAAAACTATAATGTTTTAAAACTGCTTCCACATTGAACGATGGAATCTGAAGTAACTTAACTATGGGTTCCTGGACCATGGCCATTCAAAGTAGCTCCAGAATGAACTATCTCTTGTTCGAGTTAAAATGAGAGCTGCTTAAGTATGCATTGATACTGAACTGTGCAGACTATACACTACATGTGAGTTTTGTTTCAACTACTTTTATGAATTGATCATCCCATCCATCAGATATAGCCACAAGAGGAGACACGGAAGAGGTGTGGAGAAACTGTTAATTACTGACAGGGTTGAGAGAGAGACTCACCATATAATACAGGGAGCGAACACATGGAGGTAACTCCATTGAGGTAGTTCAACCATTGAGGAACTGAAAGAGCTTTAGGAAGGTGTCTTCCTTCAGGTTCACGGTAGAGCACACAAGCCAAAGGTGTGAGAGGATTCCGACATTGTATTTGAAGGTCCCTGGGTCACTGTTAAGGGTGAGTAAGAATGGGGACCCAAGCCTCATCACTCTAGGCAGCATGATCACCATCTGGGGAGGTGTTCACACCTGGGTATGAAGTTGCTGAGACAGCGAGAAAATAATATGAGGTCTTAAAGTATTCAGTTCACACTATTCTAAGTGTTTCTAGATGTTTGGGCATATTTAATCTTTGCAGCAGCAGTGAAAGATTAGCTATAGTAATGAACTTTAATAACCAGACTCCCTTTACCCACTCGTTTCACAAGATTCCTCCTCCTACCAATAATAATAATGATGATCAAAATGAACTGTTTTTTCCTTATGATTTACTTTCAACCCACTATGTGATCACCATGTTGTGCTATTTCTGAGCCAACCATGCATCCTGTCCTGGGGAATTCTGAAAATGCAGTGAAAACAAGCTTGGAACAAGCCAGGAGCCCTTGTTATTTCCACTGCAGACCTCTCAACAAGCCTATGGCCAGGTAACATCCAACCATGGGAGAGACTTGTGCAAAATCAGCAGTTACCCTCTCAACTACAGAGTAGGACAAGATCTAGCAAGCTGACCCTGGATTCACAGGAAATAAATACAATTTAAGCTATGCAGGTTTGAAACAATTAAGGGGTGATGTGATAAAATTATATACAGGGAGTAACTGTGTAATTAACAGAACTCACAGCAGGCCCATTTTAGAACTAGTATATAAACTCAGGTTGCTCAGATTTCATCTACTTTCAAAGTAGTGACTATGACTCCGGGAGCTGTCATCTTCTTCTTCCACTAGTGGGCGGGGCTGTGTAGAAAGTTCCATTCTCATGTCTGCAGACAGAGAGTTCATTTATTAGGAGTGTCTGGACTTTCTTGTGACAACAAAATGACACTGAAATCCCACTAGCTTGACACAGAAGGTTTATTTCTTCTTCACGTCACTTGTTCATTTGGGTCAGGAAGCCATATCTTATGATCACCAAGAAAGAAGATGTCTGGGCTAGAAAGATGGCTCTGCTGTTAAGAATGCATACTGCTCTTACAGAGGCCGCAAATTCACACATAGAGCAACTCACCATTGCCAGTAACACCAGCTCCAGGGGATCCAGCATTCTCTTTCAGCTTCTGCACACATGTGCACTTAAGTACACAAACCCACACATAGACACACATACCCATCATTATATTAAAGAAGAAGAGGAGGAGTGGGAAAGAGGAAAAGATGAAGAAAAAAGGGAATGAACAGGAGGAGTGGCAGCCTGGGAATATCTTACATCTATTTGCCCATGTCCTATTGGCCAGAAAGTAAACCCCCACCTAAGCCCAATGGGATCTGAGGAATGCAGTCTTCCTGTCTATACAGGAAAACAAATCAACACTATTGGCCCTGCAAAAGGCTGTGGATGTATGCATAAAACTTGTAGGTGCTTAGAACTTCTGCAGCTCCTCTGCTTGTCTGGGGTATCCAGCTCTATGTCTACCTGATGGCTGAGACCTGAATGCTTTGGTTTTCTCCAGTGTCCCCTTGAAGCAGACTGCCTGTCAGTCTTGCCTTGCTGAACACTCAGAACATGACTAACCTGCCTTAAATTTCACCCCATTTCTCTGGTTACAGCTTTGTTTGAGGCCAATGTCCTCAGACTTCCCATTTTATTAAATACCACACAGAACCACTTTGTTTTTAAAGATGCATGAAATTTCAGGAAGCTTGCAGCTCAGCTGGGAGCCACCAGGAACTGTGACACTGCATGAGTCTATCTAGCACCCTGCTCATCCCATCTTGTGAGTAGAGGAAGTTAGAACTCAAGACAGCAGAGACACCTACTCAAAGTTAGATTGCTAGCTAGCTATTCTTGGTGGGACTACCTGGAGACCAGTCCTGAAAAGCTTGAATCTGTGAATGGGGTAGAATGATATAAAGGGCCCTGTGCCAGTACAGTCAATACAGAACATTGCCTTGATCCATATTCTGAGCCAAGCTTCAGTGAACAAATACGGCCAATGGACATTAACTCCAGTGTTCCTTGGTGGAAGTAGTTACAAGGACTTTCATAGTCACAAAATAACAGAAAGCCATCAATCAATGCGTTTACCACACACGTTCTAGCCAGTCTGTAAGATCTTCAACACCCACGTGTCTTTTTCCCAGGAAACTTCAGTTCACATGAGCTTATGAGTAGCTCATGAGAAATGGCTTCCTACTTGTCCAAGGCCCACTGAGCCTCCTCCTTCTCTGTCCCCGGGCCTTCCCCCTTCTTTCTTTTTTCCAGACCTATGAACATTATTTCCTTCCTGAAGTTTCTCTGACAGTGTGAGCTGATTGCTGCTGCCTGGAAGAAAGTGAATGTGTGGAGGGGACAGGCAGGTGGCAGTGGAGGCGGGGGAGGGGCTGAGACAGCTAGGGCCTCTCACCTAAGAAGATGAGGTATTCAACAGGAACAATGCAGAATAACTAGGAGGAGGAGGAAGTGGCAGGCCTGTTTCCCAGGAGACCGTCTCACTTCTCTGCTCCCTGTACCCTCTGAGTCCCTCATCCCCCACCCTCAGAGGTACTAGACTTCCATTTCCAGGACCAGTGTATGCCATTCAGAGCCACAGGCTAAGAGAAGCTGGGATGCGGCATATGCTTTCCTCTCCTCCTTCCTCAGAGTCCACTGCATCTTCTGTGACCTGAGCCAAGGTCGACAGTGGGCCACCCTCAACCATGGTCGGGAGAGGAGGCACCAACCCAGCTCATACCAATTCAGCTCAAGACCTTTTGCACCAAGAGAGCATTAAGCTAAAAATAAACATAAAAGAATAAAATGAGCATTAAAAAAATAGTCAAAGAAACCATGGGGAAAAGCAGAGAGGAAGAAAAGGCCATCTGGGAGAGGCTAGCTGTCAGCCTCCCTGCTTTGGTGCTGATGGTTAAGAGGCACAAGAGAAGGATATCCAGCTGGAACTTCCTGAGACAAAACTCTGCTTGTAAAGCTTTGTGAGGCTGTTAACTCATTTCATAGATGGGGAAACTGAGGCTTGGTAACAGTGTCTTGTCCAGTATCATGCAGACACTTCTTGTAGAAGCAAGTTTCAGACTTGTGACTTCATATCCAAATCCCAGGTCCTCATCCTCTCCTAGTCCAGGCTCAGGTGGGGGCCCTGACAATGTCCTGGTGCTAGGTTGGAGTGTACAGTAAGACCAGAGTCAAAGATGGCTGAACGAGGAGCATGGCAAAGAACACAAAGCAAGTTAGAGCTTTTCTCTTCTTTTTCTATTATGGGTCATGGAAATTTCAGCCTTTTCTTCAGAAAATGAAGAGACAAAGTAGAAAATGAAGAGACAAAGTAGAATCTGTAAGCACTCAATTACAATTGTTTTCATAGCTACAGCTAGTATCACCTCAGTTTCCTCTGGAGCTAAGAATGATCAGAAGATGGTAGAGCATGACTGGAGGTAGAGACTGGCAGTTACTGTGTGTTCTTGCCAGGGCCAAAAGCCCATGCCAGCCTATTATTCTTTAGCATCTGTGGAGTTTTTTCAAATGCCAAGTGCTTTGGTATCTTTTGATGAGCCACATGCTTCAGTAATTCCCGGAGTAAGGTCAGCTCTTCAGACACTAGATAAACAAAGGTTCAGGTTGAATGACTGGAATATACCACCTTAAATATGAGTATGTTTTGCAACATTAGTTGACCATCAATGTATGACATGCCCCAGCAATGATCTCAAATTCCTTAGCCTTGTGTGTTAGAATGAATGTAGAGGGGTTCCACAAAGACAGTAATGACGAGATGATGATGATAATGCCTTGTTTCAGTGTATGACTATATTTGTTAATGTGATATGGCGGTTTTTGTGTATGTTGGCACTCTGTGTGTGTGTGTGTGTGTGTGTGTGTGTGTGTGTGTGTGTGTGTGTGTGTGTGTTTTATGTGTATGGACAATGGAATAACAGTAGAAGTTAGCTCAAGACCAGCATTAAGAAGGCTAACCAATCAGCTAGGCAAAAATAAAGGGAAATGCTGGTTTTTCGCCTCATAATTTTCACCAGTTCATTTCTGGAGAGGAACTCCACAGATGCTCAAGCCCCTTATACAAAATCCTGCAGTATTTACATTTAGACAAAACATATCCTCCCATATACTTCAAATCATCTTTATTACTTATACTTCCTTATATTTATGCAATATAAATGATATATAAACATTGTACTGTACTATTTTTATTTGAATTGTTTTTACTGTTCTGTTAATTTTTGTTCTTGGGGAGATATTTGAGGTGTACATCTGGTTGAATCTACAGCTATAAAACCTGAGGCTATTAAAAATCAACTGTAGCATTTTGCTTTTAATAATTTAGTTTAGTCATTTCACTTGCTGATTACGGATCATCTGAGTTGTGCTCCCTATGATCCTCAATGTGGTATTTAGACATTCTGTTCTTGGAAGCACAGCTGGCCACTGGGGCAGAAAGAGGTTGGGAAGCACAAAGTATCCCTTCATATTTCTAACTGGATTATTTAAAGGTCCCCTTATGTCTATGACATTCATTATTCTGACATCTCAGGAGCCACAGAGTCCCAAGATCAAGAGTTAGAAATATCTGTACTCCTAGTTGATTATCTCCCAATAAAAGATGGCTCTGTGTATTGAAGATCATAGAGTATCAGAAAGATAACCTCAGAGAGAGATCATACAATAGCTGTTTCCTAGTTTATTGAAGATGAAGAACCAGAAAAACGATAACTTGCCCATACTTAGAGTAAACTATCTCATCATTTCCATGCTTAGAGGACTTCAGGGTCTCTCTGCCACTCTTGCTCTTGCTTTAGATTCGGAGACAAGAACTCATCCTGCAGTTCAGGTGGACCCAGAACTCATGAGCCTCATGGTTCCCATTCCAACTGCTGGAATTTCAGGCATGTGCCATGATACTAACCTGCTTTCCCTCACTCTCATGATGAAGAAAACTCCCTCATATGACCCCAGATAGCCCACCAGAGCTAGACCCATCTCTTCTGCAGCCTCCCACTTCCTTTACACCTTCTTGTTCTATGTTCTGAGAACCAAGTCTTCTTCTGTTTCACTTTTGGTTTTGAGATTGCAATTTAATTACATTTTTTTTGTTTCCTTTTTCCCTCCAAACTTTCACATCTCCCTCCCTACTCTCCTTTCAAAATCCTAGTCTCTTTTTTCGTCAACTGTTATTATCTGCACACACACACACACACACACACACACACACACACACACACACCTGTTGAGTCTATGTAATATTGCTTATATGTATGTTTTCAGGGATGATTATGATTATGCTGTTATACAATAACACATTCTTTAACTTCTTACCTCAGGGACTCACCTCTTTTCCACACCTCCTCATAGGCCAGGATGACCGTTTGCTCTTTCTTCTGGCAAAGAAGTTCTCAACCTGTGGGTTGGGACCCTTTTAGGAGTCATATATTAGATATCCTGCATCTCAGATACATTCATAATGATTCATAACAGTAGCACAATTACAGTTTTGAAGTAGTAACAAAATAATTTTGTGGTTGGAGTCACCACAACTTGAGGAGCTGTATTAAAGGGTATCAGCGTTAGGAAGGTGAGAACCACTGTTCCAGCAGGATCCTATTGCAGATTTCTCATCTCATCCCAAATATCACATTCAGAGAAGACACTTAAATTACCAAACCATGGGCAGCAACATCCTAAGTCTCTGCCTGCTGGGGATCTTTTACCCCCCCCCATTGCCAGGCCTCTGTGAGTAGTGAGACTGGGACCAATTCAGATTGTATCCCTCACACACACACCCTTCCTTGGGAACTTCCTGGATTTGGCCCCGAATCTCGTTCCCCCCTCTGTCCTGTACCCAGCAAGAGTACCACTGGTGCTCTGATACACACCCACCCACCTCCATGAAGAGCCTGCCCTCCCCCTACCCTGCCCACTGTCCCACTGCTCTGGTTAAGCACTGGAACAGAGGGCAGATCCAACAATCCTGCCACCCTCAGGGGACTTTCTGGAGCTGTTCTGAGAACACTAGACCTGCCTATCCACACAGAACCACCCTGAATTCCTGCCTGCCTGATCTCTGGCCCCCAACTACTATGCTGGAACACTCCCAGAGATCCGCCTATCCCCTAGGGACCATCCTGAGTCCCTGCCTGCTGGATCTTTGACCCCCATCACCAGGCCCCTGCCTGACCTCCTGGAGAGGTTGGATCACCCAGAGCTACAAACAAGGAACTTCTGACTCACCTAAGCCCACCAAGGAGTACCACAGAGAGAGAGAGAGAGAGAGAAAGAGAGGGAGAGCCCACCTGCACCCACTGGAAGAAGATATGGGAAGATGGCAATAAAAGAAAACAACAAACAATAGAAAGACAAGCATGGCACCACCAGAATCTAGGGACTCTACACCAACTAGACCTGAACACCCCAAAGGAGATGAAGCAGAAGAGATCGACTTAAAAAATATCTTCATAAAAATGATAGAGGCCCTCAAATACAATGTGTGAAAATCCCTTAAAGAAATGGAAAAAAAAAAACAAAGGAAAAAAATAGGAAGAAATGAACAAATCACTTAAAAACAAACAAACAATAGGTGAAGAAACTGGCTCAAGGCTTGAAAACTAAAATAGAAACAATAAAGAAAACACAAACTGAAGGAATGCTGGAGATAGATAAACTGGGCAAATGATTGGAAACTACAGACACAAGCATAACTAACAGAATACAAGAGATGGAAGAGAGAATCTCAGGCACTGAAGATAAACTAGAGGAAATAGATTCATCAACCAAAGGAAATCTTAAATCCAACAAATCCTTAACACAAAACATCCAGGAAATGTGGGACACATTTCCATGAAGAGGCCAAACCTAAGAATAATAGGCATAGAGGAAGGCAAAGAAGCCTAGCTAAAAGGGGCAGAAAACATATTCAGCAAAATCATTGAAGAAAACTTTCCCAATCTGAAGAAGGACATGAAAGTACAAGAAGCATACCAAACACCAAATAGACTGGACCAAAGAAAAAAGACCCCTTGACACATAATAATCAAAACACCTAACATGCAGAATAAAGAAAGAAAATTAAGAGCAGTAAAGGAAAAATGTCAGGTAATATAAAGGCACACCTTTTATAATTACACCTGACTTCACCATGGAAACTCTCAAGGCCAGAAGGTACTGGATAGATGTTCTACAAGTACTAAGAGTCCAATGATGCCCTATAGACAGAGAAAACAAGATATTTAATGACAAAGCCAGATTTTCACAATATGTATCTACAAATCCAGCCCTAAAAAAGTTCTGGAAGGAAAACTCCAACCCATGGAAGTTAACTATGCTCACAAAGACATGGGCTTTGTGATAATCCCACTTCACCAGAACCCAAGGGCAAAGCAGGGCAAATATACTCACAATAACACCACCAACAACAAATCTAAAGCAAACAAGCATTAAAAATCAATGGTCCTTACTTTCTCTCAATATTAATGGTCTTAACTCGCCTATAAAAAGACATGGGCTAACAGAATGGATATGAAGACAGAATCCATCCTTCTGCTACATACAAGAAACACATCTAAGCTTCAAAGACAGACATTACCTCAAGTTAAAGGGCTGGGAAAAGATCTTCCAATCAGATGGACCCAAGAAGCAAGCAGGTGTGGCTATCCTAATATTTAACAAGTTAGACTTCAAACCAAAATCAATCAAAAGAGATGAAGACGGTCATTTCGTATTCATCACAGGACAAATCCATCACCACAAAGTCTCAATTCTGAACATCTATGCCCCAAATATAAAGGCATCCGCATTCGTAAAAGAAACGCTACTAAAACTCAAAGCTCACATAAAACCTCACACACTTATAGTGGGAAATTTCTACACATCACTCTCACCGCTAGACAGGACCATGAGTCAGAAACTTAACAAAGAAACAAAAGAACTTACAGAAGTTTTGTCTTAATTGGGTTTAACAGAGATCTATAGAACATTCCATCTAAATACCAAAGAATATACCTTCTTCTCTGCTTCACATGGAACCTTCCCTAAAATCGACCACATACTAGGCAACATAACAAATGTCAACAGATACAAAGAAAATTGGAATAGTCCCCGGTATCTTTATCAGGCCACCATGCTTTAAAGTTAAAATTCAACAACACAAATCAAAGAAACCCTACAAACTCATGGAAGCTGAACAATGAGCAATTGCACCATACCTGGGTCAAAGAAGAAATAAGAAAGAAATTAAGGACTTCCTAAAATTCAATGAGAATGAGAACACAACATACTCAAACTTATGGGACACCTGGAAAGCAGTGCTATGAGGGAAGTTCATTGCACTAAGTATGCATATGAAGAAAACGGAGGATAATCACATTAGAAAATTAACAGCACAATGGAAAGCCTTAGAACAAAAAGAAGCAAACTCACCCAGGAGGAGTAGACACCAGGAATAATCAATTTGAGGACTGAAATCAATAAAGTAGAAACCAGGAAAACAATACAAAAAATCAATGCAACAAAGAGTTGGTTTTTTGAGAAAATCAACAAGATAGACAAACTTTTATCAAAACTAACCAACAAGCACAGAGAGAGAAAGACAGAGAACATGCAAATTAACAAAATCAGAAACAAAAAGGGGGACATGAGAACAGATACTGAGGAAATCCAGACAATTTTCAGGTCATACTTTGAAAACCTGTACTCCACAAAATTTAAAAATTCAAAGTAAATGGACAAATTTCTTGAAAACTATCACTTACCAAAATTAAAGATCAGACAAACAACTTAAATAGACCTATAACCCCTAACAAAATAGAAGCAGTCATCAAAAGCCTTCCAAACAAAAAAGACCCAGGGCCAAATGGCTTCAGTGCACAATTCTACCAGAAATTCAAGGAAGAGCAAATACCAATACTCATCAAATTTTTCTACCCATTAGAAACAGAAGATTCATTACCAAACTCTTTTTATTAGGCCACAATCACCTATGTACCCAAGCCACACAAAGACACAACTAAGAAAGAAAGCTACAGACCAATATCCCTGATGAATATTGATGCAAAAGTACTCAATAAAATACTAGCAAACTGAATCCAAGAATACAGCAGAGAAATCATCCACCATGACCAAGTAAGCTTCATCCCTGGGTTGCAAGGATAGTTTAGCATATGAAGCTCTATCAATGTGATCCACCATATAACAATCTGAAAAGGAAAAACCACATGATCATCTCCCTAGATGCTATAAAAGCCTTTGACAAAATTCAACACCCTTTAATGATAAAGGTCTTAGAGAGATCAGGGATAACAGGAACATACCTAAACATAACAAGAGCAATATACTGTAAACCAACAGCCAACATTAAACTGAATAGAAAGAAGCTTAAGGCAATTCCTCTAAAATCAGGAACAAGACAAAGCTGCCCTCTTTCTCCATATTTCTTCAATATTGTACTTGAAGTTCTAGCTAAAGCAATAAGAAAACAAAAAGAGATCAAGGGGATGCAAATTGGAAAGAAGAAGTCAAACTTTCTATATTTACAGATGAAATGATGGTTTATTTACATAAGCAACCCAAAAAAACTTTACCAGGGAACTCCTATAGCTGATAAACACCTTCAGCAAGCTAGCAGGATACAAGATAAACTCAAAAAAAAAAAATCAATAGCCCTACTTTATTCACAGGACAAAGTTGCTGAGAAAGAAATCAGAGAAACATCACCTTTTACAATAGCCACAAACAACATAAAGTATCTTGGGGTAATGCTTACCAAACAAGTGAAAGACCTATATCATAAGAACTTTGTGTCTTTAAAGAAAGAAATTAAAGAAGATGCCAGAAAATGGAAATCCATGCTCTTGCATAGGTAAGGTAAATATAGTAAAAATGGCAATCTTGACAAAAGCAATCTACAGATTCAATGAAATCCCCATTAAAATCCTATCGCAATACTTCACTGACCCTGAAAGAATAATAATTAACTTTATATGGGAAGACCAAAGACCAGGAATAGCCAAAAATCCCTGTATAATAAAGGAACTTGAGGAGGCATCACCATACCTGACTTTAAGCTCTACTACAGAATGATAATCCTGAAAAAAGTCTGGTATTGGCACAAAAATAGACAAGTAGACCAATGGAATCAAATTGAAAATCCTGACATTAACCCACACACCTACAAACACCTGATTTTTGACAAAACAGCTAAAAGTACACAATGGGAGGAGAAAAGCATCTTCAACAAATGGTGCTGGCACAACTGGATGCTGGTGAGTAGAAGATTGCAGATAGACCCCTGTCTATCGTCACACACAAAATCCAAGTCCAAATGAATCAAAGACCTCAACATAAATCCAGCCACACTGAACCCCTTAGAGGAGAAAGTGGGAGGTACCCTTGAACAAATTAGTACAGGAACTGTTTCCTGAACATAACTCCAGTAGCTTAGACACTGAGATTGACAATTAATAAATGGGACCTCCTCAAACTTAGAAGCTTCTGTAAGAATAAGGACACAGTTGACAAGACCAAATGGCAGCCCACAGACTGGGAAAAGAGCTTCACCAATCCTACTTCTGACAGAGGGCTGATCTCCAAAATATACAAAGAACCCAAGAAACTAGTCAACAAAACACCAAATAATCCTATTAAAAAAATGGGGCACAGAACTGAATAGAGAATTCTCAATAGAGGAAATCAAAAAGGCTGAAAGACACTTAAGAAAGTGCTCAACATGCTTAGCTACCAGGGAAATGCAAATGAAAACATCTTTGAGATACCATCTTACTCCTGCCAGAATGGCTAAAATTAGAAACACCAATGACTACTTATGCTGGAGAGGATGTGGAGAAAGGGGAACACTCCTCCACTGCTGATGGGAGTGCAAACTTGTAAAGCCATTTTGGAGAACAGTATGGCAGTTCCTCAGGAAAATTGGAATCAGTCTACAACAGGATCCGGCAATCCCCCTCTTAGGCATATACCCAAATGATCCACACTCATGCAACAAAGACATGTGTTCAGCTATGTTCATACCAACATTATTTGTAATAGGAAGAACCTGGAAGCAACCTAGATGCCCGTCAACTGAAGAATGGATAAAGAAGATATGGCACATTTACCCAGTAGAATACTACTCTGATGGGAAAAAAAAAAAAAAAAAAACAAAAAAAAAAAACAAAAAAACAATGGAATCTTGAAATTCTCAGGCAAGTGGATGGAACTTGAAGAAACCATCCTGAATGAGGTAACCCAGTCACAAAAAGAGGAACAGTGTATGTACTCGCTCATATATGGATTTTAGACATAAAGCAAAGGATCACCAGCCTATAATTCATACCACCAGAGAAACTAGGATACAAGGAGGATTCTAAGAGGTTCATATAAGGTCCCTCACAGAAGGGGAAAGGGACAAGATCTCCAGAGCACATGGGGAGTGGAGAGGGCAGTGACTGGAGAGGTAACTAGGAGAAAGAGAAGGGGAGGAGAAGAAAGCAGGTGGGACTAGAAAGATTGAGTCAGGGACAGAATAGACGAGAGAGAGAGAGAGAGAGAGAGAGAGAGAGAGAGAGAGAGAGAGAGAGAGAGAGAGAGAGAGAGAGAGAGAGACCATAAAAGATGGAGCCTTTTTAGGTTCAAAGAGAAAACTGACTCTAGAGAAATGTCTAGAGACCTACAAGACTGACCCCAGCTAACAATTTGAGCAACAGTGGAAAGGCTACCATAAATGTCCTTCCCTGATAATGAGATCGACAACTAACTTATTCACCATCATGGAGCCCTCATCTAGTAGCTGATGGAAACAGAAGAAAATACCCACAACTAAACACTGAGCTAAACTAGAATCCAGATGCAGAGGGAAAGTACAGGACCAGGTTGCAGAAACTCATAGAGACAATAACCTGAACAAGGAGGAGCTAGTGGGCCCCCAGACTGATAGCTGGGAATCCAGCATGGGACTGACTCAGACCCCCTGAATGTGGGTCTCAGCTAGAAGGCCTGGGCAGTCTAAGGGACCTCAGACAGTGGAACCAGGATGTATTCCTGGTGCACAAAAGGACTTTGGGAGCTCCTTCCCCATGGAGGGATACTCCCTTAGTCTAGAGACAGGAGGGAAGGCCGAGTCCCTACTCCAAATGACTTGACAGATTTAGATGACCCCTCCTGGAGGGCATCACCCTACAGGTGGAGTGGGGGGGTGGGAGGGGATGTTGGTTGGTTGTCATGAGAGTTTGGGAGAGAGGGAAACAGGGAGGGAGGGAGGGAGGGAGAGGGAACTAGGATAGATATGTAAAATAAAAATAAAAAAACAAATTTAAAAAAAATTTACCAAGCCATGTCAGGCTCAGTGCTTTCCAGAGCCTGTGTTTTGTATGTGTGTGTGGTAGGAAAGTGGTCTTCTCCACTAAGCAACCTTCACCAAGTAAGGGTGTGTCCTTGTCAATGTGCTCACCTCTGGCCAATTAAGATCCATTATAAGATATTTAAACAATTATTCAGATCTTATTTTTCAAACATGGATACATGTATTTAAACACTGTAAACAAAGTGTCACAATTCTATTTAATTGAGCATGCAGAAACAGTTGTGTTGTGAATTCCACTAACCATGAAAAGGCTGGGCATGTACCTTATAGACTGGCTTCCATGGTTCTTACCTGTGTTTGTGACTCTGACAGGATCTCATTAAGTCTGTGCATGTTGTTGTCATTTAAAAAAAAAAAAAGAGTCATGAGGTAGGTTTTCACAGAAAGCATACTGAGGAGTGGGAAACATGTTGTCTGCACAGGGTCATCAGGGACCATACATGAGGCAAGTACAAAATTAGGCTTGGCTGGGGGAGTTGAGCTATTGGCACACTCAAGTCTACCCAGCCAGCCTGACATGTCTATTCTTTATTCCCATAGGCTAAAGTGCAATACATTGCAGGTGAATTACTAGTATATCTCCGGTAGTTAGTTGATATGAATAACCATTAACACTTCAGATTGCCATTAATTTTTTATCACCCATTATCACCTTCCTGTGAATTTCTAATCAAAGACAATGTTCTAAGGAAATGGAATTGTACTCACAGCTTTAGAACCAAGAGGCAGCAGGGTGGTGTGATGGTTTAGGGGATGAAAACAGCCTGAGGAATTGAGTTGGATCCCTGGAACACATAGTGAATGAGAAGCCAAATCCTGAAAGCCATCCTCTGATCTTTGTAATTAAGCCATAGCATGTGCATGCATAACACACACACACACACACACACACACACACACACACACACACACACACACACACCTAACAACAATAATAATAGATAAGCTTTAAAAATTAGAACAAGAGGAGGAATTCAGAAGGGAAGTACCTGGGTGTCTGCTCTTATGTTCTTCCCGAAAATGAGGTTGACTGGGAGACAGAAGGGATGGACCACATCGAAGCTACCACCATCCTCCCTCACTAACTTTTGCACCATAGGGTGTTACAGAATGAGAACTGTCAGAGTTCAAATCTTAGCTTTATGAGAAGAACAATATTCCCCTCATTGAATCTCTTTTCTTGGTGCTCTGGAGAAAACCTTTTTATTTAAGCTTCTCACTTTTCCTTCCAGTTTTCTCTCCCCGCTGACCATAGCGCATTGGGACCACAGCACTATGCAATGTTTTCAGAGACTTAACTTCCAGATGAATCTCCCTTATTATCATATGTACACAGAGTATGGCAGCTACTTCATCTCTGACTCGATGGGTCATGGTAGGTGTGCTGATATCTTATACATTATCCCTGGGAGTGGCTATGAGCATGTTTGTAGATGAGATTGACATTTGAATTGGAAGGTGAGTAAACGTGTGTGTGTGTGTGTGTGTGTGTGTGTGTGTGTGTGTGGTGTGTAGATGAGATTGGCATTTGAATCGGTAGGTGTGTAAACCAGTGTGTGTGTGGTGGGTAGGCGAGGTGGGGGGGGGGACTCAATCTAAGAAAGACATATGAAAGTCTAAAAAAAAGCAAACAATGCCTTTTTCTTCTTGTCTTCCAGCTGAACATCCACTGTCTATCATAAGACTCAGAAAACTTAATATTTCTTTCTTTCTGTCTGCCTCTGTCTCTCTCTCATTTTTTCCTCAGCTTTCATTTACCTCATATACAGATCTAGACATGGTTTTAGAGTTCAGTTTCCAGTTGCAAGCCAAGAACAGTCAATCCCCAAGTGATCCACCATCTTTACCTCAACTCCATGAAATCTAGAGGTTCGGCTAGCATCTCCTTCTGCTCTGGCCAAAGCCTTGATCTTTACCCTTGAATGACTGCTTGGCATTGGATTTAAGGGACACGTGTCTTATAGTTAATTAAAACCTTGGAGGAAGATGTAGATTTAGCGGAACAGCTTCCTTTTTCAAGCTTTAATTTTACAGTAGAAAACTGAAAGTGTCAGGTTTAGATTGCTGTTATGTTATTTTTCTTTGAGTAGAACTTGTATTACTAAGATATAATTACATACAGTAAAATACACAGATATTAAAGCATACAGTTTAATGAATCTTAGCTTGTTTATTGCATACACTCTTTCTCTTCATGTAACCAAAATATTAATAAACATATAGAGCCTTCCAAGGACTCTAAACATCTGTTTGCCTTTTCAGTCCCTTGCTCTTGTCTGAACACCCAAGAGTAAGCTACTGTTGTATTTCCACAAGTTAAATTTGATTACTGTTGAGTATGGTATTGTAAGTAGGTACTCCTCTCTGCACGTGGCTTCTTTAATTCAATATGGTGCTTCCTCTATTTGCATGTGTTGTGATGTGTATTCTCAGATCATTTTCAATTGTTTGAGTTGATTCTATTACCTGAGTACACTACAAGTCAGCTATACATTGTACAGCTATGGACATTTACTATAAGTAGCTTTGTGGATACATGATCTCCAAACGTTTTTCTTGGGGCTAGAAAGATGTCTCAGACTAAGAGCACTGACTGCTTTTCCAGAGAACATGGGTTCAATTCCCAGGACCCACTTGGCAGCTCATAACTCTTAGTAACTCCAATCCTAAGGAACCTCGCACCTTTGGCAAAACATCAATGTAAATACAAAAAGGTAAATACAAAAATTGAGTCCTTCTAGTCCTTCTGTAGGTGTATGTTTGATAATCTATTTTTAATAAGTACCTAAGAATAGAATAATGTCCATAACAAATTCCACAAAACTTATGAATGCATTCTTCCATTAGCAAAACATGATGCTTCCAACTTCTCAGCTCCTACGCCAACATTCCCAACTATTGATTCTAGCCACATTTGTAAATATGCAGTATAACGTCATGGTTGCTTAAAGTGTTGGCTATTATTGTGGGTCTATTGACTAATAGTGTGCCCCCAGTCTGCTTGTCTTTATCTTTTGCCCATTTTTGTTAGATTTTCTTTCAGTTATTAATGCTCTTACGTGTATTGTGATTCCAGAGGAGAGACCTATATTTTCTTCTCCTACTCCTTGGCTGTCCTTTTCTTCTTTGTCTGAGGTTTTAAAGTTTAGTTATTACCTTCATCTCATTTTAAAATTTTACCTCTCTTGAGAAAAAAATAAATCTGTTAAACTTTGTAGCTTGAACTTTTAGTTATCTGGGAAATCTTTGTGGGTCCTGCAATTTTCTTTTAAAAACTTTGCAGTCTTAGATTATCTGTAGCCCATTCATAACTTATCTATTTTTAGTTAAAAGTCAAACTTGAAAATTTTCTGGTATAGACACCAAGGTGTTCCAGTACCATTTATTTAAAGACTCCCTTTCTCCATTCAAAGTCATTCCTAAATTCACCCTTGCTTTTAAAAAAATCATTTGACCTTTTAAATATGGTCTTTCTATTGTACTAATCAATTTGCCTATGCAAAAGTTAGCATTTTTTATGATTATCACAGTTTACTAGTTATCTGAAAATCAAATGTTATTTCCATTTGAGCAAGGCTCTTTTCCATGAATGCTATGGCTACTACTTTTCATTTCTTATATAAATTTTACTATCAGATTGGTCATTTCTATAAAAAGATTTTCTGGGGCAGGAGAGGTTAAGAACACTGGATCCTCTTTCAGGGGTCCCAGGTTAAATTCTCAGCACCCACATGGCAGCTCATAACTGCTTGTAACTCCAGTTCCAGGGACCAGATGCCAACTGATGGCCTCTGCAGGGATCAGGACAGGCAGAACAGCAAAACACCCATATGCATTAAAAGTGGTGTTGGTACATGCCTTTAATCCCAGCACTCAGGAGTAGAGGAAGGCAGATCTTTGTGAGTTCAAGATCAGCCTGGTCTATAAGAGCTAGTTCCAGGACAGGCTCCAAAGAAATACAGAAAAACCCTGTCTCAAAACAAACAAACAACAAACAAACAAAACAGAAAAGAAAAGAAAAGATAAAGGAAAAGAAAAGAAAAAGACTATAGCTCAATGATTGAGTACTTGCCCATCAGGTCCAATACCCTGTATTTAATTCCCAGCACTGAAAAAACAAGTTAAAATGTACCTTCTAAGATTGTGGTTGGCATTTTTAATTGACTCTACAAATCAATATAAAGAGAATTGACAATTTTAATAATGTCCTAATGTTCAACCCATGAGCATGGTCTATCCTTTCACTTATTTAAGTGTTAATTTATTTCATCAGTACTTTGCTATTAATAGAGGTCTCTTACATATATTCCAAAATTCTTTTCAGAGATTTTGTGTTGTTGATGCTATTATAATTGGAATTGATTTTTTAATATTTTTGTTTTTCTGGTTGCTGGTAGTTAAGAATACCCACTCACATTTGTTTATTGATCTTAGAATCTCAGATTTTGCTGAATTTATAAATTAGATCCAGGAGTTATTTTCATTTTATTTCAAAATTATTTTGGAATTATATACATATATATATATATGTGTGTATGTGTGTGTGTGCATATACATATATATATATGTATATATGTGTGCGTGTGTATAATCTGCAAATAAACATATTTTTGCTTTTCACTAATAATGATTATATGTTTTCCCTTCTATCTTGCCTAATTGCACTGAATAGCATTGAATGCTACATTTTATAGGTATGGGAGTATGAACACCATGCCTTGTTCTTGTTTTAGAAAAGGATATATTTTATTTTTATTTGTGTGTGTATGTGTGTGTACACCCATTGAGGCCAGAAGAAGGAGTTGGATCCTTTGTAGCATGAAATAAGAGGTGGTTGTGAATTCCCAAACCTTGTTGCTGGGAAATGAACTCTGGTTCCCTTCAAGAACAGCACATACTCCTCATCCTGAAGTTCCAAATATATCTCCACTAAAACAATGAGAATTGTTTGGTTTAACATGCATGTTGTTTATCACACTGAAGAAGTTTATTTTTTAGGAATGAGCATTGACTTTGTTCATGTGTCTTCTTATATTCATTGATGATTTTGTGAACTTTCTACTTTATATTCTGATATGATAAATTATATTGATTGGTTTTAAAATGTTAAATTAACTGATGTTCCCAGAACAATTTCATTTTGTTGTGATGTACTTCTTTACATATTGTTGGACTCAAAGGATGTTAAAGATTTTGATTCATCCATGTTCTTGAGTGGTATGCTTCTCTAATTTTATTTTCCAGTGAGAACCTTGTCAGGTTTTGTTAGTTCAGTTATGGTTATGTGAGTCTCATAAAACAAACTCAGAAATGTTTCCCATTCCACCTTTCATGAGAGAGTTTGTGTACCATGGGTTTCTCTTTGCAAAACATTTAATAGAATTTTACAGAAGAGCTGGCCAGGCCATAAGGTCTTATGGTAGGGAGGTTTTAAATTATTACTTCAATTTTTCTAATAGATATGAGGTTATCTGGGTCATCTTTTTATTTTTTTTTTCATCCATTTGGTAACTTTTGTTTTTAAAAAAGTTTTCCCATTTTGTATTTGTTGTCAAGTTTGTAAACACATATTCCAGAATCTCTTCTTTATTTCCAATATCATTGGTGTTGTTTTCAACAGGGTTTTGTTTTATAGTCCTGGAAGCACTGGACTTGAAATTGTTATCTTCCTGCCTCAACCTCCTAAATGCTGAGGATACAAATGTGAACCACTATAACTGGCTTTTAATCTGCCTTGGGGATTTTTATAGTTCCTTTTTTAAAAAATTACTTTCAGTCATGTCTATGTATGAGGTTTATGTGCACATAAGTGCAATGCCTAGAGAGGGTGTTAAATCTCCCAGAGCTAGAGTTACAATTGGTTGTGATCTACCCTGTACTTGTGCTAGGAACAAAACTCTGGTTCTCTTATTTTACATATCAATCCAGTTCCCTCTCCCTCCTGTCCTAACCAATCCCCCCGCCATCTCCCCTTCTCACCCCCTGTTCAGTACTCAGGGAGAGTGAAGCCTTCCATGAAGAATCATTAAAGTCTGCCACTTCACAAATTGGTAGCACACACCTTTAATCCTAGCACTTGGGAGCAGAGGCAGGTGAATCTCTATGAGTTCAAGGCCAGCCTGGTCTACAGAGATAGTTCCAGAATAGGCTCCAAAAAATACAGAGAAACCCTGTCTCAAAAAAAAAAAAAAAAAAAAAAAACCCTTAAATAAATAAATAAATACATAAATAATTTAAAACAGCCTGTCACATCATTTGGAGCAGGACCTTCCCCTCCTCCCCCCTTGTATGTAGGCTGAGCAAAGTATCCCTCCATAGGGAATGTGCACCAAAAAGCCAGGTCATACACTAGGGATAAATACTGGTTCCACTGCCCAAATCCCCCAACTGACACCATTGTTCAGGGAACCTAGTTCAGTGTTATTGAGGTTCCCCAGCTGTCAGTCTGGAGTCAGTGAGTTCCCACTTGCTCAGGTCAGCTGTTTCTGTGGGTTTCCCTGAAATGGTCTTGACCCCTTTGCTCATCACTTCTCCCTCTCTACAATTGGATTCCAGGAGAGTTCAGCTCTGTATTTAGCTGTAGGTCTCTGCTTCTGCTTCCATTAGTTACTGGATGAAAGCTCTATAATGGCATTTAAAGTAGTCATCAATCTTATTATTGGGGAAAGGCATTCAAGGTACCCCCTCCACTATTGCTTAGATTCTTAGTTGGGGTCATCCTTGTGGGTTCCTGGGAATTTTCCTAGTGCTGGGTTTCTTGCTAACCCCATAAAGGCTCCCTCTATCAAAGTATCTCTTTCCTTGCTCTCCCTCTCTGTCCTCTGGTTTCTCATAAATTGGGAACTGATTTACCTCAAGACACAGCAATGCCACTCATTCTTGGGCATACACCCAAAGGATGCACACTCATACTACAAGGACATCTGTCAACTGTCATAACAGCATTATTTGTAATATCAGAACCTGGAAGCAACCAAGATGTCCCTCAACTGAAGAATGGATAAAGAAAATGTGGTAAAAATACACAATGTGGTTCTATACAATGGCATCTTGAATTTTTTATGCAAATGGATGGAACTAGAAGAAACCATCCTGAGTGGGATAACCCAGACACAGAAAGACAAACTTGGTATGTACTCACTTATAAATGGTTATTATACATAAAGCAAACAACAACCAGCCTACAATCTACAACCCCAGAGAAGCTAGGAAATAAAAAGAACCCTAAGAGAGACATACATGGACTCCCAAGAAGAGCAAAGGGTCAAGATCTCCTGAATAAATTAAGAGCATGTGGGAGAGAGAGAGAGAAAGGGGAGAAAGGAGGGGAGAAGGAGAGGGGGAGGAGAACATGAGGGATTGGGAAGAATGAGGTACTCTTAACTGTTGAACAATGGTCCCAGACCCTACATTTCTTTGTTTAATATATTACATATATAATTACTTTTTATAATTTATTGATTACTCTCCTTCTCTTCTACCTTATTCTTTGTGGTATGGTCTCATTTTCAACCCCCAGAGCTTGGTGATGACTAACTAGTCTCATGCACCAGTTTTCTCAGAGATCACCTTTCTCCACCTCTGAGAATGAAATTACAAATGGGCAGCCTCTTCCTCCCACTATTTACATGGGTTCTGGGCTTCCAAATTTCTTGACTATGTGACAAATACTTTACCTACTGAGTGGTCTTCCTAGCCTCTGATTATTTTGAGATGATGTATCTATGACAAATTCTCAGTTTGAATTTCAGTCATTTGAAGTCAAGCAATAAAATTGAATATAATCCTCAATTTCCATTTTTCATTTATGCAATAATCTTGTGGTTCATTATTTTTTGTTTTTCTGAGGGAAATAAATATTTACTGAAAAATAGTGTGTGCAAAGAGTGTCCTAAGCAGAATGTAACCCAAGCTAGAGCTTTCAGCCTTTGTCTGTGAGAAGACTTCTGTTGTCTACACCACCTACTCTATAGGACTTATTACAGACTCTGAACAGATTTTATATATCACTGTAAGAATACTTTTTAAATGAACATAACTGTTTTCATAGCTTAAAAATAAAGGCCAACAGAAGTTTTAAAAAGATAAAAATTAAGGAATTTTGGACTTTAATTACTTTTAATATGGACATTTTTAGGTAAAATTTACAGTTTAGCAGACGAATCCTTTATGCATTCACTAAGTCATGTTTCTCTTCAGTAGAAATATTTTTCAAATTATTCCTGTTTTCATTGTATATTTCTCATGTGACAAATTTCCTCAAATACAGACTTGAGACAATGCACATTTGTCTCAAAATTCTGGAGGTGAAAAAACTGAATTAAAGTCAGGTCTGACAAACCAGCACTCATTCTAGAAGCTCTGGGAGAAGAGCCTTTCCCTTGCCCTTTTCAGGCTATTGGTGCTTATTGGTTGTGGCCCCTTTCTTTATACTTGAAGTGAATAGTCTGTCATCTCTCCTCTCAGATAACTAGTTCTATTTTTGTATTCTCTTTCTCTGGTTCTGATTTTCATTGAATTCTCTTTTGACAAGAAGATACACTGCTTGTAACTTCAGTCCTTTGAAATGTACTGAGTCTTAATTTTGGCCAAACACATGGCAAATCTCTGTAAATATCACACATGTATTTGACAAGAATATATGTTCAGCTACTACTGTATATACTGATAGAATATAAATTAGGTCATTTGGTTGATGACACTGTTCAAATATTTATTCTTGCTGCTATTTTCTTGATTTGTCTGTCAATTTATAGGATCGTATTAATAAAAGGTTGTGATTTATTTCTTCATCTGTTCTATTGATTGTTGTCCCATATTTTTGACCCTCTGCTACATAACTATCCTTCTGAGAGCCACTATGTGTTTTTATCAATCTGCTCATTTACCATTATGGAAAATCCTTTTTCTTCCCTTTTGGGATCCTTTATTTCAAACACAAATTGGACATTAGTAGTGTCATTACGAATTTTCTTATGTTTCCTCAGTATACTTCTCCCATAATTTTACTTTAACCTTACCTATCATGATATATTTTATGACAGTATAAAGCCAAATGTTTTTCTAGTATCCTAACAATGCATGAAAAGTGCTTTGTCCATGTACTTTGAATATATTACTGATAAAACTTCTGGTGACTGGTCCTAGGAATTCAATGCATATTTCCTTAACCTATGTCCAGATCTTTGCAAATGGCCCTTGCTATAGTTGGTATACAATATATTTCTCCAAAGGCACATCTCCTGGAAGCTTGGTTCTCAGAGTAAGGATTCTAAGAGGTGGTGGTGCATGTATGCAATGTACAGGCACACATGCAGGCAGATCATCCATATACATTATATGTGGAGGGGACTCAAGGTTAATAACTTCAAGAGGCAGGTCCTAGTGGTAAGTGATTAGCACACTTCCTTTATAACCAGACCAGTCTGCCTTGAAGGCTGGGTTAGTTCTATGAAGACTAAATTATGTCTTACCTAGTGCAGTCATTCTCAGCTTGTGGCCCATGAACCCTATGGAAAGCCTCTGTCTCCAAAAATATTTACTTTGCATTACAATTCATAACTAGCAAAATTATAGTTAGGAAGTATCAGTGAAAACAATTTTATGGTTGAGGGTCACCATAACATGAGGAACTATGTTAAAGGGCCACAGTATTAGGAAAGGTGAGAACCACTAGGGGATCAAGGTAGGTCTCCCAGGATCCTCTCTCTGTCTCCTTTCTATTCTTCCTCTCTCCCTCCCCATATGATCCCATTCACTGAGGGTTTCCCACTGGAACTGGGCAAATGTTTATGCCATGATCTCATATGTCTCCAGCTCATAAGAATGAGCCAAATAAATAAGTAACTAATAAACAAACAAATAAACAGCCTTTTTTGTTTTATGAGCTACTCAGCTACCCAGCTTCAAGTATGCTATTACTACAACAAAAAATGTAATAACACATTTTTGTAGAATTCTCTCCAAATTTGTGAAGATTGTTTATTTCCATAGGACCTAGGACTGACATTGGGGTCCTCAGATAAAATCACAGTAGAGAACATGATCCCTGTTCCCAAGGATGAATGGTTTGCAATGGGGCTAATGGGCTAATGAGCAGTAAAACATCTACACCTCATGTTTTCAGCTGTAAAATGAAGAGAATAAACTCAAACTTGCTTTAAAGGACTCCACAAAGAAAACATGTCCTGCCATGTTTCTATCCCACTAATCATCTTTATCATCGTCTGACTGGTATTTCATTAAAAATCAAACAGACTTGTTTTCAAGGTATGATAGTTCTTGGCTCCAATACAACAATACTGTTAACATCTTTATAAACTGGGAGATTAGTTACAATGCCTATGATTGCCCAATGAGGAGTGAGGACATTGTAATGAATGTTGATAACTGAAGATAGACACAACAAGCTTAACTCAAGGATGGTTATCTGAGGACAGAACCCACAGGGACGAAGGCATGTCATGTTAGGTGGAGACTGTGAATTCAAGCAAGACCCAAGCAGAATCTGACAAGCAACCTTCGGCAATGGGTTATTAGCTTGAGATGGAAGCAGATGGACCTAAATTTTAGAATCCTCTAATACCAACGAGGCACACACATCTTGCTGTCCCTTCTCAGAAAATATAAGCCTTTGTAAGAGTCTTGCTGTTAGCACAGTTTCTTTCCTTATTGGGTACTGTTTTCTTTCATTTTGTGTATGAGTTCAGACAGAAGTACTGCTCAAGGTCACACCTGCCACATGTCCACAGAAACAACAGGATGCTACAGAGGGCTGAGCTCCCAGATAGAAACATCGTGTTTTTTTCTGGACCCCTCTGAGGAACCATTGCCTGGTGGGGAACTTCAAGGTTGGGCTGGTTTTACAGATTCAAAGGACCTAAGTCTACTGTTTACAAAGAACTTTCTCATCTCTGCCTGGTTCCTGGAACAGAATTCCCAAAGCAAAGAGGTTCCCTTGATGGAGCTATTTGGTGGCTGTTTACACATTTGCACAATTAACATGCCTTTTAGATGTAAATAGAAATCAGCCCAGAGGAACACACTATTAAGCAGCAGGCAACGTGCAGTGTGTTTTAATAAGGCTGTCAGGGAAGGGTTAACCCCAGTCCTTGCAATCATTCCTCAGGCATCAATAGCACTAGGCAGAGGCCTGCTGAATCCTGCAGCTCCCACAACACAGCAGGGAGGGCAGTGTTGTGAGTTACTCCCAGGTGACACTGTTTGAATGTCATTTAAAGTTCACTTTCATTATTTTAATTGTCACTGTAAAAATTTACCATTCAGGACTGATTATGTTCTAAGAGAAATCAGAACTTAAATTCCAATCAATCATAATTGAGCGTGTTGTTGCAAGTGGCATATAAAGCTGTGTCTCGGATGTGATTAAGACAAGTATTAGTTGCTCTGGAAAAGCTGTTGGGAGATTTAGGAGCAAGCAGGATTACTGCTGAATAGTTTACATGGCCAGAGCTATCTGAGGAAGAGGAGCAGTAATGCTTGAGAGGTGTTTCTGTGGGTGCCAGAAGGGTGGAGCTAATGCTCGCAGGTCATATTAGGAATCACCTCAAAGGCTATGAGAAGGGCAGAACTTGCACTGAGGTTATTACAGGAGCTGACTTCAAACTTTCTGGTGACTGGCTGAGTTTAGGAAAGCTTGTAGTTTCTTTGGGTTGCAGTTTTGAAATAAGATCATACAAAAGCTGAGTTTGTGAGCTGGCTCAGGGGGTGGAGGTGCCTGGTGCCCTGCATTTGATTGCTGGAACCTAGGGGAAGGTGAATGGAAAGAAAGAATTCCACACAGTTGTGCTTTGACCTCCACATGTATTCAAGGTACTGATTACATATCTCCACACACTTTACATGTGTGTAAATGTGCATGTATGTCTAAGCTCCATCAAAATGGGAAGAAGAAGACGTAAAGATGGCTATTGAAAGAACTCACCCAAAACATTTGGTGCCATTGAGATGGAGCATTGGGAACCAGGGTCAGAGTCCCATAGAGGATGAGCCATGCTTCATACCTAGGTTCCTTCCTATTTATCCCTTCCCAGATTTACTTGTATATGTGGATCCTGGGCTTAAGGGGCCGTCCTTGTTGGAACAAACAGATCTTAGCTCCTTTGAATGCCAACCACAGAGGAATAGAGTTCCTTGATTGTCCCTTGTCCCCAAACTCAATTGCTGAGATAAAGGAGATTTTAAACTCACAGGCTTTGGAATTAGGAAAGTCAATCCATCATATTTTGTAATCCCTGAAGACTATCTTATGAGGTGTAGAAAGAATAAACACAATAATGACAGAATTGCCCAATTGTAAGTTCTGACACAATAATAATCCTTGTGAACTTCAATCCATCAATACTACAGAATCTGTGCAGGGGGATTTTAGAATAGAGGCCAAAGATCAGAACCCTTATGTTTTGTTTCCTGGGTGTGGGCGTGGGACTCTAATTGGTGGAGTGGCCACTGTCCCACAGCAGTTTCTGTGGCTGAGCTAGGTATGTTGGAAGAGGATGGTAAGCCTTAGTGTCCTGGCATCATCCCGCACCCCAACCCCTCCCTGTTGCTCTCTGGAAATCTGGAGGGAAGAAGGAATCCAAAAAGAAGGTTCTTCCTTGTCTAGAAAGCACCAACAGTCTCTGGTTCCAAAATGTCCCAAAAAGTGAAGACCTGCCCACTTTTGTCCCCAGTCCACCCCACCCCTATTTACAAACCAATTTTCTTGGAAAGGGAAGTCAGGGGAATTGGCAGGAACCTAATAAAGGTCTCTGAAAACAATGTTTCTCCATTTGAAAAATAAACCATGTCTTTAAATGCATTAACTCTGTGGGGAAATAAATGTAATAAACCAAATTCAATCCCTGCCAACATTTGTTTTCTTATCTATGTAAAATCAATATACTTGTTGCAATTATGTCTTTCAATAAATCCTCCCAAAGTCTTATTTTCTCATAAGATTTCCTGCTGCACGCAGATTCATTGCATTCATTTTCCATCTAGAGAAATTGTTTCTTGCATTTTCCAGCCATCCGGTTTCCTTGAAGGAGGCTGTTCCCCACCCTTAGTGACTATGTCCCTTCTTCAAGGGCCATTTAGGCAACAATTACTTTAATTGGATTATGGTGCCTGCCCGGCTGGGTTTTGCACTGATAGGAACAGCCTTCTTCAGAGTAGGGGTAAATTTTCTGGCCCAAACTGACATCTGCCTATTCCTGCCTTGCCTTTCCATGGTCCTCAAAGGGCAGCTTTCATCATTTCCTCTGTTGGGCATGAGTTGGAAAGTGCCTGTCTTATTAAGGAAGAGATGGCAGTGGGCTTCCAAATGGGATTATTTTTATGGACATGTGTTCCTGAACTTGTCTCTGACAGATTTAGAGATGGAATACACAAGGCCAGAGCCCCCAAGAACCTTAAACTTAAGAGATGACAGTGGGTACATCTCCTACCACCACCCACTATATGTATACAAGGAGTAAGATGTCCAGCACGTAGTACCTGGTCCTTGAATAGCTGCCTTCCATCCCTCTCAATACAGAGAAAAGGAGGGAGTTCAGAATGGAAAGCAATTGGCCTCAGGCAGTCAACTGTGAACTTCAGCTTCTGACTGCACTAATGTGATGCTAATTTCCACATGGCTTCAGTGTCTTCCCTTCCCACCACTACTTTTTCAGGTTGGTATGAAGGATAAAATAGTTCATTTCAGTTGTCAACTTGACCAGATTAAAAGATGCCTAGAAAACAGTTCAGATATGAATTCTGGATGCAACTGTGAAGGTATTTCTGGGAGACACTGGTTTGTTGTTTCAATGGCTGAATGAACCTGATCTCAGTATGATATGTACTATCCAACTAACTAGCAGGTAAAGGAGGGAAAAAAGTAGTTATTTTTTCTACTGGAGCTGAAACAGTCTGCCCCCATACCCATCATACATACACTTGGGCATCAGAAGCTCTCTGACCTTCAGACCTCAAAACTCACAGTAAAGATTCTTCAAGTTCATAGGCCTTTGTCCTTTGTTTAAGTTACATCACTAATGTCAGAAGATCTCTGTCTTTTAGATGTTATAGAGTTCATCAACCATAATTATGAGGGTCAATTTCCCACCCCCTCACTCCCCATAGTATATTTGTACATGTGCATGTGTGTGGTTAGAACTGACATCCATCATATTCCCATTGGTTTATCTCTCTGTATAAACCCTTGCTAGCACATGGGCTTACCTGCAGCTTTCAATATTTATCCCAGGGTTTCATGTTATGTCTCCAGATCTCCTTCTGTATCCTTCCCTCCCTGCTTTTGCCTGTATTTTTTATTATTATTATTATTATTATTATTATTATTATTATTATTATTATTATGTATTTTCTTGTTTTTACATTTTAGCCAAAGCTTCCTCCCTCCTCTGTGCTTATCCCCACTCCTCCATCCACTCCTCTGTCACTGTTTCTCTTCAGATGCAGTTGGGCATCCCATGGATATCAGCTAGCCATCATCAAGCTGCAATGAGACCAGGCACTTCCTCCTCCAAGAAGTTTGGATGAGGCAGTCTGGCAGAAGGAACGGGTCCCAAAATAAGACAACAGAGTCAGAGAGACCCCTTGCTGTCACTGCTGGGAGTCCCACATTAAGACTAAGTTATACAACTGTAACATGTATGCAGAAGGCTAAGGTCAGTCCCATGCAAGCTCCTGGGTTGTTAGTTCAGTATCTGTGTGCCCCTATGAGGTCAGGTTAGTTGATTCTATGGGTTTTCCTATGGGGCCCCTAGCATTACTAGGTCCTACAATCCTTCATTCCCCTCTTCTGCAGAATTCCCTGAGCCCCACCTAATGTTTGGCTATGAGTCTGCATCTGTTTCTTTGTGAAGGATCTTTGATGAGAGTTGGGATAGGAACTAATTTTTAAATGCCAGTCATTAGTTTGTCCCTTCCTCCCCACCCCCAATTTCTATGCCACCTTGGATGTGGAACAAGGGAGCTCTCTACTGCTGGTGGGAGAGTACACTTTTACAGAATTTTGGAAATCAATATGGAAGTTTCTTGGAAAATTGGGAATTGATTTTGCCTCAAGACCCAGCTGTACGATTTCTGGGCATATACCTAAAAGACACTATACCATACCAGAAGGACACTTGCATAACTATGTGCATAATAGCTTTATTCATAAATACCCAGAAACTGGAAACAACCCAGATGCCCTTCAACTAAAGAATGGATAGAGAAATTTATACAATAGTGTAGTACTCAACTATTAAAAACAATACATTAGAGATCTCCTAGGCAAACTGGGGACAAGATGGACAATAAAGGGAGAGAAGGTAGGCTGAGAACATATGCGAATTGGATGGTCTGTTGGATGGAGGGATGGTGTGGAGGAACAATGAAAGAGATATCTTGGTAGAGATAGCCACTATGGAGTTAGAGTGAAACCTGGTGCGAGGGAAATCCCCCAAGAATCCACAAGGATGACCCCAGCTAAGACTCTTAGCAATAGCAGAGAGAGTGCCTGAACTGGACTTCCTCTGTAATCAGATGGGTGAATACCTCAACTAACATCATAAAGACATCATCCAGTAATTGACAGAATCAGAAGCAGTGATCCACAACCAGGAACCAGGCCAAGCTCTGGGAATCCCGTAGAAGAGATGGAGGAGGGGATATATGAGCAAGGAAGGCCAAGATCATGATGGAGAAATCTACATAGACAGCTGAATGAAGCTCATAGAAATGCATAAACTATAGACCGTCAGCAACAGAGCCTTCCTGGGACTGAACTAGACTCTCTGCATATGGAAGACAATTGGGAAGCTTGGACTACCTGAGGGGCCTCTAGTAATAAGACCAGGATCTATCCCCGGTATATGAGCTAGCTTGTTGGAGCCCATTCCTTATGGTGGGATGCCATATTCAGCCTTAATGCAGTGGGAGGAGCTTGACCCGGCCACAACTCAATGTGCCAGACTTTATTGACTCCCATTGGGAGAAGTGGATGGATGGTGGACTGGGGGGACGGTAGGGGGACAAGGAAGTGGGGTGGGAGGGAAAACTGTGGTTGTAATGTAAAAATAAATTAAAAGTAAATAAATAAAAGTAGTATATCAAGAAATGTGTTGGCAAATTGATGGAACTGGAAAAGATCCTCCTGAGTGAAGTAACCCAGACCCAGAAAGACAAATATGGTATATACTTACTCATAAATGAATATTAGCCATAAAGTAAAGGAGGACGATGTTATGACCCACAGACCCAGAGAAGCTAAGTAACAAGGAGGGTTAAAGTTGGGGGGCAGGATAAATGAAGCTCACTGCAAAGAGGAAAAAGAATGACCTTGCCCGACGGATCAGGTAGTGGGAAGATAGAGGGAGAGAGTACCAGGAGAGACTATTGGAATCTGGAGGCATCTAGAATAAACTAGAAACCTAAAGCAATGGAACCTTATGGAGCCTGAACTGGTCATCTCCTGTAAGTGGGAAAGACTTCCAGTGGAGGGTCTGGGACACCAAGCCAGCCACAAATCCTTCGACCTACTGTTTGTTATGCTACAAGATGTTTCTTGCCTCTTATTTCATCCTCTCCCCAGGGTACCTGCATCCAATGTCAGAGAAGGGGCTGGAGCTGGCCCAGCCTCCCCACCTGCCTGCTGCACTCTGGGCTATCCTGCAAATTGGCTGCTTGTTTCAATGACTCCTCTGAGTGATTGCAAAGGCAGGGAGGAAGCACTTGAAACATATCTCTCTTACAAAATGCTGTTTGTTGTGACAGGACAGGAGAAAGCCCTCAGCCCAGGGAAGTCCTAGCAGCATAGCACAACTTGACACACTGACGAGATGGGGGGTGAACGAGCTGCCACAGCTGCTGAAGACACTGTAGACTTTCACAAATTTATCTGGCTAAATTATTAGTCTTGAGACGTTAGTGGCTCTGACTCATTTATCGCAAGCTCCAGATCCAAACGCTACTGTGAACAGGAGTACGTGACCGCAGCAGTGAAACCAAAGACTAGACAATTAAAAAGAGAGGGGTGGATAAGCTCTTGAGTGCAGACTCTTTGCTCTGGATGGAAAAGAACAGTGCTGGCACAAAAGTGCTGGCACGTGTACCATCAATGCCATGAAAGCATTTCTGGGTAGGGCTAACAGTGTGCCCTACTGCGCTCTACTGACTGGACATCAGTGACTCTGGGTGCAATAGGTCATTAAACCACTAGGTTAAAGGGGGCCCATAAAAGAGCTTCCTGAGATGTGATCCATGGCTGCAGAGCCTTACAGAGATGAAAGGATCTTGTTTAATATTCATAAAGCTCCAGGTAAGCCCCTTCTCCCCCCTCAGGAATTAGGTAATTATCACTAGCAGGAGGCTTACCATCCACCTCTTCTCAATTATTCATCAACAGAAAAGGCCAATTGTGCACAGCAACCCAACTGTGAGCGGTAACAGGTATGATGAATGGTGAGGGACCCAGAATTTGCTACAGACAAGAAAACTAAAGGTGGCACCTGCCCCTCCTTCCAAACTCTCTAAGGACTTCTGTGGGAGAAGCTGGCTTGGCTTAGACAGAAGGTCTCGACTAACTACCATTTGCTACTAGGAAATAGTCTTTTTGTGATTACCTGGGTATTGTTTGAAGAACGCTAGCGCAAGAAAAAGAATAAAGAAATGTTTTCCTAAATCAATTTGTGTCTTTCCACAAGGCCAAAGTCCAAAGACCAATATTCCAGGTTTTTAAACCAAATTTAGATTTTTTACTTTCTAAATTTGTTAAGCTTTTATTGACCTTCATATCCACATCCATATAATGGAAATAACTGTCAACACCTCACAGGGCTGTTTTGAGAATTAATCTCGAATCTCCACGCAAAATAACAACAAAGATGATTACTGTTCCTGCCTACCTGGTTCATGTTATCCCCCATTCACAAATGCTCTGTTCTGTCTTTGTCATCTAGATGAAGAAAACTAAAAAACTCTTTACATTTTCCAAAGAGCAAGAAGTCCTTTGATTTCTACATAGGTCCTCTCAAAAATCAATGCAATAGAGCAACTGTCACCTCCCTAAAATCCCATCACAGTGGTGACTGTCAGCTGTGTAATGACAGTGCTATTCAGAGGCACATTTTGGTAGGAAGGGCTCTGAACTTGGAATCAGAGGGTCTGGGATTTAAATTTTGTTTCTACCACTTTTCAGCTGGTAACCATAGACTGTCAGTCACTCCATTCAGCTATCTGACTTACAGCTCTGTGATGTAGGTGGGCAATAACTAAGTTATAGGTGAGGAAATTGCCAGAAGCTAATATAACGAGAAGTGGTCCCTTCTGCTAGTAAGATATAAGTACTTTATCATTTAGCTAAGAAAGGTGTTCGTCAAGATGGTATGAATGGTTTTAACTGGGTCTTTTGTCCTTGATAGTCACTCTTTGGGCAAGGCTGTGCTCAGCAGGCAGGAAAGGCTCTGGAGAGAGATGGAAAATGGGTCTATGGTGATTGTATCTACAAGGCAGGGTAAGAAATATATGGCTCCTGAAAACACAAAGAGAACTGAAAACACACATGTAAGAACTACTTACAAAGATGTGGGCAAGATTTAGAAAAATCACAGCAGATGTTCAGCAACCCAAGAGATGAAACTATAGAGCTCAGATAGCCTTAATGAAGTTAGGGATTAAGAACCCAGAACTTGAGAAATGCTGTGCCTGGCAGGATCTGAGAATTCTGAGCAAGTACTGGAGCCACACACTTAGTTCAGAGAAGGAGCTGGGTAACAAATTCATTAGCCTATTTGCTTCTTCCCACTTGCTGTAGATTAACCTAGACTGAAGTGAGGAGGTTGCTCTTGATGATCTCAGTCTTTGAGCAGAGCAAGTTTGGAAAAGAGGAGGGTGGGTCCTGCAACCCCTGTAGAAGGCAGTCACTGTATTATACCAGTTCACTGTATTATCTTGGTATGCACACATTGAAAGCCAGAGGGTCTTTACTAAACATTACTCAGCACAGGGTACCAGATGGATGGATCCTAGTGACCCTTGTGCCTCTGTGAATGATCAGTTGCTTCTCTAACTAAGTTTTCTAAAGCTTAACTATTGGAAACCAAGCTAACAATCTGGACCCAGGCAGTGAAATCCTCGATGGCCTCTGCTTTAATCCACTCAAGTTATTGATGTTTCCAACAATCCATCTTTGGACTTTTCTCTTGGTGATGAACTCTGTTGTTATAATCTCAGACATCTGATGAACTCAGCACAGTGAGAAGCTGCTGCAGCCATATGTCAGTTTTTTGGAAAAGCAGCTGATGCAATTCATTCTTCTCTGTCATTGCTTTGGGCTTAGTACAAGGTCAGTTCCTGTCTAGGGGCTGTTCATACTCAGCATCACAAAGACAAGATGATCATCAGGTCTAGCCAGTATGAAGCCTCATTGAATTCCAGCAGAGGCTGCAGTGACAATGAGAGCCTCCCCTGAATTTATTGGTGGGGTTCAGGATTAAGTTACTCAAATGCAGCACTGGAAGCAAACAAGTCTTTCTGCCTATCTCTCGAGTCAAGTTTCTTCCGTGAGACTAGACCATCTTCAAGAACAATTCTTAGGAACAAGCTGATCTAAAAGACATAACTTTATTTTATTTTTCTATTCATACCATGTTATCTCATTCCATGGATGTCTTTTGCTTTGATCTCTTCATTCAGTCTTTCAGCTATTTGCTGCTCATTCTGAATGAGAAGTCATTTTGGGGATTATTTAATCATACTTAACCATCCTACTTGTTTGTCTCAGTGATCCTCTAATCCTCATCAGATTCTCTGTGCTGTCTCTCTCTTAAGGAGATATCTTGCAATCTGACCACCTATTAATCTTGTAGTCTGCCAGGAATAAAGAGAAGCCTGGAGCACTTGAAACTGTCCTTCCCCAGCTACTTGGAAGTTCTTGTTCTATTATCTGTGTTCCAGCTGCCTCCATGTAACTGAATCTCTGGTCCATGTTCAGAAAGCCATGCCCAGTTTTCGGTTCCCATGTTCTCCTAGCTGTGAGGTTAGAATTTTCCATCATTGTTCACACAGAAGTCACTGTTCATGATGGAAAGCAGATTATCATCGTATCATTTAAGACTTTCTGAACACTTGTACATAAATATTTTGATCTCTTTGGATAAAAAATATTTCCTTATATTTTGCTTTTTTAATTTCCAAGCATTTGCTGTTTTTTTTTCTCTCTCTCTTTTATTTTTTTATGTCTCTCTTTTCCCTAGCCTCTCTGAAGGCATACTGTGTTTCTCAGGATTTAGCTGATGGGGAAGGTATTAGTCTCAATGACTACCTTTATAGTTATTAGTCAGTGGGAAGATGAAGGATAATAAATGATCATTGGAAGATGTAGTCATAGATATTCATAGAGAAATTGTCTTAGGTATGCACAACTCCATGTACAAGTAAGGAAAACAGAAAGAGCTATCTGCAGAAGACCCAATGAGGCTCTCTTTGAGAGGAGTTCCTGGAGGAGTCCCAGCCTCCATTCCCTTCTGCCTTTCCAGAGTAGGAGATATGCTCCATCCCCTTAGGGGGACACAGTGAGATTCAGGGTTGTGAGCTGTGCTGGACACTGCATTTTTCTTTCTTAGCCTAACTTGGTATGATGTTTTACAAATAGAGAATCAATTATCCCTTGGGATGTAGCATACTACTTTCATGGTGCCTTCCACTTTCCCTCCCCAAATCAACCATTGCATGCAGTTCTGACTTCCCACTAGCTGTTCAGCATGAATTACTTGCTTACACATCAAAGAACCTAGGGAGAGAGAAAATGAAAGAAATGAGTCAATGATGGTGTAATTCCAGACACCTTACAATCTGATTGGTAAGGGGGATTTTTATTTTGGAAAAGCAGTATATCTCTAAGCACCTAGATGGCATTAGGAGAAGAACACATATAATTGTTCCCTTCTCAGAGGGGATCAATCTAATATTGCTAGACAAATAGCTTTGATCTTGATTCACCTTAACTTCTTCTGGAAATGAATCACACAGACATTTGCCCTATACAAAGACAACTTTTTCTTTTTGGCTCACAAGTCAGCTGTAAGTAGGAGAGGGTCCTTGGCATAATTAGAAAATTGCTAGACTTTATACATTGGTGAAGGACAACCACTTGAAATTAGAGTCTCATAGTGTGACTCAGACTTTGCATTTTTAAAGAACAGTCATGCCCACGAACCTAAAACGATCTGTTTACTAATAATAACAAGGCTGCTTACGTTGCTGCTCACATCACCCACAGACAATCTTGCAGACTCCTATTTTAAACTCCAGCATGTCTTACCAAACATGAGGGAAAAACCCATCCCTCCCCCCAACAGCTCATTATCTAGAGAGTGGGATGTTCCCACGGAAGACTTGGGAGGTTTTGAAATTGTCATCGTCCTCTGAGGATGCGATTCTGAGACTTCCTGTAAGCTCAAGACTTATGCTTCCCACTGAGTCTCCTGTGATCACTTCAGACACATTGACATTTAGCCTCATGAATTAATTTTCTGCAGAATCCAGTTGACAACCATGAACTGCTCTGGGGCTTTCCATGTGATAGTATAGTTTTTAAACATTTAAAATAGAGTATTACTGTTAGGTATGTTAGGTTTGCTTCTAATTTTATCATAAGCCTTTGAGTAGAAGTCCTCAACACGCAATTCTTTCTATGTGTAACTGTATCTTGCTTGTGGAGTATGTACAGAAAGGTAGGACTATGTGCAGATGCCAAGTTGCTTAGGTTGGAAGTATCTTTCTCTATTTTCCTTTCATCTTACTTTTCTTTCTGCCTTTCATTTTCCTATCATCTTAATAGAGTGCCTGTATAGAATGAGTGGATAATGAATACTCATGGAGCCATTGAATGTATGGCAGAGCTCAGAAATATGAGACTGACCACTGCACTAAGGAGGGACCTCAGAGCTCGGAATTACCTTTCTCCCGAGCTTCTCCTTCATATAATCCAAGTTTTAGGGCAAAAGCCTTGACTTTGGCAACCCCAATAAACTAAACTTGGACACTTGTACCAATTTGCCAATTGGTACAAAGACAAGAAATGAACAGCAGACAGAGGAGATGAAATCCCTGCACTGATATAGGACCAAATAAAGAGGTCCAGTGACTCGATGTTCATCTTGGGCAGCTGACATAGACTTCAGGTTTAAGCAGAAAAGGAGCTGGGAAGGGGGAAAATGAAATGTATGATTAAGCTGCACTGATAATGGTGCAGTGTCTGGTTGATGAGTGTCTCAGTTCTGGCTCTTTGTGGCCTGAGACGTTGTTAATGCTGTCATCATTTGAGGGGAACAAACTGGATCCTACAAGCTGACAAATTCTGCATAACAAAACAGCCTCCCCAACATGGATAATTACCCTTCTCTGAAGGTTGGTCTGCCCATCCAGACTTGGCTATTCTTCAAATCCCAGGTAGCTGCAAGTTGGAGACTGACTTATCTCTGTGCCTTCAGTCTGAAGCAGGATGTGGCTTATGAAGGGATAAGTAGAATTCTGACCTAAAATAAAAGGAACACACACATTGGAAGAAGAGACACCAGGCTTTTTTCTTGCTTTGCAACTTTGTGTGCTTAAGAGAGGAATCAATAACTTTTAGGGGAAAAGAAAAGAAAGAAAGGGGGAAGAGAGAAAGAAAGAAAGAAAGAAAGAAAGAAAGAAAGAAAGAAAGAAAGAGAAGGAGAGAGAGGGGGGGAGGGAGGGAGGGAGGGAGGGAGGGGGGAGGAAGGAAGAAAGGAAGAAAGAAAGGAAAAAGAAGAAATAAAGATTCTATGTGCAAAACAGAAACAAAAATCTGTTTATTCCTAGAAATTTTTTAGACTAGAGAACAATTATCAACATGCTGCTTTTTAATAGGAATTTCATTCCCAGAGACTAATATAAGTCTTCAAGAAACTCGCTACTTTTGGGACAACTCTAGTTATTAGAAATCTCTTCCTATGTGCTTCTATGCCTGTATAATTGTCTATTGCCCTAAAACACTGGTCAGAGCCTAAAACAAGCAATGAAAAGAGGAGACATTGAAAAGGGAACATGGCTGTCTTGGCCATAAGAAGTAAACTTGGGTATCAGACACCAGCCTACTCAGGTTTCACAGCAGTATAAACCATAGGAAAGACAAGAGTGCTCAAATTCAACTTCATTTCAGTTTTATAAGAATTCAAGACAAAACAACTCCCATAGTTCATTGGCTCCTTTTTTCTTTTTACTATTGTATTATGACTTTTTCCTGTTTACTATACTTTCAGCAATATTTTTACTTTATCATGTTTTTGCAAACTGTTTTAAATTCTATTTCATACATTCACCCAATTTTGTTTGCACATTTTATTTTGTTATTGAGAAATCTATTTTCTTTCCTTTCACATTTTTCTTCTTTTTTTGCCAAATTTGCACACTTTTCTTTATACAGTAGTATTTCAAATTAATTTTATTTATATCTAGTTCTCTTCACATATATCTGATTTTAGTTTATTGCTCCTTTATCTTATGTAACATTCTTCTAAATCTCTGGATTTTTTTCTTTTACTTATTTAAATTTGTTTCTCTTCTATTTTTTCTATTCACTTACTTCATTTCTTTCCTAGTCCCACACTTACATCAAAAGCAGCTGCTCCATAACACAGTCCCCAAATAAAGCAGATGTGAGATTAAAAGTAGCAGATGCACAAGTTACAACACAGAGTAACATAGAAAGGTAAAATGGCTTCCCCCAAAAGATTACAATTTCTCAACTCCTAAATTCAATACTATTGGGATAGATAAATTCTTAGATGACAATTTTTTAATTAATTTTTGAAATTTTATATGTCGATCCTAGTTCCCTCTCCCTCCCTCCTTCCCTCTCTCTTCTCTCTCCCTTTACATGTACCCTGACCACCCTCCCCTCCCATTCTCCTGCCTCCCCCCCATCCCCGACTCCACATGTAGTGCTATGCCATCCAGGTGGGGTCATGTAAATCTGACAAGTCATTTGGAGTAGGGACTAGGACTTCTCTCCTGTCTCTAGGTTGAGGGAGTATCCTTCCATGAGGGATGTGTCTGCAAGGTCCTTTTGTGCACCAGGAATACATCCTGGTTCCACTGTCCAAGGTCCCTTAGACTGCTCAAGCCTTCTAGCTGAGACCCACGTTTGGGGGTCTGAGACAGTCCCATGCTGGATTCCCAGCATGGGGGCCTGTTAGCTCCTCCTTGTCCAGGTAAGCTGTTTCTACGTGTTTCTCCAACCTGGTCTTGTCCTGTCTCTCTGCATCTGGATTATTTAAACAATAATTGAATTGTAAAAATGATCAATGACCTCAAATAAGATGCAAAAGAGAAAGACAAGAAATTCAACCTGAGACCAGGAAAGGAAAGTCAGCAGCATAGAGAAAAAGCTTGGGCAAGACAGATGGGAAGTCAGTACTGCAGACAAGAGACAGACTTCTGTTGTTTACAAGTTTCCCAGTCTATGACACCTTGTGATAGCAATACAATGGGCTCACATAAGACCTACATGTAAAATCTAAAGCCATGTAATTTCTGGAAGAAAATGTAAAAGAAAAACCTTTGTGATCTCAATTTGGTCCATTCCCCACCTCCCCCACTGTGATTGAAGAGCATTATCTATACATTAAAAAAAATACAAATTGAACTGCAGTTGTGATAAAAGGTACTGTACAGAGTTGATATGAATGAATCTCAAAATTTTGATAAATGACATAAGCCAGAATTAAAACTAGAAAATGCAAGTATATCTACAGTCATATGAAGTTGAGCAGTAGTTGCATGGGCAAAGATGGAGGTGAGGAGGTATGTGGGAAAGAGGGAATACAGTAGAGGTAATAGCGGGTGTTCACATCACCCTGATTGTGGGGACCTTTGTCATAGACATGTATGTTAAGGCATACCAGTTATATGCTTTAATGATGTGAGAGTTCATGGCTATTTTACAATCTTTACAGTAAGTTCTGTCAGCAAATGCATGTTAACAGATGCAGAACTGGAGCTCAGACAGGAAAATGCCACCTCTCAGTTTCACATTTGCATGTGGCTGAGCCAACATTGTTACTTAAGTACAAGCTGTTTCCAGAAATGCATCATCATGTGACCTCATAATATTTCATAAATATTGTAGAGTGTACATTACTAACATAAAGGAATAGTGTAAAATGTGTGTGTGTGTGTGTGTGTGTGTGTGTGTGTGTGTGTGTGTGTGTGTGTGTGTGTTTTCTAGGGCTATAAGGGACACAAGATGAGATTAAATACGCATAAGAGAAAACTATGGGAACATGAGGTGAGAGGTTGCTGCCATTACACACCACTCTATTTACAAATACACTACACTTTGTACAACTTTGTTAAGTCATCAGGTATGCTTATGTTAGCTTCACCACAAACACAAGTACTGAATTGTGGTATTATTTTGTGGTGGCTTTAGCTTCATTAAGCAATAGGAATTCTTCAGTCCTAATATAATCTTTTTGGGGCCATTGTAAATATATGTGAGCCATCATGGATTCATATCTCATTATAAGGCACATGGCAGAATTTGAACTCTATCTTTTCTCACTACATTGCACATCTCTAAACTAGCACTATCCTTATACACATGGTTTGCATCAGAATTGAAGGGACCGACAGTGCCTAAAAAGAGAGAATTTTCTTGCATGTAGTAGTACATTGCTTTCAGATATGGACTCCGTATAGGCTGATAGAGCTATGAACACATGCAGTATCCAGAGCTTTGTGTTGAGCCTGTATCAAGTTTCTCCTTATGTAATATTAGCTAGTGCTACAGTTCCAAAGGCCATCTCTACATTGGATGAGTTTTATCTTTGTATTTTTATATCTGAGTCAGAGACCTCTAATACCATCCCAATCCTTAGACCAAAGAAAAGATCACCCCTTAATAAATACATACTGTAAGAGTAAGTCTACTCACAGAAATTCAGGGCCCTTCTGCAACCATAGAAAACTAAGAAAAATGGCAGTAAATATCTACTCTCATTTAATCTCAGAAAGACCACCTGGAGTTAGACTAGCAACAATTTTTCTTCTTTCAGCTTCTTCCTAGGACTGAGAGACCCAGACCCTTTATCACTTGCTCCAAGGGACTGATTAGTCTATCAGTACTGTAGACATATGATGGGAACAGTACACATGTGTTGGCAAATGCCTAGCACAGCTAGTTTGCAGCATATCTGAATGTTTCATGGAGAACAAAGCCAGAAGACTCAGAGGAAGAGCATTGTTCTTACAACAGCTACTGCAGGATGAAAAAGGAGACTTCAGGAACCTGTCAGGCATGTTCAATAGAAAGCAAAGTAATTGGTTTCTAAAAGAATAGACACAAATAATAAAGAAAAAGGGGGAAATAGAGTCAGAATAGCCTAGATGGAGCAAGATATGGCAAGATGCATTGAAGAGAGAAATGGGTAACACTGGACAGAAGGAGAGAAAGCTATGCATCTTTGGGGCTGAGAAAATGCTCTGCAGCAGAGAAATTCTTCATGGGAGGACAGGTGGTGGCTGGGTGGATTGTGAAACATTGGATTGGAACCTTGTTATGGTTTGAACCAGGAAAGTTTTCACAGGTTCGTGTTTTGTTCCCCAGCAGGAGGCTGGGGTTTGGGAAGTTAAGGAACCTTTAGGAAGTGGAGCCCAGCTGGAAGTTGACAACTGGGGGCTGACCTTTGAAAGTTACAGGCTGGCTCTGACTCTGAAATTCTGTATTCCCTGGTGAGCTGTGATGTGAGGAGGCTTCACCATGAACATTGCTACACCTCCCCCTCTATTACACCAAATAATAAGCTAAAGTAAGTCTCTCCTCACTTAAGTTATTTCTGCTGGATATTTTGCTCACAGAAAATGGAACTGATACAATTACAGGCTATAAATAGGACATTTATAGAAAACTACTGAAATTAGAAAAACTGCAGTTTCGTTAATATTAATGTTCCAATCTGTAACAAGCTGAATAATGTCCCCATCAGCCCAATACTTACCTGCTGCTATCTGTGAATATATTATTTTATTTGGACAAAGGGACATGGAAGATATATTTGAGGTGTGTGTATGAAAATGAAGAGCTGTTCTGTGGTAGGCTGTAGAGTCCTTTGGGTATATGGTCAGGAGTAGTGTAGTTGGGTCATATGATGGTAGATGAGTTTCTGGTATTCTGATGAACCACCATACTAAAATGTGTCTATATAAATTTGCATTCCCAACAACAGTGCATACGTTGAATCTTTAGATTAGTGAGGAGGGAGCTTTAAGTGGATAGAGAGATAAAAGAATAGACTAGGTATAGGAATCAAAGGAGTTCTTCATTTAAATGAAATCTTCAGATAAACAAAATTGAAATAAAATTGATAATGTATCAGAAGTGGGACATGGTAGGCTGGGATCTCTTCTCTTCTTGGAATGTGTATTATATAAAGATATATATATATATATATATATATATATGTACATATATATATATATATATATATGTTTAACTGTAGTTTACCTGTACAAGATATTATGTTCATCTTATTAGCCAATGGTTGACAAATAAAATGCCCAACATCAGTTATGGGAAAATACCACTCAGGTTGTTGATTAGAGGTACCTATGAGACCTTCAGACAAAATCAGGCTATTGTCATTGCTATTTATTCTTCACTAGAGTAAGTCCTCATTGCTGAAGTTACTATACTCATTAGTGACAGGACATGGAGAATCAAGTTGGTAATGACCAGAAAGCTTCCTTGCTGATTACTAGATTTCATAGCACTAGATGATGCTATGGAAGCTGAAGGAGAAAAAAGTCAATAGTTTACCCAATTGTGAAAACTGAACCACAATAATGACCAGTTTTCCAAGACACATTCATAGGTGCAATGGTTGCATGTACATTATGAGGGTAACCAACTACTTTCTGGTTGGTTTAAGGCCTAGTCTATTGGAGGAAACCCATGTTTGGTTCTGAAAGTCTGACCAAGATTTGGCGCAGTAATAGGTCTCAGAAATGAACCTACCACTATTACTTTGCTAAATGAATATAATATCAAACTGCTCATTAAATTTGTATCTCTATCCATAGATTAAATGTAACTCTCAGATCTCATCAGAAAAATTTCTTTGTGCAGTGAACAAAGATTAATGGAGAACTCACACCAATCAAAGTGTCAGTGGGGCGCCCATTGCAAATGGAACATCTCTATCACATTCCCTCCCCAAGAATCATCATGGAAGTGGCAGGGCAGACAGGTTGTAGGAGCAGAGGTCAAGGACTGCAGTGAATGGGAAACTATATCTTATGTATAGGAAATGATTGCAGCACACAGCCATTGCAGCACATAGCCACTGTGGTTACCTGAACAAGACCTGAATAAACAGTTTATTCAACATTGTAGTATAGAGAGGGAGTTTATAAGCTGATGCCTGGAAACTGAGGAGCTGTGGAAACTATGGGAGAACAAGAGTTTTCTTCAATGGCATGGCTCCTGGTAAGGTGAATTTGATCTATGGGGGGACCACATGCAGGAGTGTATCAGGAGCACAAACTGTAATCAGTGGATTTTGTTTTGTAATAGAACAGAAAGTTGTGGTAAGGGAGGTGAAGATGTATTGAGGAAGAGTTAGGGGGAATGAATATTGTCAAAATACATTGTATAAAACTATCAAAGAATTAATAACTTTTTAAAGAATCAATGTAGTCCATAGGCACCAGTCAAACTGTCCTTATGAAGATTCCCTAGTGTGCCTTGGTGATCTTCAGCATCTAAGAGGCTAAACAATGAGGGCCAATGATGTTTGATATTGTGGTGGGAACCACTCTGACATTGTCTCCCTGGAAAGGATGCCCGACTAGAAAACAGTGTGTTGCTAGAAGTCTTCAAGGTAAACCACTTTAATAGTTTCCCTCTAGAAATTTCCAGGAAGCAACTGTAATTATCTTAATGTCTGACCTTCACAAAGCCTGGATTCCAATTCTTCTTTTGAATCTGAAACATAACCCTGCCAGTCAAACCTGTTTTTTTAAGTTTGTGATATTCATCCTTTACTTCTCAGAGAAAAGAGCTTGTATTCATGCAGTCATTGAAAGAATAATCTTATTGGCTTCCAAATTCTATTTTAAATAACAACAAAGCCAAAAGATAATGGGGAAAACTTGAAGAATATCAAGAAAATGCATAAAAGCGTTCAAGTCATCTTGGCAAATATATGTGTGTCAAAACATTAATGGCTATGTAATTTTTAAAAAAAAGTGTTACTAGAAAGTATGGCAGAAGGAATGATATGTCCTGTAACCATTAAAATGGAAGTAGGCTTTAAGATCCTTAACCTAATTTGAGAGAAGTACATGTATTTAAAATTGATTCTCATAGTATTGCTATGATTTTATAAGTAAGTATAAAACAGTAAAATTTGCATCAGCAGAGACTGCAAAAGTAAAGAGGAAAGAATAGGACAAGAGAAATGCCCCAAACTCTCTCCCTAAGAGGCTGAAAGCCTCAGACCCCTGTTGTTTTGATAAGTAAAGAGTATAGAATTGGAAGCACTCTTTGAGAGCCCCCAAATTGTAGTATCAGATTACAGACTTTCACAAATAGTAATTAAAATAAAGAGCATGAATAGAAACATCAAGTTGCCACAGGCGTTTTAGTCACATTACTTTAATGGCATTGCCAGAGGAAGATGCTTGAAGCACCTGTAAGATCTCCCTTCTAACACAGGGTGACAGTTTGTCTCATGACTTTCCATGTCAATACAGCTCATATAATGAAAGGCTTCTAGGAAAGACAGGAAGCCCCAAGTATGAAAGGAAAAATTAAGACTGAGCTTTTAATTCTGGAAATAAAACCCAAAATGAAAAATCTTAATTGAATCAGACTTATAGTTTAATCTGAACAATAAAGCAAGTTAAATTGAAGTCTTTAAAGACATTTAAGACAAAACTCAAAAAGACAAAAACAATCAGGAAAAATCAGAGGAAATCTATCAATATGTCAAATTAATATTTTAAAACACTAAAGGTAAAAAAAGAAAAAATTTTGACAAAAAGATGTTAAACAGAAATGATGAAATTTTAATATATTAACATTAAACTCTTTATTCTGTTTATGTAAAACATCTTTCTTCAGAGCTTATAAATCATTATAAGGTTTTGTCAAACAATGGGTAATAATATCAAGCAATTGCTACACATTGCATTCTCTAAACAAAAATAATATCTAATTACAGCAATTGAGTTCAAATTTTACAAATTGATAGTCACGTGTAATTGATAATCAACATTTGTCAAAGTTATGGTATATAATCCAAATCAAAATTATGTTCAAATTCTTTAGTTTTCAAATTATGAAACTATATTAACTAGCCATTCAACCGTGGAAGTGGGAGAATTGGGCATGGCAGCATGACTCTAATCCCAACACATGGATATCTTGAGTTTAAGGCCAACCTGGGCGACACAGAAAGATTGTGACCACACAGAAAACCAAAACCAAAAATGTAGAAGTAGAGAAATTTTCCTATTCAAGTCAGAAAAGGGGAATTCATGCAGTTTTAGGTTTACCAACTGCCATGGAATTTAAGAATCTAAAAGTGATGCTATATATGTATATGTGCAAATATATTAGTTTTTTGTGAATATTATATTGTATATAATTTTTAAAGTGTGCTTATATTATATGCCATATATTGTGTACTTTTATTATATGCTGCATATGTGTACACATATATTATGTGTTACATATGTATATTGTATGATATATATGTAAATTATATGCTTTATATGTATGTCTATGCACACATAAATTCCTTTTTCTATCTAAATGTCTAAAAGACATTTAACTGTCTTTTATACGATAGGAATAGGTTGATGATATATTTTAGTGTTATATTTGTTACCTATGTCCTGGGATAATGTGTTCTCAAAGAAACCCAATTGTTCTTTGATGGAGAAGGATTAGCTACTAGTCTCAGTTAGGGTATTAAACAAGAAAAATAAGGAACACTCTTGAACCCAATGCATCTCAGAATCCCTAACAGTCAAGTGGAACACTAGCTTAGAATGCATAAGTTCTGTGTACCTGGTGTCAATTTATATCCCTACTTTTCTGTATTAGCTTGGATTATATATGTTGATTACATAGCTAAGGTTAGTTCATGCACTGTGCTCATAAAAGCAGGTTAAGTAGGCTGAGTACACAGTACGCTAACAGCCTTAAGTCTCAAGTGACCTCATGATATAGTATTGACTCTGGCTCTGAGGCCCAGCAAAATTTCCAGTCTCTCAGAATGTAAGCAATATTTACATAACAGTGTATCATCACAGTATTACATAAGGTGGAACTTTGTTCATTTTATTGCTGCACAATATTCTACTGTGTGAATATATTTTCCATTATATTGTTGAAAAAATCACAGTTGACAATATATGGTCTTCTCATCTTAGTGTTAGTCTTACAGGATGTACTTCTGACTTAGGGCTCCTGATCTATGAAATAAGAATTTTCTCCTGTGTTAATCTACAAACTGTGGTCAAATAGCAGATGGAAGAAACAATAATATCTAAGGTTCAAACTGTCCATGCCTGAGTGTACATGTTTTCAAATGCTTCCCATCTCATCTTAGGAACACTTGAATTTCAGACAACCTCTGTCTTTTATGTGGATTCTGAAGACTCAAACTTAGGTCTCTACATTTGTATAACATACTTTACCCACTGAGAAATTTACTTAACCACCTAAGAACAGATTTTAGATTTAAAGTGCCTCTACCTAGTTATTCTACAAGCTACAGAGACCTCAAGCCAAAGGCAGTGTTTCATCTATATCTTTATGATCTTTTGTGTAGATTCTCTTTGGTCCAATGAGATTCATGATACTAGAGTTCTGAGAGTGTAAGAGTCATCCAGTGTGGAACCAGGAATTGAACAAGCATAGGAGAAAATGCTGGTGTCTGCAGAGCCAACTTAGTTCATGGCCACTTGGCCAGGATAACTTTCAAGGATGTAGCTTCACTAATTTTAAAGACAGAGTACTCACTAGCATAAAAAGTGATCTCTAAATTGCTGGGCCTCACATGGCCAATGGTTGCACTATGAGGAAGACATGAAAATGACTAAACTCATTACATATTTGGTAAAGAACATCATATGATTCAGCATTGAATGTATGCTTGATCAAAGAAAGAGAGGGCAGTTCAAACATCTCACTATACTTTATAAGATGCAAATAGTCAAGTGTTCAGAAACAGAATCCCTACCCCAAAGAAAACAAAACACCTGAGCAGGATACTTGGCAATAAGGTAACTGGAGGAAGATGTCAACAGATAAGGAAACAGAGAGTAGGATTTTCATTTGTTTAATAAAGCAATGCAAAGTTCAATGGATATGACAATTCTATGTGACACTTGTACTTAGGTTTGGAGGGCCAAGAGGAAAGATGTGGGCACTTATACAGCTATGATAAACTGAGGGTGCCACTGGATGACTTAGACACCTTACTGATTTAGCATATAGCCATAAAGACTATGTACAGCTAACTGAGAGAATCCTTTCCAAAAAATGAGTGATTCTTTCTTCTTAGTCACATATGTCTCCATGAGGACCACTTATTGAAGATTCAATAAATCCATCAGAGGATTTCTAGCTGTCCCAGTGTGTATTTGTATCAGCAATCTGAGTCATTAGAAATAGGAAGATCTTCTTGCCATCATGACTGACATAAGATTTAAGGTCTGACAGTTATAAGCAAAGAAACCATGGCAGCCATGGTCATTCCCATTTCCTGTTTCCAGGAGCATCATGTTTTTTCTTCAGGGATTAATGAGTTTAGCTCCTCCCACTGGGAACTTTGCTTATCCAAGCTACTGTGCCCACATCTTTGTCCTTTATGAGACCTTAAAACTCTACCCATGCTGACCAAATTCCCATAATAGTAATAGCACAGAGGTCAACACCCTGAAAAGAAAGATACTGGATGGAACATAAAGAAAAAGAGTTAATCTGTTTGGCATCTCGTTACCTCTCTTCTGAGTATAATATAGGAGGTTGTTAATTGCTTGATTTACTGTACAGTCACTCTGCCAACAGCAATAAATAAAGTTAATTAATATAGGGTAATTCCCTGCCAGGGAGGCTAGTAATTACGAGGCAATTGAAGAGAAAAGCCTCTTCATGACATCTTTAGAAGAGAAAAATACATTTTTACCACACTCCTTCAGTATTTATCTTTTTTTAAAAAAATAGCTTACTTAAAACTTTTTGTAGAAATGCCTCTACTATTTATTTTCTCCCCTCCCTCAAGATTGTAGCACATCTGTTGAAAACAGGCAGCTGACCACATGGACCTTTACTCTGACTGCCATGCAAAGGTCAAATGGTTAGTGGGTATATGGACAAGTTGGTCTGATTTCTGAGGAAATCTGGCCTTGGCTGTTGGAAGACATCCACTGGTGAGGAGAGGAGAGTGTGTGTCATTGTGCATGCTTTCTCAGGAATAGATTTTCCTAGATATGTTAAGGCAGTGTGCAATACTGCTAAGAGGGTGGGATTGAGCCTTGGAGACCTGGGTTAGAGTTAGTAGATATGAAGGCAGCTTAAAATGTTTATTTTAAACATTTCACCACAACATGTCTAATCTCAAAAACAAGAATCAACACCTTTTCTGTAGGCTAAGTAGTAAATAAACAGGGCAGTTGCTAAATAAATGTTAGTTTCCATTCAGCCATTTTGCTCACATATTTTTTTTTCTTTTTCTCTCCCTTAATTGAAAATAGATTATTTCTTTTATAATATATCCTGATTACAGTTTCCCCTTCCTGCATACATCCCAGGTCCTCCCTACCCACCCCCATTAAGGTTTATGCCCTTTCTGTCCTTCACTAGGAAACAGATGGGCTTCTAAGGGTTAACAATATGGTAATATAACAAGATGAGGCAAAAACTGGAGCATCAGAATTGGACAATCAGAAGGAAAAGGGCTCAAGAGAAGGCAAAAGAAGCAGAGATTGACTAATTCACATTTAACTGGAAGCCATAATACACATGCAGAGAACCTGGTGAAGACCTGTGCAGGTGTAATTCTAATAGGTCTGCCTTTATATGTTAGGTGGTGTTTTCCCTTGTGGCTTTTAATATTCTTTACATGTTCTACATATCAAATGTTTTGACTGTTATGCATTGAGGGGATTTTTTTTTTCTAATCCACACTATTTGGTGTTCTTCTTATACCTTGAAAGACATCTCAGTCTTTAGGTTAGGGAAATTTCTTCTATAATTTGCTGAAAATATTTTCTGTGCCTTTGACCTGGATGTTTTCCTCCTTCCTGTATTCCTATTATTACAAGAGTTTTTTTCTTTTCAAAGTGTTCTAGATTTCCTAAATGTTTTGTTCCATGAGATTTTAGATTTACATTTTCTTTGACTAAGGTATTCATTTCTTGTGTCTTCAATACCTAAGATTCTCTCTTCCTGCTCTAATAGTCTTTTGGTTAGCTTTGCCTCTGAGGTTCCTGTTTAAGTTCCTAAATTTTTAATTTTCAGATTTCCCACAGTTTAGGTTATCTTTATTGATTATATTCCAAGTTCAGGCCTTGAACTCTTCTATTCATATTCTCCCATTGTGTTTTTTTTTTCATTGATTTCTTTAAGAGATTTATTCATTCCTCTTTAAAGGCCATCTGTCATATTAATAAATAAAGGCCATTTGTGTGGTCTTTTTATTATGTTCTAGCTGTGCTCCTGAGATCTACTGAAGACATACTATCCTAACTAGTACTGTATTTTATGTTGGTAACTAGGCATCTGGATATCTGTAGATACTGATATCTGGTCCTGTCTTTGTTGGGTGTGTGTTTTGTTCTTTAGCTTCTCTTTGCTCTCTGTTTCTTAGGAGAGTGTGGTGGCTGTGTGTTGCTTTTTTAAAAATTCTTTTGTGTTTCTGATGTGTGGGGCTACTGGGAGCTCCAGGTAAAATGTGTTTCTGTGTAGTGGGAGCTGATACTTTGGAATGAGAATGGAAAGGTTGGATGAAGGCTCAAGAGTTCCACAGGAGGAAGGAAAACATGACATTCCTCCAGGGCCTCCTTAGTCCCCTGAGAATGGGGCCAGGGACTGAAGAGAGGCCACAGCAGAAGTCTGCTATGGAGCTTGGGATGACGTTGGGGAATTGGGCTTGAATGAATGGGAAAGTAGAGATTTGCAGTTAGCCTACTGGCTTGACTGATCAGAGTGGTATGAGGGAGTGAATGGGGGAGTTGGGGGCTGGCATAAAGCAGTGGGTGGGAAGAGGAGAGAGAGTTTAGGAGAGGAAGATGTCTGGGACTCACGTGAGATGGGGTTGGGATTTTGGAAGGCTACAGCAGGTGGTTTGCTTCAGAGCAGTGGGTGGGATTTGGCAGAGGTGAAGCTCTACAGTCACCCTACCTTCCTCACTGGCCTGAGGGACTCGGTTGTTTCCCTTTAAAATTTAGTGATTTTTCTTTGTGTTACTTCTTTAGTAAGATGCTAGAAAGCTTAGAGTCAGTTTTATTTCTATCTGTACTAAATATATAGCACACATCATGTTCACTAAACATTTGTGACATCTTATTTTTGCTGTTCTGATATTTTTTCTAACACCTTCCTCATTTGGATATTTTACATTTATTTTACCTTCCATGTATTCATGGAGCTACTTCAAGCTCTTTCTAGATTAAGACTGTGTGAATGTGCACACCTATGCACATATAAAGCATTAAACATGTACCAGTATATGAGATATATTTGTTACTACTGTATAGTAATTTTTGCCCGTTTCTTCATCATATATAATAAATTTTGTTCACTAATTGCTTTGTCTTTCAGCCAAAGTCCTAAATCCCCTGAAGAAATGACTGGGTTTAAATTTTAAATATTGTTGAATTGAATTGGATCATGCAATCTGGTTATTTCCTTTATTTACAACCCCATGTGGTCCAGTGTGCAATTTAAAACTGGGCTCCCTAAAGTATACAAGAAATATGGCTTATAGAGTCAAAGGCCTTCTAGGCCATGACTATTTCTTCTGTATAGTAGCTATTATCACTGTATTTTCCACTCTATTTCCTATAAGAAATAGAAATCAAGTGGGAGAGTGGGGTTTTTGGAGGAGGGTCAGCCACAACCAAATTTGATGTTGCTTTTTGTAAAGTACTCTGTGCTGAAGACTCACCTGTTAAAACTATATCTGAAGTATGCGAACACTGAGTTTTCTCAGAAAACTGTACACCAATCTGCCATTATACCTATTTGAGTCTTATTAATCACATGTTATAGCAAGTGATGTAGAATCACATTTGGATATTGCAACTAAGGACAGGAATTCTCGATTTCTTTATAATGTGCATTTTTCAATGGCCTCTGCTTACCCCCTTCTATCCTTCTAGCTATCCTGGGTAACTTTTGAAGATACACACACACACACACACACACACACACACACACTCATCCTTTTTCCTCTTGGGTTAAGTGATCAGGGAACTATAGGTGTAGATGTGGAATATGACAATCTGACAGAGATTGTAGGTACAGAGAAAATGTGAAAGGAATTTTGTGTAAGAAGTACATGCAGACATGTTTTCAATATGATCTCATATATGCTACTTCTTATTTGAAGATCTGTGTGTTTATACTAATACAATGCATGTTTGGATTACATAAGACCCAATTGAGTATGGGCATGTTATTACGTGTCCCATGGATGACTGAAGGGAAGTTAACAAGTTTGCCAAAAGGAAAGAGAGACTTCTTTACTTAAAAAAGAAATATGGATGGCAGTGCTCCAAGATCGTTGGTCCCAAAGTTGAGATTTCACATTCAAGGTTTTCTCTGGGGTTTCTAAAGCATCTTAATATATCTTTGACATTTTAATCTTCCTGGATCTGCAGAGTTATAAAAGCCAAGTGGCAATGCTGTAACTCAAATTTGATAACCAAGGAGATATCTAAAATTGTCAGCCAATATATGAATGAGAGAGATGTATCTGAACAATTCACATGTTGTCTCTCAAATCCTCCCAAGTACTGTGTATCTCCCTAAGGGGGCAAATATCACTCTCTGTACATTGCAGGATATTCACAGGTGTTTGAGATAGAAAGCCCCTGAACTGTGATTGTGCCATTTGGTTCCATCTCTCTGATAGATATGTGCCATCAATGATCAGGTTGATGTTCAGTTGGAAGAGCAATAAGTGAATTATCTATGAGCAAAATGTATGATATGGATTTACCAATACTCCTGAAGAAAGAGCACAGGGTATGTTGTTATCCCTGCTAGGTGAGCTCAAACTCTTAAGTTTTTGTTGCTTTTCTTCATATTGAAATAGGAGAAAAGCATTTGGATGTACAGGTTCCCACCAGGTACAGAATTTATGTTAATTTGCTTCAATCAAGAAACAGGATCTAAGACAGCAGGTCCCATTAAGCCTGATCAAGTTTCTCACAATCGACCATCGGAGTCAAGCCTGATTATGTTTCTCACAACCCACCATTGCTTTCTATAGCCCATTTAAAGAGTTAAGTAGAGATACGAGAGAAAGCAATATTTGTATTATCAGAGTAGCTGGAGCAATACTGAACCTTTGTCCCTAAAAGTAGGTTTATGGGAGCAAAGCAGATTAGGCTGCTATTCAGAATTTACCATCAGCTTCCAGGCTCCAACCTCTGACCTCCAGCTAAAAACTGGTTTTGAATCTCTCCTGCCTGCCTCTTGTTTGTTTGTTTGTTTGGTAACTGGTTGTTAACTGGGAAAGTGCCTTTCCTGAGTGAGTTACACGATCAGAAAAATAAGCTGAACTGTGAACGTACTGATGACTTCAACTATCCCTGATTGAGATGGAAAGGCAGGGCTTTGCTACCTAACCTGCTTCTCTCATTATGACATAGATGTGTCTTTCCAGGTTACAAGCTTCATTTGATCACAGATATTTTATCACTTTGTGTTATCTGGTAAAAAAAAAAAAATGAGGTAAGTCTTTAATGAATTGTCTTATGTTTCATCATAATCAGACAAAGAAGGAGGGGGCATTTTCACTATTAAAAGATTTGCATGATGCCTGGGAGATGGCTCACTCAGTAAAATGCAGAAGCCATGAGAAAAGATAGGCATGGAGGCATATGTTATGCCATTGCAGGGAAGTGGATACAGGAGGATCATGGGGGCTGGCTAGCCTACCAGTCTAGCTGAATTAGTAAAGACCAAGCTCATTGGAAAGCCCCTCCTAAAAAATAAGATGAAGGTAGTCAAGGCAGATACCCAACATGGAACTCACACCTATATCATACATACACACACACTCACATTCCTGTGTATGTATATGACATATGTATATGACACACACCAAAACACGGTGTGTGGGGAGTGGTGATGCAGAGTGTTTTGATTTATCTGAACCATTTTGTATACCCAATAACAAGTTTTGGAGTGGCATTGTTGGTGAAGAAGTATCTTAGCTTTTACCATATTCCCTGAATAACTGACACTAACTGGACCAGAAGACTGGTCATCTCAACATGGACATGGAGTAAATTGGACTCCTCTAGAAGATTCTGAAAATGTTTTTTTTTTCTTTAGGATGCAGTTTAAGCTTAGAAACTGGTTGTTGCATCTATTTTAATTTTAACATTATGTGGAGAACCTTGCTCACTTAACAGCAAATCACACTTTGTCGTTTAAGCTGTTCCAGGTAACTGGGTTCCTTTAGTCCTCTGTAATAGGTACATTAGTGCAGATCACCATAGATAATAATTTGAAAAGCAACATCAGTGAAAGCCACTGCCATAAATCTGTGCTGAGATAAAACTTAGGAGTTTACTTCCCTCACAATTAATAAGACCAGAAAATCAAATTTGAAGCTACCCTTCATCTCCCTGGACCACTGTCTTTGATCATCTCTAATATCAATTTCTGCATCAATCATATTAATTGAGAACAAGGGCAGACCAATTTTGCTGATTTAATGGAAGAATTCTTTACCAAAAAGCAGCCGTGGCTTGCTCACAAGCTCTCCAGGTAGTCCAGAGAAGCAAGTCCAAATTTTAGTTATCTCCACTGGTGTATGTAATAATCGTGGGGGAAAAAGCCCTGTTACCATCCCTAAGCACTAGATGCTGTAGGTTGCCTCTTGCTTTACCTCAAAATCTAAAAAACAGGTTTGAAATGCCACTTTTGCTCAAACGGGGCTTGGAGAAGCTGTGGCAGCTCCATCAGTTACCACCACTCTCTTCCAAAGAAACTCCTCAGAATTATTCTCTCTGCAGCCGATTCTGTGATAAGTGTGACTGGCCGGTGACACAGAGACATGCATCTCTATTGTAGATAGTACTCTAAGTTGGTGATTATAGAATGGGATTTTTAATGTGTGCTAGAGGAAAATCATTATGTAATCGCAGGCAGTTTCTGTATTGGTAGATGGGGTCATCAATGCACAAAAGGGGTTAATTTAGAGTGTGGTCAACAACAAATTCACCAGAGTGAAGTATAAAGGCTCCACTGAAGATGAAAGATGCATTTCATTTAGCTGCATATTTGAAATTTTAGTAGAAGTATCTTTCCCAAATGTGTGTGTGTGTGTGTGTGTGTGTGTGTGTGTGTGTGTGTGTGTGTGTGTGTGTGTGTAATTCTCCAGGCACCATCCTATCTTCAAATTATTTCTGTAGCACACACATACACATGCATGTATGCGCACACCTTTCTAGTGCAGAGTATCTTCATCTGGCACTACAATAGGATTGTCCCCAGTGTTCCTGTCTAGTTTTACAAAGCCAAACTGAAAGAGACATCTCATCAGACCAGACCAAACACACCTGGTACTTTCCAGACAGAGCCAGGCCTGGGAATCACCCTGGGAATGAGACAAACCACAAAAGCAGGAGATTTGTAAATTGCAGAGTTTGAGACTTGGCTGTTGAGGATAGATCTCAACCAGTGATGAAGGGCACTGTTCAAAAGTGTATGTCCCCTGCTAGCCATATGCCAAGTGTGTTCTGGGTTCAGACACCTATCTGTGAATCTGAAAGATTCTGAAGATTCACTACTGACACAAATTGGCTGAGCAAAAGGAAATGACAGCTCCTACATACCCTATTTTGGTCTTTAGAATGATATGCAATCATCCATCCCATGGGCATGAATTAGACATTGAGAAGGGTTCACCTGAGATCTTGACCATGATGCAACTTCTTCTAGCCAGTGGCAGCAGGGAGAGGGCTGGATTTGAATGCCTGGTTAGAGAAGATGACACATGGAAAGCACTTGACCCAATGTAGGTAGACTGAATTGATGAATTTTAAAAAAAAGTTCAGAATTTGAATTTTATATACTAGGTGTTGCCTAGCATCCAATGCCTTGAGTCATTCAGCTCTGACACTACGAATGTCCAACCTGGCTATAGTGCACTGCCAGGCTGTTTCCTCTGAGCTGTGCCACCCAAGACAGGCTTTCCTAGATCATCTAAACAACAAGGCACTTCATTTTTAGAATTTGTGAACAGCCCCTGACTCATCTTCCGAGAACACTTGGAAGAAACTAGAAAGCATAGTGTCATTCATATTGGTAAGAAGGCTGGCACCAAATTTGTCTCCACATAAAGCTGAAAGGCTCAGCCTGACCTCCCTCTTTAGCCTACATCCCTCCACCTTCTATTCTTTGCCATATGTCCTATATATACTCTGTTTCTTTCAGTATCCTATCCAAGATACATGCTGCAGGTCTGTGTGTAACAATAGACAGCAAATAAGAGAGGGGATACTGACTTCTGAACCATGGGAGATAAAGCTTTGAAAGGTTTGTAAGAAGGAAAATTTGACATCCCAGAAGATGTATTCCCCAACCAAATAACATGTTCAAAAAAGTTTTGTAAAGGCTAATGAACTGTTACTATTTAACCTATGAGTGAAAAAAGACTCCCATGTCATTATTAGATATTATCCTTAATGACATTCAGACATCTTATTGACATCTTCTGTTTATTTTTATCTCTCACCCACATCCTCTCCCTCCATGTTTCATTGTTTTCCATATTCCTGACCCAATTCTTCCTGTCAACCTCTCTAGCTTTTCCTCTAACCAAGTCAAACCATTCCCCTAGTCAAGGCCAAGTTCTGTGCAGCTGGCACTGGAATGAATCGATGCTCTCAAAGCTCCAATCTGTTGCTTAGCACCAAGGTTGCTTGGCTACATCTCTCTGTGACAACTAGCCTTTGCCTTTGCCGATATATATATATATATATATATATATATATATTATATATATATATATATATGATCAGCTATACATTAAGCACCTTGGTTGGGAGGGGCACTGGGCCAGAACAAACTTGCACAGTCCCCTCCTGAATTGCCTAGGGGTGGTAATAGGAAGAAGTTACATTAAAAGAAAAGAAGTCAAACATCTTATGCTGAGATTCAGGTAAATATAACAGTGACAAAAAAACTCATTATAGAGAGACAAATCCAACAAAATCTGATACACAGAGCTCCAAAGGTAACTTCTTGCTACCAAAGGAATAAAGGAATTTTGGAGGAACTTTAGGGGAAGTTTAGTCTTTTCTCCCATTGCCATCTGTATCTATAATTTGTATTATTGAGAGAAAATGTGTAGGGAAGATGTGTCAGGGATGGTGATGTAGATGTAAAGGGAGCTGAAAAGCTAGGGAAAAGGAAATCAGTGTTAGTCCTTTTGGCAAAAACCACAGTAGAATTAAAGGGCAGAATCTCTGTGTCTCAAACGCCACTATTCCACAGTGTCTTCGGACCTATCTTGCTACATCTTTTGGGCAATGATTCTCCAGCCAGGCTTCACTTAAGTCCCAGATTAGTTATTCAGTTTCAGTGTTCCATCTTGTCAGAGATAAGGCAATCATGAAAGAGTACAAGGGGGAAATGGGAAAGTTGTGTGTGTCAAGGACCAGAAAGACCACAAAGCAGGAGAAATAGCCCTGTATGGAAGTTGAGAAGAGCAAGACACAGGACCAAGATGTAATGGCATACAGTAGGGTGGATAGGGGCTGATAAATGACCCATGAGACCAAATAAAGAGCAAAGGGTAACCGTCAAAGTGGCTGCAGGAATAGGGGTAAACAGGAGGAGCAAATTAAGCTCACTGCAATAAATGCACATTCAAGTTTACCTCCTCCTGTGTCTTGTACACCTGCTGCAGCATTCTTCCTTTTTTGTCCAAAGCAATGAACACTGGGTATTGCTGCCTTCAGGCTACTGTGCCTTTACTGGGCAGTTATGCATAGAGTCCTACATATAAGTAAAGCTTCATTATTAAAGGAAAAGCATGATGTTGCATATCTTCTATTCTTTCTTCCTTCATTTCCTTTCATTTCTTTGCTTTTCTTTTTTCTCTGTCTTCCTTCCATCTTCATTTTTCTTTCTTTCTTTCCTTCCTTCCATTTTCTTTCTTTCCTTTTTTCTTCCTTTCTTTTCTTTCTTTTCCCGAGACAGGGTTTCTCTATATAGCCCTGGCTGCCCTGATGCTCTGTACATCCAGCTGATCTCAAAGTCAGAGATCAGCCTATTTCTGCCTTCCAAGTCTGAGACTAAAGTAGTGCACTGTCATTGCCCAGTTCATGCCTTTAATCCCCACATTCAAGATGGAGAACCAGGCAAAACTCTGTGTTCTAAGCCAGCCTGGGCTACATAATTAAACTCTGTATTTAAAAAGAAAAGAAAGGTTATTAAGCTGCTAGATTGAAATAGGTGGGGGACCATCAGCAAAACAATTCTATTGTTAATATTTACATAATATGAACAAGTCCCACCTAGGGTCTTATTTTCTTTATACTTGAAATGACATGAGAGTGCATTTTCTGAGGGAATACAAAGGATATACACTGTACTAATCACCAGAAATTTATAACTGGCCAAAAGGTTTAAAATCTAAGACTAAAGAATGCTCAGCCATAAATGTGACACTTGCTTCACTGCCTCCACACCCACCCAAAAGTCTCAGGAATAAGAGGAGATAGAGAGATTGTAAGAACCAGAAGTTGGGAAAGATTGCTACAGAAAAAAAATTCCCAGAAGGGCTGTTGCACTTATCATCTCATAGCAGCTGTGGTTGCTGTATGAGACCTGCATAAGATCAAGCCAAGCAATGCTCCATCTTGGGGGTTGGGGGCCTCACAAGGCCCCATCTGTAGCAAAGGAGCTATTAGCAATGATGCTCACTAAGGAAGGTGTGGTAGGTTGAATGTAATTGTCCCCATAAGCTCATAGGGAGTGGTGGTATTAGGAAGTCTGGATTTGTTAGAGTACATGGCCTTCTTGGAGGAAGTTGATTTGGGACAATGCTCTTGTTCACTGCAAAGATTTATCACTCTTATGGGTTTAATAAAGTGCTAATTGGTCAATAGCCAGGAAGCTACCAGACTAGAAGAATTCTGGGAAGAGAAAAGGCAGAGAAATAGTCACCAACCAGAAATAGAGAAAGCAAGATGTGAATGGATTACTAGGAAAAGGTAGCAAGCTATGCAGCTGGGTTAATTTAAGTTAAGCTGGGTTAACTAAGAGTGTGTTAGTAATAAGCCTGAGCAATAGGCCAAACCGTTTATAATTATTGTAAGCCTCTGAGTGTTTATTTGAAACTGAACAGCTGAGGGACCAGGCCAGACAGAACTTCCATCTACATGTGGTGTCCAAATGAAGAGTTGGATCAATAGACATGGCTGTGGCCAGTACCTCTGCCATGAAGCTAGGCTCTCAGAAACAGGGTAGAGCCATTGCTTTAATCCTAGCCAGGATGTTTAGCAGATTAAAGACTCATATGGCCCGAAAGAGATAGAGACAAACAGTAAAGACATATTCAGAGAGAGAGGTAGAGAAAGAGAGAGAGTGAGAGAGAGACAGACAGAGAGAGAGGGGGGGGAGAGGGAGGGAGGGAGGGAGAAAGAGAGAACACCTCTAAATGGTTTACAGTGTGTTTAAAAATATACATAGGCTTGGGAGCAAAAAGAAAAAAATAGAGAAAGTCCTTAAAAAAGAAATAGAGTATCTGGGCATGGTGTCACATGCCTTTAAATCCAGCACTCAGGAGAGAGGGGTAGGCAGATCTTTGGGATTTCAAGGCAAGCCTCATGCACAGGGCAAGTTCAGGACTGCCAAAAATACATGGGAGAACCCTTATCTCAAAAAAGGTAAAAAATAAAAAAACAAAAATAAAAGAAATAATAAAAAAAGCCAATGAAAATACATAGTCTGGATACTGTATATTATTGTGTTGTTTTTGAATTGTTGACTGCTGAGGATGGAGCAACTAAAAGACATTTGATTATAAATGCTGTTGGATTAATCCAACCTATATATTTTGAAAAAGGCTTGACTTCAAAATTTAAGTCAAAAGATAAGTTACTTTGGAGAAGAGGTTTTATTTTTGTTTCCACAGGAAATGAGAGGTTGTGGATTCATCCTGCATCAATAAAAATATGGTTTGATCAAGGAAGACTACTTAAAAAAATTCCAATGGGAACAGATTGCCCAGATGATCCAATGTTTCAGAGTACCTCTGTTGCAGTTTCTTCTAAAGTCTGCATCCAGAAAAGCTTCAAGGATGCTGGTTGGAGATGATCCAGACTTCACAGAATACTCCAGTCAGGAGTTGACCTTAATGCTAAATTTTCTTTGATTCCCATAAAATTACCAACATTCCCAAACAGCAGGAAGTAGCCTAGAAAACTATGCCCACATTCCTAAAAAAATAGATTATGTATGTTTGTCTTTGTTTAACATGTTGGTTATAGTTGTTATGGATAATGGCCAGGAACAAAACCTAAACAAAGGATAGTACATTCAGGGTTCTTGTTCTGAAAAGAATAAAGGGGGAAAGGATGTGGGATAATGCTCTTGTTCACTATAAAGATTTGCCACTTATATTGGTTTAATAAAATGTTGATTGGTCAGTAGCCAGGCAGGTAGTAGAGGAGGGGCTACCAGACCATGAGAATTCTGGGAAGAGAAAAGGTGGAGAAATGGTCACTAACAAGTCACAGAGGAAGCAAGATGAGAATACCTACTGAGAAATGGTACCAAGCCATGTGGCTAAATATAAATAAGAATTATGGATTAATTTAAGTTGTAAGAGTTTGTTAGTAATAAGCCTGAGCAATAGGCCAAACAGTCTATAATTAATTAATGTAAGCCTCCATATGTTTATTTGGGACTGAGTAGCTGCTGGACAGGGCAGGACAGAAACTAATGTCTACAGAAGTGTGTCACTACTGAGGTGGGCTTTGAGGTCTCATATATGCTTAAGCTGTGGCCAGTAACTCAGACAACTTCCTGTTGCCTGTGAGTCAAGATGTAGGACTCTCAGCTACCTCTCCAGTACCATGTCTACCTACAAGCCACCATGTTGCACCATGATGAGGATGAAAAAGTAAGCTACTTGAATTGTATGTTTTTCCTTTATAAGAGTTGCCATGGTCATGGTATCCTTTCAGATCAATAGAAATTCTAAGAAGTAAGTCAATTTCCATCAGTCATGTAGCCCATTGTAGGTTGCCCATGCTTTAGTAAATAGCATCCTGCATTCTTGTGTGCATGGGCATCACTAATTGTACTCAATGGAGAGAAGAGGAGAAAGAGGAAGAGGACATGAAGTTGGGAGGGAGATGTGAAGGCGTCTGGGAAGAATTGGAGGGGTAAATGGGTGAATATGATCTAAAATCATGATGAAATTGCCAAAAATAAATAAAAAGAAAAATAACAGCAAATAATCTCAGTTTTCTGAGGCACACTGGGATCAAATGTCTGGATATGTGCCTAGAAAACTCTACAACAGTCTCTTGGGTAACTCTGATGAGCAATCAGGCCATCTAATGATCCCTGTGTTTCCTCCCATGTTCACATGTCATGTGCAGGCTGAGTGTGAGCAAGCAGCTTAGACCTGGGAGGCTCATAATCTTAGGGTGTCTTCATCTAGAATAGAAACAGGAAATGTATAAACAGACTAGTTGAAGGTGAGAAGTTCCTAGGGCACACACCCCACCCCACCCTGCCTTAACTTTCTTATGTAATGAGAATGAATTAATTGTCACCATTGGCCTGTCTCTCGTAAACCAAAATTATCAAAATCTACACTGCTTTTCTGTGAACATTTTTCCTATTTTCCATATTTTCCTTTGGCAAATCCTGGTTGTGGCAACAATGAAGCTAAACTACACTGAACCCAGCCCCTTCCCCCAAGGCATGTCACAGTGGCCTCAAATCATGATCAATGGAAGGTCGAGTCCATGATCAGGACTCAGAGGGACAGCCATATCTAGTTATCCTCTCCCCAAGAAGCTTATTCTTCCAATAGTTAGCCTTGGAGATATGGAATATCTGTTGTCATTAATAATATATAAAATAGTGTTTTCATCTAGGCAATCCCAAGATATGGGGAAGTGAAGAGAGTCTGAGGTCATCCTATGTACATACTGAGAAGACATTGGTGTGTCATCATTAGCCACCAGGAGTTATACTTGCCTGAAGATGGATTCTGAGCTTAAAAACACAGAGAGGATTTTGTAATTAATAACTAAAATCTGTAATTGAGTCAGAGAATGACCCAGAAAAGCAGTCAGCTCACCCCTTCCATTCCCAGGCCACAGGCGAGAGACACTGCCTCCAATCTCTGCCATCTTCCTCTTACCTCTTCCAAGTTAGCACTTTCAGAATTTTCTAGAGAAAAGAGACTTGCTACAGAACAGAAACTAAATTCTGTGATGAGAATACACTAGCAGTAGATATCTCCCTACCCTAGCGACAGGGATGATGATGCCAAGGTGATGCCCAAGCACACATGAGACCAGAAACCAGACACTTGGGCCATGGCAGTTTCACTGGAATGATTACTATTACATGAATGATGATATTGAGATGTTTGTGACTGACGAATGGTAAAACTATCATTTTGATTATGCCACATCCTTCTATGATGTCTGGAGCCATGAAATTAACTATGAGGCTCCTAGGTCCAGAGAAGGTGGCTGGCCCCAGGAAAGGGAAATCCTTGAGAAGCTGCTGTTGTGAGAATCACTTTTCATAGTGATTGGAAGACCTCAGCTACCATTCTCTGGTCAACTGTTATTTGTAATCTTGCACATGTTTGTTTATATAGAGCAAGGTAAATATGTGAGGTTTCCCTGTATGTACACAAATGCCTGAAGCCCCTGTCTGCAGTGCCAGGTGAAACTTCTGCCAGTCATGCAGAAGGCACAGAGGCTAGGAGTGCCAGCCTTTCTCTGATAGTCACACTAAATGCTATAGACACTTGACTTTGTGGCTCCTTCCCCCTGCATATTAAGCAGACATCAGACATCACTCCCTGCAGTGGCATTGCAAATCAGGTGACAAGGCGGGAGTGATGGGAAAGGACTCTTGCATCATCCAGAGAGCTCCTCAGATCACTAGGATTTTTTCCCATCACAAAGATCAAACATAAGGAAAGAATGAAAGGAGTGTGCCTGGATTTATTTCTACCCACTGCGGAGGCGTTCTGCTCAGAGACACCATTCCCTTCATTGTAGTAGCACTCTAGACTAGAGATCTCCTAGGGAGGCCAAGAAAGCTCTTCCAGCAAGTTCTGCAGTTGGGAGGAAGAGCCCCAGCCTGCCTGCACAGCTGCCACTGCTTTCTGCTTGAAGTGGGAGGCAACAGGACATGAGTCAGGAAGATGCCCTCTGCTGTCTCCAGATGAGGAGCTGGTTTCTGCTCACCTTCCTCTCCACTCCTCCTTCCCTCTCCCCTTCCCCTCATCTTCTTGACTCTTTTCTTCTACTGGGTGGCCCTTCTACTCACCTGGATGCCCTCTGTTATTTGCTAAAGAGAAAGTCTGGCAATACTGTAACCTGAGTTCCAGAAATGACAGGAGGTTCCAAAGGCTCACAATGGAAGGCAAAGAAGCAGCATATAAGCTGGCTTCTCGGCCAGCTGACCCTCCGGATCTCTTATTGCTTCCATCCTTCCTCCTCTGTTCCTCAGGCCTGGCCTGCCCCACACTCCTCCTGCAGCTGCTGTATGCTGAGCCTTCTGCAGCAGCATCGGGCATGATTGAGAGGCCAGGAGACTGCCTGCCAAGGAGTCATTCTAGCTTTGCCTTCCCATTTCCCTTCTCTCTTGGTCCAGCAGCCAGGTACAAAAACAACAGTGCCCCCAGTTTACACAGAGCCTCTCATCCAGGAAATCCCAAAGCACAAAATCAGCCAGCTAGACTGATTGCACTCATTTTTCTGGTGGAGGAAAGTGTCTTTTCTGGATCTGAACTCGATTGCCAAAGACAAAGACTATCCTAACTTCCCACTGGGAGGAGCTGCATAATGGACCCAGGCATCTCCTCCTGGGCATCTCATGTGCCCTCTTGCCAGTCCTGCCCTGTCTCTAGAAATAAGGAAACATAATGGGAACTAAGCCAAAGGCTTCTCTGAAAGCCTGAATTCTAACCATAAAGGAAAAAGGACATCCATTCCTCCAATACTCCCCCCTAACATACAGAATAGATCCTGCTTTTCCAGTACAGTGAGAGATTTATCACTCCAAGTCTGTGTTCTCCCATTCCAATTCAGTTAAACCCCATAATCCTAAAAGAGGTGCTTACCACCAGGAACAGCCCAGTGACTCTCCTGATTGTTATTCTTCTGTGACTTCTGCCAGCACAGGGAAAATGCCAGAGTGTTTTCCTCTCCTTTATATGGACATAAATACCCCTTAGAATGTTTCCCTACTGCAGGTTTCTTGCCTCATGCTGAGGGACCAGGAGTCTATGCAGCTATGGTAAAGCAAGAGGATGTGAAGGAAAGAAATGAAAAGCAGGGCAGAGGGAAGAGTGGAGGGAGGGAAGGGGGGGAGAGAAATGACCACGGTGGGAAGGAGGAGAGAGGGCATAGAGAGGAAGAAAGGCAGCTGCTGTAGATGCAGGCATCACTCTTGGTTCTATGCCAGGGGTTTCAGACACTGTTAATCTACTCTAGCTGCCATAACAAAGTACCACAGTCTGGGTGGCTAAAACAACAAAGATTTATCTTTTCACCAGTCTGAATGCTAGCATTACGACACCAAGGTGTGAACAGTGTTTTCTTTTTAAGACGCCCCCCCAGTGTGTGTGTGTGTGTGTGTGTGTGTGTGTGTGAGTGTGTGTGTGTGTACTCAGACATGTGCATTTTCTCCTTTTATAAGGACACCAATCATATTGGTTTAAACCCATTCTAATGACACTCTTTTAAATTAATTACCCCAGTCAAAGGCCTTGTTTTACATACAGTTACAGGTTACATCCTAAAATACTAAGTTTTAGGGATCCTTCATATGAATTGGGACTAGAGAGCAAGCAGGTTACAAGGCAGCTCTTTTCAGATACCATTTCTGTAACCTCCATAATACCTTCCAGGGGTAGGAATTACCCACATTTGAAAAATGTAGAAATGTAAGAGAAATTTCAGACTGCATTCTCAAAGTCCTCAGTAAAAATAGATGAAATGAACACCAGATCCAGCTCTCTCCAAAGCTGAGCATGGTGGTAACAATTCACTGCCTCTTATCTAGAGTGATGGCTAACAAGTGGATAAGAAAGAATGTGACCTTTGAACTAAGTAGAGCTAGTCCAGCTCTTCCTATATTACCCTTGTCTGAGAAATGAACTGAATATCTATGTAGGACGTTCCATGAAAGCCATGATCAGCAAAAGTTGTTATTTAGAATATATGTACAGGAGGAGGTATGAAATGAAAGCAAATATCTAGTTATATTGTTGTTTAGTAGGACTCCCAGTGTCAACATCATATACATGCAAAGACAGGAAAGGGGGGAATCTGTCTAACATGGACAGTTGGGAGCTGTAATTACCAGGGCAAAGTTGTGATGGAGTACCCTCTTTAACTGGGGTGTTTATTTCATTGGCCTTCTTGATGGCTTTATGGTTTGAATTTGAAATGGTCCCCATAGACTCATGTGTGAATACTTGATCCACACCTTATGACACTGTTTGTGAAGGCTGGGGAACTTTCACAAGGTACAGCCTTTCTTCAAGAAGCTTTGAAAAGTAGGGTATTAAAGTTCTGTGGTTTCACTCCATTTCCAGAGGACAGCTGTGATCCGACGAGATCTCCACCCGACATCACTGCTGTCATCATGCCTCCTCCCATTCCACTCTGCTGTAATGTGTCCCCTCAAATTGTAAGCCAGAATGAGTCCTTTTCTTTTTTTTTAAAGTGATTTCTTATTAGGTATGTAGAAATGGAATTGATAAAAGTAACTGACAGAGATGCTAACACATTTGAAGAGAGGAGTTGTGTCTTGAGCCTCTAAGTTTCAAACAGGTCCTAGCACTCCAATGCTGGATCACCTCTGTGAACAAGGGAAAAAAAGTTTGAAAATAAGATTCCCTAGCCCCCATGTGGGGCTTTGCACATAAATTCACAAAATAATCAATGGTGCATAACAATAAGTATTGATCTCTTTCATGGGCTTTATGCACTTCCCTGTGGAGTGGGGTGCCTCTGACCACACATGTTTGTCATCCTCCTGCGAACAATGAGCTTATTAGGATGTTTTCTCATGGATGTGGCAGAAGATGGGATCCACTGCTCAAGCATAGTTTAAGATCCTGCTACCATTATACATCCCAATATCCCTTTGACCAAAACAAGACCTGTGACTAGATTCCCCAGTCAAAGGGTGATAAGGTACTATCTATCTATCTATCTATCTATCTATCTATCTAGCTATCTATCTATCTAGCTATCTAGCTAGCTAGCTATCACAAAGCCATGATAAGGGTCTAGCTCTTGCAAAGGGTAAATAACTGTGGTAAAAACCTATCCATCACAGTTCCTTCTGACTTTTCAGCCATTACATGGCTCCATCATTCCATTACTCTCTGTTAATGGCAGTTGTATAAGAATATTATTCTTACATTTTTGAGAATGACACATGAAGGCTATTTCCTGAGTCCATGCTTCTAAAATACAGCTCAGATAACAAATGAGATCATTTGTTCAGGTCCTTAGAATCTTATCTTAGGAAGTCATGCCCATGCTAGCTATCTTAGTGTATCTACTGCTGTGATAAAACAATATAATCTAAAGTAATGGGGAGGAAAGGGTTTATTTCAGCTTACAATTCCACAACACAGTCTGTCACTGAGTGGTCAGGGCAGGGCAGAACAAACAGGGCAGGAACCTGAAAACAGGAGCTGATGCAGAGGCCAGAAAGAAGTGCTGCTTGTTTGTTTGCTTCCTTGACTTGTTTAATCTGATTTGTTATAGCACCCAGGACCACCAGCCCAGAGGTAGCAATGCCCACAGTGAGGTAGGCATTCCCACATCACCCATCAGTCAAGTAAACATACCACAGGCTTGCCCAAAGACCAATCTAGTGGGAGCATTTTCCTCAATTGAGATCCCCTCTTCCAAAATGACTCGGGCTCAAGTCAAGTTGACACAAAGTTAACCATCACATATGCTGTGACTTCCATCCGAAGTCACAAGTAGCATCAGGTCTCGACCTTCTCTGAAAGATCATCAGGCTCCACCCCGAATTGGCTCTGACCTTCTCTTTTAGGTAAAAAGAGCCAGAAGTTGACAATGCAGATGTCTATTCCCCAAGCGTCATGCTTCTCGGGTCCTTTAAACCTGTTTTAATTTAAAAGGGCCTTTGAGCCTGGTTCTTGCACAAACACAATCACAAGGAGGCATGATAAAGTGGTTTCTTAAGTGGGCAGCCCGAGGCAGAGCCAAAGGGCACCCAGGAGTCTGAAAGCACTGTTAGAACAACCAATTTCAAGAGAATTGCAATCGGGCACAATCTTAAATAGCAGTATCTCCCTTCATACTTACTTCTCCCCCAAATCACTGTCTGGAGACACTCTCTACTTTATTAATGGTATGTTTTCCCAAATAGACATCCGTGGGTAAACAGAGAGAAGCAGCCAGGAGGGATGATGCTGAAGTCAGAGATAAAATATATACTGTGACAACATAATGATCCATTTGTTTATCTGTGTACTTGACCCCACCCTCTTGCATGAAGAGCTTACCAGAGTAACTACACATCAGATACAACATGGTCTGAGCAATGGTTGTCACGCTTGAGGATGAAAGCATGCAAGTCTCTGTTGTGTTCCATTTAATATGAACTTGTGAGACTCAATCTTATGCAGATTAGCGTAACGGAACTGAGAACACTCACCCTAAAAGTAGGCAGCAATATTCCCTGGGCTTGAATCTTAGGCCATGTAAAATGAAACAAGCTGAGGCCAGAACAATGCCTGAGTGGTTAAGATCTCTTGTTGCTACCGTGTACTTGGGTTGGGTTCCCAATGACTTCTGGCCTCCATGGGCACTGTATACACTTGATATACACAGACATGCATGTATCTGAAACACTCACACACATAAATAAGTTATGTTTTTAAAGGACCAAGCCAGCCAAGCATAAGCAATCACCACTCTCTTTAAATACAACACGTCTCATTACCTCAAGTGACTGAACCCTGAACCGGGACTTCCTCTCCATGACAGACTATACCTTCTCTGAGCCAAAATAAACACTTTCTCCCTGAAATAGCTTTTGTAAGGGTAATTTATCATAGAAGCCATAGAAATAACTAATACACATCTCTACTAGAAAGACCACAGGGTAGATACCTTGTAGAGGAACGTCTACAAGGATGCTAAATTTAGCTCTTCCCCACCCCCACAAAAATAAAAAAGGCAGGGAGGAGAGGAAAACATGTCTAAATATGAACTTGATGGTAAATGAAGTAAATTTTGAACCATAAGGAACCCAGGACCTCTAGCACACAGCCTCAGCAGTCAGTGGAGTAGGCACAATTTGCCACCTGCCACTCACTATAGGTTCTTGTGACTTTCACACTAGCTATTTAAGATGAGGAGAAAACACTTGTCAATTATTCTTGTCTTAGTAAATGGTCAAAGTGTCCAGGCCACTAAAACCAGCTTTTCTGTTAGATCATAGGTTGGGAAGAAGCCACTTTCCTCTACATCTGTAGCTTCTCAGAAGAGCATGAGGCCTAATACTATGGATGAAGGACATTCAGTGACTACCCAAGAATGACCAAAAATGTGTGTGGTCTGTGGGTGGCACCATTCCCCCAAAGCTCTGTAGGTAGTGGCATCAATGTTTCAGAGCCGATGCATCCTGTTAATTAGTTCAGTTCTGCCCACACAACTGCTATCTCATTGCCAACAGTAAGTATAGCAATCACATTCTATCCCATTTAAAATGTTATCGTATGCTGTTTTGATTGCAAAAAATAAAGAAGATATAGACACAATGCAATGAATCAATGAACAACAACAATGAAAGGAAATAGATCCCCACGATAGAATCTGACCATGTTTCCCCTCTCTTTCTCTGGCCCACAAATTCAATTTATTAAATAGAGCTTCAGCCTGAAGTATGGCCTTGCCTAACTCTTCAATCTCCCGGCAGCCAAGCCCACTGTGGTCTCTGAGGGGATGGCATTGAGGGGTATTTGCTCATGGGCTGGCTCCAGAGAAATGGAAGCTGATAACCTCAGGCTTCCTCTCTTATTTTTGTTTTAAATATTTTATTGAAGTAATAAAGTTCATCCCATAAATCTGAAGGCAGAACAAAGTGTTTTGAAAACACATAAAATAATATTGTTCTCAAAACCCCAATGTGTCTTTAAACCAGGCTTTCTCTCCTAATCCATTTCTCACCACAGTCAGGACAATGGACAGACATATGGGGAGTCCAGCATCCAGTCTGTGACAGGGTACAGAATCAAGCCTAGGGCGTCACCTCTGTGCCAAAGGAGCTGGAGAAGTGCCAGAAAAAAAGCATAAACACATGGTGGACACGTACTCAGGTTCACCTGGAATCCTTAGCTGAGTACGTGCAGACCCAGGGACACTGTACTGAGAGGGGTCAGGGGGTATTCAAGCATGTGTAAAAGAGCTCTGTTGACAGTGCCCACAGAATCACAGCACAGCTGTCTTGTACAAGTCGGTGATCAGGAAGGTACTAAGGTGAATTAAGAGTTCCATCTTGACTGACAAATTATCCTATGACCCCATCCTCCACCATTTTAAACCATAGGCGCTATCAGCTATAGCCCTACACACTAGAACACTTGGAAAATGTTTGCTTTCTGAGTTTTCAAACCCTCATCAATCCTTCCTAAGCCCCTGCTCCTCCACCCATGGCCTTCTAAGTGACCTTATTCCCCGGAGCCTGGGATTTCTAAACTGCCTCCATCTTTCTTCCTTATCCCAGTCATTTCTAAGGAGAAGGGCCTGATCGATAAATTCACCATGAGATATAAAAGTCTAATAAAGTTTAATAACTTGCCTCTCCCCAGAGTATTTGCATTTTAACAGGGGAATAGCAGCCAAAGCTAAAGGAATTAGGCTATTATGGTACAATTTCAGGCACCATCAAGCAGCCAAGGAATGCATTTGGGGAAGGAGAGAAGACCTCCTCAGCTGGGGCAACTATGCTGGAGGCTACCTCCTTCAAGTTTATCCAGCAGGACAAGAGTAAGAGCTTTGGAAAGTTCCTTCCATGATCTTTCTCATGAACTCATCATTCCAGAGTAGGATTTGAGGTTTTCAACAGATGTAGGGACAGGAATGAAGGTCGGTGTGTGAGGTTGCTTTCTTTTCTTGAGCCCTCATATTGCTTGTGCTCCTCCCCTCCCCTCTCTCTGTCATACTGTCCAAAATATTGTCCTCCAAGTGTATTCATATTCAAAGCAGTGGGATCAAGACTTAGAAAGCTAATAGGTTGTTGGAATTTAAAATATTTTAAGGGCTTAGTTGTGTTCTCAGACTGTCCTCATCTCCCCTTTCATCCACCTTTGGGTTTTTCTCTCAGTATCTTACCTGCTATCTCTAAACATCTAAGCATCTCTTTGACGTTGTGACCAAAGTATGCATTATTTTTGTGCCACATAAAAAAGACACTTTCTATGAGAGCATCATTTTTTTTTTTAATTCTTAGTATCTCCTTCCAAATCAAGAAGTCTTCCACACTGGTCATTTTCTCGCTGCTGGGACAAAATGTCTAGCAGACAACTTTAAGGAGGAGGGGATATTTATTTGTGTTTATGACTTCAGAGGGTTCAACTCCTTATGGGAGAGACAGTGTGATGGAGCAAAGCAGATTACAGAGAGGACAGACAGGATGCAGGAAACATTTGAAACAGGAAGCAATCAAGCAGGGATGGGATATACCTAAAGAACTGCCTCCAGTGTCCTAATTCCTTAAAGCTTCCAAAACTTCTCTAAACAACACCAGCAGCCAAGGGCCTGGAATTAACACACAAGCTTGTGGGGATACTTTATATTAAAACTATAATATCTCCCTGCAAAGCTGGAGGCAAAGTCAGAAAGTATCTGCCACCATTTTTACCAAAACCACACCTCTACCTGTTCCTGAGAAACTGGGCCTCTGAAGCCAGATATATAGTGCAAGTCACAGAGTATTGCAGAGGGGAAACTAGGGGATTTGGAACTGTCCTGTCCTTTAGAAATAAGTTAGAGGCAGGGTGAAGCAATGGAAGATGATAAAAGTCTACATACCTCTCGAAAACCCCATCATGTCATGGAAAATTAGCACAGAGCTCAGTTTTAAGGATGTTTCTTAGTCCCACTGGAGGCTCTCTTAAGGGCAAGGATTGGATACTAAGCATACTTATGTACTCTTGCCTTAGCCCGTGAATGCCCGACACAAATCAGGAACTCATCCGTAAAATATGATCTTTGGGGGAAGGGACATTGTTAGATGTCAGTGACTTTTACCCCCACAGTGATCAACAGAGGAATCAGTAATGCTTTCCACACCATTACCTAGTACCTTAGCTTGTTCTGGTTGATGGGAGTCACAGATCTGTTACCGTGACTTACTAGAGGAGGAAATCTAGAATATTCTTGTTGCCACAGAGTTTCCTTTGGGTGTGTGTTGGATCTCCTGAATTTACACTTTTCCTTTCTAGCCACATGCAGAAAACACACATCCAGAAAACAACACCTTTGCCTAGCAAAGAAATAGTTGCCATTTCTGAGAGCCTGATTCTCTCTCTAGTCTTTGGTTTCATCTTTAGAGAAATTTATTGAAGCCCAAATCTACCCTCAGGTCACCAGAAGCCACACATCCCCCCATATAATCCTAAGTGGTGTCAAATGCATCTGTCTACAAGTTAGTACACCAGGTGACACTCAAGATCCCTTAGCCAGGCTGAAAGAAGGTAGGGAACAATCAATCCTGGAGATGTAAGCCTTCTCATTCTTCTCCATCCCAGAGGTCGGTGACAACCTCTTCAATGGAAGCAGTAATGGAGGCTTTTGTTTTGTTATTGCTTGTGCTTCATTGCATTTGATCATAATGCCAAGAGCATTACTGTTGAGATTATTTTTAAGTAAATGATAATTAACTTTATTAAAGCACTTTTGTTGTAAGAAAGCAATAGAGCTGAGTTCTGCTGTTTGTTTGGCCCTCACTACCAAGTAATGTTGGTCTTGGAAATCTATTTAGAGTTTCTGGGGCCAAATGACAATCTGGATAGTCCTGAACCCAAACCTGAAACTCACAGGTCAAAGAAACAGCCATCTTATGAGAAAGAGGGCAAGAACAACACAGTTAAAAAAAAAAGAGGCAAATTCAAACATCATATGTGAAATGAAAGGAAAAACATATCAACATATCTCCATTGAAAGGAACATTGGACTGCAAACCTAAGTTCAAATCTCTCCTCTACTTCATGCATCCTAATGCTTTTGGCAAGTCACTGAGCTCATTTTTTTTTCTTTCTTTCTTTCTGGTTTTTTTTTTTTTTTTTTTTTTTTTTTGGTTCTGGGGATTGATGCCAGGGCCTCACATGAAAAATGGTTGTTTTAATACTGAGCTACATCCCTAGCCCTGAGTTTTAATTTTTTCCTCTATAAAATACTTGCTTCGAATTGTTGTTAGAAGGATAAATATTCATGAGAGTGCCAAAATATAGTATATAGCAAATAACTTGTGTTAACATATGTTAGCTGAATTGTAATGGGATCACTATGTCTGAGGTGCAGGCTTTTAGGCTCATTCATTCTTTCTTTAAATAAACATGTGTTTAGTGTCTACTATATTCCAGACATAGCAGTAACGAGTAATTCAGCAGAGGCCAAAAAAAAAAATGTAGATCTGAATAGGCCCCTGTGCTCTGGAGGATGTTTAGTACAGCACCAAACAATCTCACAACATCTTGTCATTGGACTTCTCATTGTTCACTCCCTAGATTTCAGGAACCACATTTTACCTTCTTGGGTCTCTTCTCACCTTAAGTCTCAGATATACAGATGCTTTTAATAAAAGTGGGCAAACTCCAGTTTCTTCCTATTCACTCACTCCAACTCAAAGGCACTATGGAGACAGAGATTCTTAAGGAGTGTAGTTACCCTAGAGAATTTGACTGGCAGTTATCTCTGTTGCTTTTCTGCTATTGTGATAAAATACCCTGACAAAAAGAACTTAAGGAAGGGGTTATTTCAGTTCACCGTTCTGATGTACAGCCATCATTATGACGACATGATGACAGTAGGGGCTGGAAGCCAGTGACCATCCAAAAAGTGAAGAATAAAGCCTGTGCTCAGTTCACCTACTCCTCTTTATGCAATCCAGGGTCTTAGCCTAAGGAATGGTACCACCCACTTTTGGAACCTATCTTCCCACTATAACCCAATTTAAATAATCCCCCACCAACACACACTAAGGCTGAATAATGCTTCACTTTATTGTATGTCAACAGGCTTGCCTACTAAGTGATTCCAGACCTTATCAAGGCAACCATTAGCATGCTGTCACAATATTCCTCTGGAAGGACCGCTCTGTTTGTGTGATCTCTGCCATCACAGATAAGCCAAGAAAAAATGTCTTTTTCTTAGAAGCAGGAGGGCAGAGGAATACAGGCCAGTTAAAATAATACCTGGATTCTCTCACATAAATGAAAGTTAAGGTCAAGTGTTTACAGTTTGGGGGATTAAATTCAGGCCCTTGTGTGTGCTAGGCCTTCTCTACCTCTGAGCTATACCTGCTGTCCCAAGTTTATAATTTTTTAAAGTTAAGATTCCATCATACTGGAAGTAACATTCGTCCAAAGGCCTTCAAGATCTTCTCATGGCAGACATGATACACTCCTTGGAGTAGTTTCCTGAGAGATATTTAGGAGTTTCGCCAAAACTTAACCTCTTCCTAGGCATTGAGAAAAGAAATAGAAAGGAATTTGGGGGGCAGGATGAGTCAGTGTCAGGGAGATCTGGAGCCAAGAACAAAATACCATCCACTAAGAGGGAACATCAAAATAGGCTCCTGTGGCAAACAGACAACAAGAATCCTGAGCCATTGTTCATGTTTTTTTAGAGTAACCAAAGGAAGGCCAAGGCTCCAGGTGCTGTAGAACCATCATTTCAGTAGACAGATTCTCAGTATGACACACAATGACTGTAGTGGTTTGAATGAGAAATGGTCCACATGGTCCCCATAGGCTGTATTTGAACAATAGGTTTCCAGCTGGTGCCACTAATGCATATGAGGAAGAGCCTTACTGAAGGAAGTAGGTCAGTGGGTTCAGCTTTAGAGGTCTATAGCCTGCCTTCCCCCATACCTTCCTCCCCTCTTCCTTCTTCCTCTCCTTCTCTTTATGTTTCCTGTGTGCAGATGAGACATGATAACTCTACTTCTTGACTATAAGGTCCGTGACCTCTATTACTGCCATGCTTTTCTCTCCAGGGTGGACGGGATTCGCTCTTGAACTATCATCAAAATAATCTGCTTTCTGTTAGGTCATTTTATCACATCAACAGATTGGTATCTAATGCCTCTTATATGCTCTCCTATCCTGCCTTCAAATCCAAACAATCTATCTTCAACTTCAGAGCTCATAGCACTGATGTAACAGAGTGAGACAACATACAAACACACCTTACAATGCACACAAGCAGATCCTGTTGAGGAAGCCACCATCAGGCAACTGTGCTGTGCTGTGATTGACAGAATGAATGATTTATGTTGCTAAAAACACACCTGCATCAGTGGTCCAGGATCTGACAACTTATCAATGGCAGTTTTGAGAAAGTACAGTGACCTGTGGTTGAATGATGTGGGTTCAAATCTTTGTTCTTTTATACAAGTCCAACCTAATCATGGGCAAGTGGCTTAGCCTATGTCCCTTAGATAGGAAATGGTAAAGTGAGTTTGCTTTGATGGACTGTACCAGGGTTCAGCACAGGTCTCCTTTGTAGGTTAAAAAACAAAACAAAACAAACAAATAAACAAAAAACCCTAACTCTTAGCACCTCTGAACCCTACCATTATTGATTTTGCCGGTTCCTGATTGATTTCAACTGCTCTCTCTTTAAAAAATATGGCTTCTAAGTCACTCATTTGTTTAAATTAAAATTATTAAAGCTCGGTTATTTTGAATTATGACAAAAAATTAAAGAAACAACAGGGTGTCTGAGAATCTAACCTAAGAAGATTAAAGAACTCAGGAATCCTGTGGATATAGATAATAATCCCTAATGTTTATATGGAAAATTTCATGTCTAATACAATTTCTCATGCATTGGGTCCTCGCAATTCATGGTGAGAAGGAAAGGCTAGAACTAGAAGCTTCAGGGCTGACTGCACCCCACTGGGCCCCATTAAGTTCACAGACTCTATCACATGGTGAGGCTCATAGAGTGACTGACTGCAGTTGACTCTCCCAAGCAGCTGCCCTGAACTGCACAGCGCTGGTGCCGTATATCATGTGTAGTATGGCATTGGCTACTTCCAAGCTTGAGCAGCCACACTACTGGCAGACTTAGTCAAACACAGACCTTCAGACACAAAGCACCTATGAACTTGTTCTTGGTTTCAGAAGCATTTGTGTTCCCAAGAACATTCCCAGTATGCAGAATGCGTACCTCTTCATAGTTCACACAGTCTGCACCCTACCAAACACACCCTTCCTGTGCCTGTGTCTTTGTGTTGGATTCATGGAAGTAAAATATCTGGTTAAGGATATTGCCATTAAGGTTCTTGGCAAAATTACATTAGTTGATTTTCCTATTCACCAATCTCTGAGAGTCTCTGTAGTGTATGTGTCTCACTACCTCATCAACGCTGAAAGCCAAATGTGTAGAGAGGCATATGGAGTGGAGAATCTGAGTTAGAATATCAGCAGAGAAGACACTTAGATGTGGATTTCTAGAACTGAAGAAGGGAAATACAGAATGAAGCAGCACATCTTTCTGACACTGTAAGCCAAAGGGTCACCAACAGGGAGCGTTTTCTAGACTGACGCAATTGAAAACAATTTTAACTTTTGGCAGCCCCAGTATGATGATTTAAGTTCATTACCAAGCATATTTGATGGTGTTTCCATTTCCCTCTGGTAAGTGAGATGTACCTTTGGGTGTGACTAATTGGGTCTTTCCAGAAAGGACAAAGAGAGTGAAGAAGACCAGGTTTGAACATGGGCAGCTGGGAACTTGCACTGACTGAAAAGGGCAAAAAGATAGCCAGAGCATCATTCCCCCTTCTCTGTTTCTTACTCTATGTAGATATGGGCCAGCAGCCTTCTACTTCCCCTCCAGTTCCTTCCCTGCCACGGTGGGACGAATACACTCTTAAACCATTTGCTAAAATAAATAACTCCATTAAATTTCTTTTACGCAGATAGTTTGCTACAGTGATAAGAAAGGTTTATTACAGCAGCTTGTAGTTAGAGAGTACATAACTAGGATACAGGTGGTAGAAAACACCCTCCCCCTCATCAAAAATTTCCAGTGACAATGGGAAAATTGAGACAATTCTGTCACTTTCAAATTCCTCTCCCTTTTGTTCCCTCGGACCTGTTTAATGCAGAAAAAGTCTTGATTAAGCAGACATGCAGAGACATATTGTCTGGAGAGTACATTCTCTGATTAACCAAGCATTTATTTTAGTTGTTTAATATATGCTGATAAAGTTTGAGCTACATGAAGGACGGTGCTGGTACTGATGCCATGGACTTTAAAGAACACCTGTGCATAGGTTCTATTGTTAAAACAATAAATTGAGGTGCTTCTGTTTAGGTCCCAAGGTCATAGGGCTCATAAGATGAGCAGCTGTGGCAAGTTGAAGTGGATATTCCATCCCATGGTTCACATGCCAAACAACCTCACTGGGCATTACTTAACATTCTTTTAGTATAAACCTTGTTATTGAAAAGATTTAAAAAATATTTTATTTCTACTTCAGCTAGTGAAGTGGAGTGAAGAGAATAGAATTTCCCTGGGGTGGTTTGAGAGTCCCCAAGAATTCTGTCATTATTCTGATGACTCTCTAGTCTCAATGCACAGCCCATGTGTTGGCCAATAAAAGCATTCTGGAGAACTCTGTACCCGAAACTAGAGTACTCTCCACTCCCAGAAATTGATTTTGTTCATTTTCATTTTATCCTAAGTTGCAGCTATAAATTTCCTTTAAAAGTATACCATTATATTAATTTCTTGAGAATTTCTTACATTTACCCTAGTATTTTGATCATATTCACTCCCCATCCTTCCTCATACCTTCTTTTTTTATACCAAAAATCTTTTATTTTGTTATTTTATATTAATAAGTGATAAGAAAGCACACAAAATAATTTTAAAAAAGTTAAAATAAAAGCCACACATTCTGTGACAGATTGTTTACATCAGCCAAAATAATTAAAGACATTCTTGAGACTGTGTTTTATACTATTACCCCTAGACAAAGCTGTGTTAATTTTTCCAATAACATAGTTTAATATTGTATAATACACATTTCCATAATTTCATTGATGCAGTCTTCCTACATATTTTGATAAATTCAGGGTTATTAAAATATTTAGTTGGAACTCCAGAGATGGCCCAGTGATTAAGACACTTGCTCTTTCAAAGGACTTGTGTTTGACTCACATGGACCTGAATTCACCTTCTAGGACCCACATAAGACAGTAGAGCCTGTAGCTCCACTTCCAAGGGACTTAAAACACTCTTGTAGCCTCCATAAACAGCTACACATGAGTGGTACACCATACATGCATTCAGGTGCACACACACAGACACGTGTGTGGGCATCTGCAGAAAAAAATAATGGAATCTTGAAATTCACAGGCAAGTGCATGGAACTTGAAGAAACCATCCTTAATGAGGTAACTCGGTCACAAAAAGAGGAACATGGCATGTACTCGCTCATACATGGATTTTAGATCTAGAGCAAAGGATCGCCAGCCTATAATTCACACCACCAGAGGAACTAGGATACAAGGTGTAGTCTAAGAGATTCATATATGGTCCCTCACAAAAGGTGTAGCGACAAGACCCCCAGATCACATGGGAAATGGTGGGGGCAGTGAATGGAGAGAGAACTAGGAGAAAGAGAAGGGGAAGAGAGGAAAGCACATGAGACTAGGAAGATTGAGTCAGGATAGGAATAGAAGACAGAAAAGAGAAAGAGAGAGAGAACATAAAAGAGGGAGCCATTATTAGTTTGAAGAGAAAACTGAATCCTCATACCTAATAAGACTTAATCCCTAATCCCTAACTATTCCCCCACCTTTGTGTCCTCTATGTTTGTTTGTTTTTTTATTTGTTCTGTTCTTAGTGTTGGGCCATCATTGGAGTGCAACACCTACCTGTCCTTAAATCCTTATTCAGAACTTTTTTATCTTTTGCTAAGAAAGCAACTTTTTCCTTCTGTAACACGGGTTGTTTAAAATTCTAGTGGTTATCTACATAAATCATAACTATATATATATATATATACATATATATATATATATATATATATCAGGGCTGACAAAGTCTCCTTTAGAAGCTAGATAGCAAGAGCTATGGGTTCTGTAAGTCAAGATGTTCATTTGAGGGTATTGGGTAGGTCCTCATTGAATAAAGAGAAATGCATTGTTGACAAAATCTACAACATAATAACACAACATACACATAGAAGAATAATAATATTTGAGTGTAATTTTCTTAAATGTGTGTCATCCCATCAACTGCAAATGCACACCTTTCAATGCCTCCTTACTGCACAAGCTGCAGAGAATTAGGTCAAGGACAGATTTTATTCTCAATCAGCTTGTGGTTTCCTGACCCCTGACCCAAACCAATTCCTGGCATGCCATGGGATCTATGGCACAGGTGTTTGGCAAAGACAGGTTTCCTTTTCCTGAAGTAATCTGGTGCCCACCTAACTGAACAGTGCTCTTTTAAGTGGAATAAGCCTCATCAGCACTCTTCACCATCTTTCTCAGATAAGTACCATATGTCATGCACTCTAATATCCATGACATTAGAAACAGCAGGTGTGTGGAAGGAGCCACAACTCTGTCTCTGGTTTCTAGAAAAGAGAAATGAGTGTGCTCATGGTGATTTTAATCATCTTTCCAGGCTGATAATGAGAATCAGGAATAGCATTTGATAGAGGAGGGGAGGTTGGAGAGATGGTTCAGCAAGTAAGAGCTTGCTTCTCTCGCTGAAGACTCAGGCAGGTCTGACTCTTAGAACTCACAATGAACAGCTTACAACCACTTGTAGCTCCAATTTCAGCAGATCTGATGCCCTCTTCTGGCCTATGAACATCTCTCTCTCTCTCTTTCTCTCTCTCTCTCTCTCTCTCTCTCTCTCTCTCTCTCTCTTTCTCTCTCTCTCTCTCTCTCTCTCTCTCTCTCTGTGCTTATGTGTGTGTGTGTGTGTGTGTGTGTGTGTGTGTGTGTGTGTGTGTGGCATAGTGGTATGCACTAAGGCATACACCCATATACATATTAAAGAAATAAAATTATATATTTTGAGGAAGTATTTACAAGTGCATATTTGATCATAAATTTGTTTCTCAATATATAAAGAATTCTTAATATTCATTAAGAAGTACTTAAAGGTGAGCAGTTATGGTCATATTTTGTTTATGATCTAATAAAGATGTCCTGAAGATCAGATAAGCAAAGCAGCCAGCCACTAGCTCTTACCTCTTCCTCAGACTGAAAAGGAAATCCTGTCTCAATGATTTCTCAGCTTGAATCCAACTGTATCTGTCTCCACCAAACTTACAAACTGACTCAGATTGTTCCTGTCTCCACCTACCTTATACTCCTCTGTAGTGCTGGGATTAGAGATGCATCATCCCAAGTGCTAGGATCAAAGGTGTGACCTCTGTTTCTCTTTTAGACTGATTCAATCTCATATAGTTCAGGGTAGACTTGAACTCACAGAGATCCATCTGATTGTGTCTCCCAAATGCTGGAATTAGAGGTTTGACCACCGCTGCCTGTCTTCTATAGATAACTAGGGGCTTAGGTATGTCACTAACTAGTGGCCTAGCTCTTAACTGGGTATGTGGCTAACTAGTGGCTCGGTTCTGCACTGTGCTATTCAGGCAAGCTTTATTTGTTAGATCATAAACAAAATATCACTGCCAGCAGAGCTGGGCTAGAGAGATGGCTCTATCAGTGAAGTATTTACTATAAAACCATAAGAACTTGTGTTTGGATCCCCAGCACTCAGTTGAGTACTGGGTAACCAGACCTGTGGGTCATAACTGCTTTGTGGGGTAGAACAACCCTTTCACAGGGTTTGCATGTGAGATATCCTGCATATCAGATATTTAAATTACAATTCATAACAGTAGCAAAACTATAGTTATTAAATACCAGCAAAAAATAATTTTATGGTGAGGAACTATATTAAAGGATCACAGCAGTAGGAAGGTTGAGAACCACTGGTAGATAAAGACACTTGCTGCCAAGCCTGATATCCTGAGTTTGAGGCCCAGAACTCACATAGTAGAGGGAGATAACAGACTTTTGAAAGCTGTTCTGACTTCTACACACATGCAGAGGCACATGTGTCCACAATATACACCTGAGTATGGCAGTAAGTTCCTATAGTCCCAGAATGGGTTAGATTAAGACAGGACAATCCCCAGGGCTTATCAGCCAACTAATCTTGACAAGTCAGTAATATCTTGGTTCAGTGAGAATCTCTGTCTCAAAAATAAGGTAGAGTGTGATAGAAGATATCCAACATTGACTTCTGGCCTCCCTCTGCATGGACACACATAGGCATTCACACATGCCATACACAGAGGTGCACACCTATAATCACATAGACAGAATAAGCAAGAAAATTGTTTGAATGGATAATTTACCATATGATATATACAGACAACAAAGAAATATTTGTAGGATGCTTGGTGTCACAGGTCATTAGAGAAATGTAACTAAACAGTTAGATACAGCTACATATATGTCAGAGTGGCTAATCTTTAAAAGAGGTCAATAACACCAAATGCAGTTAACTATGAAGCAAATGGAAACTCTCATATCATGAATGAGTTAGAAAACGTCATACTGTGGAAAGTAGCTTGGCAGTTTCTTACAGCTAAACAAATACATTATGATCCAGAGATGACACTAGCTAGCTACATGAGAGAAATGAGAAGCCATATTTGCATAAAATTTTATGTATTACAATTACAGTGGTTCCATTCATAAATGGCCTAAACTAGAGGCACCCCAAATCCATAAGCCTATGAAGGAGAAACTGTGATGCAGCCACATAGCTGAGTAGAAGTCAAAAAAAAAAAAAACAAAAACAAAAACAAAAACAAAAAACAGTTATTGCCACACACGGATTGACATAGGCAAGACACAAATGTGTTTGCTAATTTAAAGAATTACTGTGGGAGTTCACTCAAAAGTTTTTGTGGGAAAGGAAAAATATGAAATTTAAAAACCAGATGTGTGCTTTCTATATAGCAGGAGTTGAAAAGGGAGTAAATAACAAATAAGAAGGGAGAAATGTTCTAGAACTTGACTTTGGCATATGTCCAAACTCAGGGAAACACACAAAAAATTTTTATTGCATCCAGATTTATTCTTAATCAAGTTGACTTCCAACAAACTAAATAACTATACGATCATGAAGATTCCTGATGGGTCTGCACTGGTAGGTAGCATAGAATAGCTTTCTCTGACAGAGAGACAGAAACACTAAGTAATGTGACATAAAAAGGCAAGTCATTATTTTAATTATTCTAAAATCTGTTCATCTCTTCCCTTCTCTTTCTTTTCAGGCTCTTTTTTCATTTTCTTTTTTCAGCCTTGGTTTGTAGACCAACACCAGCTTTCTTTCCACTAATGAGTGATATGTATCCAAAGTGAAACTGGGAATCTTCAGAGCTGAGAAAGATGAAAATGAGATTGCAGAGTGTGGATTGGGTGCTGTTTTTTTTTCCAGTAAAGAAGGAAGTCAGTGAACAAAGAAATAATGTTAGATTATGTTCTGTCCAAGCCAAGTTTAATCAGAAGGTTTTAGGTTATATTTGGGATATGCTTACCTGGAATTATTTGAACAAAGGTCATTTATGTTTCCAATTGAATTTCTGCTTGAGAACCAAGACATCAGAGATTCTCCTGTGTGGCTAGCCACTGTTTGAGCAGAAGGTTTTTGATATCAGAACATTTGACCTCATTCATATCTATCTTACAAACCACCACTTTTTTTTTAATTTTAAGTGTGTGTGTGTGTGTGTGTGTGTGTGTGTGTGTGTGTGTGTGTGGTTTTCTTGAGACTGGGTTTCTCTGTGTATCCCTGGCTGTCCAGGAACTCGCTCTGTAGACCAGCGTGGCCTCAAACTCAAAGATTCATCTGCCTCTACCTCCTGAGTGTTGGGATTAAAGGCACAGGAATTTCTCTTAAATCCCTTTCTTTGTCACTCACTAGTTTTCAAACATTGCAAACCCTTCTAAATGATCTCCCAACATTCTTTATAGGTGGTATCCAGTGGGATCAGTACCTTATATTAGAAGAAACTTTGGGGAGCATTGATCACATTTCCTCTTGTGCCTTTGATGAAATCTAATTATGGAGACAAATTCCAACCTCATCTTGCCTTGCACTGATAATGTGCTCTGATCAGACAGGCCCCTGTCCTGTCTCTGGGCCTATAGCTTCTTCAATCTCAAAGTAGATTTGGACTTCCATGGACTCACTTTTCTCATTTCTATCTTATATGTAAAATTTTCTAAAAATAACCTGACTACTATACCTACATGAATACCATTAATTCTCACTAGACTTCCTATGAGCTTCAAGTTTGGTCTCTTTATAGCATGGTCATTTATTTTTTAAGACATTTATTTATTCTATGAAGACAGCCCTTTACTTAAATTGCTGAGCCTAACATGGTGTATAGAATAGAGCTTTTGCATACCAATACACGTTAGATAAGAATGAATGGCCAAATGCTTCCCCAGTGGCAGCCTTAATGTAATATATATTTTATCATGCTCCTTGACTACCTAATATCTGGATTTGGTGGCCTGATGACAAAAAACAACTATTTTGTATAATTCCTCCACAGACCTTGTATTCATTTTTGAAATTTATTTTACAACATCATGGAGCTTTTGGTAGTTATGCAAAAAGCACCCTAATGAATAATACAAGGTTGATGTACTTGGTTTTATTACTACATCATGAAAAGGAGGAAAGGGGAAAGTCAATCTAAAAAGTATTTATTGTTTTCAGTAACAATAAACCCAGAGTTTCCCCAATAGAATAATTTACTCATCACTATTTCCAAACAGTAGCTTGAAAATTAGGCTTAGCCATTAGAAATACCAAATAGAATGTGGACAGCCTTACAAACAGAACTGGGAAGACTCACTAGAAAGGAAGAACCAGCTCATCCCCAGAATTTGGGAAATCTGGTAGAAAACCTAGGGTCTCCATGAGCAACTGGAAGGGAGAATAGATAAGGCTGAATGAGGAAGAAAGTAGAGGTGCTTCATGGTCACAACTCAGTTGTTTCCTGTATTTCCACGGGCAGACCTGTTTTCCTTTCCTTGCATCCCTTGCTACTTGCCAGCCTGGTAGTTCTCCTTCCCCTAGTAGACAACAAGTTCATAGCAGCTAAGGATGCCTATCCATAACACAACACTGTCCAATAGGGTATCCATTCTGCAAAGGCACCTCACCAAACATCTCTTGCATTTCAGAATGAAATGTTGCTGTGTACCAGGCCGGAACTGGAGTGAGTAGTGATATTAGAAATAACAGAGTCAAAGATGGGTAACAACACCATGAATGCATCAGTGTGTACACATGTACTAAAGAGCATCTACATGTCTCTCCCCTTCAGATGAAGAAAACCCAAATGGTGAGGAAGGCACCTCTGGGTCCCTTACAAGTAGAAATAAACCAAGTGTTGTCATCCTCTAGGATCTGCAGAGGATTTGTTCTAGAACCTTCTCTGGGGATGCCTAAATCCATAGGACAGAGGATAGAGAAATGGCTCAGAGGCCAAGATCACTAGTTATTCTTCCAGGTGACCCAGGTTTAATTCCCAGCATTAATATGATGGCCAACAACCATCTGTTACTCCAGTTCCAAGGGGATATGACACCCTCTTCTGGCCTCTATGGGCAATGTAAAAAACATGGCACACAGATTTACACACAGGCAAAAACACTATGTACATTTATTTAAAGCAATAAAGCCTCAAAAAATAAAGTAAAATCCACAAGTTGTTCAAGCCCTTTCTACAAAACAGCATATTTTAAGATATCTCTAGATAGTTTATAATACCTAATTCAGTGTAACTACTAGGTATTTGTTGTGCTGGGTTGATTTTGTAAAGAATGATAAGATAAAGTCTCTACAGACACCAGTACAATAGGTCTAACTACATAGCACACGAACAAGAGACAAGAGAAACATTGTTCAAATACCAAGTGCTATAGAGGGACCGAGATTCTATATGTGTGAGGTCTCAGCAGGGTACCTACACTTGGTTTCTGCACATCTAGAAGAGCGACTGGCATGTAGCAAATTCCAGCTTTGTGTTTTGGAGTTTTGTGGAATATTTTGCTTCTGAATGTTTTTGATCCATGTTTGGCTGACTCTGTGGGTGATGAGCATGTCCAAATGGAGTACTGCCTGTATCACCTTCTATAGGTGAGGACATCCAATAGAGAAAGAACTGGGAAAGCTGAATACAGACCTACACAGGACATGATACTAAAAGTTTCAGAGGCTGGAAGAAAAGAAATGGTGCTTTCGAGAAGGAAAATAAGCAGAGCAAGGCTGGAGGTGCTGTGATTGGTGACAAGGCTACAGAATGTAGATGTATAAGCAGAAGGTACTGGAAGATCTAGGCTTGATATGTGGCTGTCAGTTAATTTCCTGATGTATTAAAAAGTTTGGAGCAGGGGCCCTCTTGGTAGGTTCTTAACTCCAACTACTGCCAACATTCAATGAGTCCTTCCAGAAGTACAGCTTATAAAGACTTACCTGTGGTAAAATATTTCTTCACAGTGTATAAACAGTCACTGTGACCTATTTACTAAAAAGCTAAATAGCTAATGGCTAGGCAGGATTTGGGGGCAGAGAGAATGCTGGGAAGAAGAAAGGAAGAAGAGCCAGCCAGACTCAGAAAAGGGATTGAGGTGAAAGTGACATGGTAAAATGTAGATCCATAAGATATGGATTAATTTAAACTATAAGAGCTAGTTAGGAACAAGCCTAAGCTATTGATAGAATTTTCATAATTAATACTAAGTTGCTGTGTCATTACTGAGGAGCAGACAGTCCAAACAAAAAGTCTGACTACACTTAACTCATGTGCAAAATGGGTAAGAAGCATGTGACCAGTCTCTAAGGACATGCCCCCACTTACAATGCCATGTGAAAGCTAGTATGATAGCTATGACAGTGCAAGCTAGGGGCCATAAAACATGGCCTTGAGTTGGCCAGCTCCTCCAAATGACAGCTTTTCATCCTCATATTCAGGGTATGTCTCCTAGAGTTGAAAGTGTTCAATGGAAGGGCATTTCTGGAAGAGCCTTATTGAGTAAATATTTCAGACTTGGTACCTAGGAAGAATCTATTGATGAGGGGTATGAAACATTTTGAGGGACTGTTACTGCAATGAGTGACAGCAATCATAATTCCTTGGGTTCAGATGAGGGTGCTGACTACCACTCTCTCTACTCTGGTGCTCTGGCCACTGGGGAATCCTCAGTCATGGCAGGTGCTGTTCTTTTCCACTCTGCTAGCTCCATTGTTGCCTGTGACACCACAGCCCTCCTGCCAAGGGCGCCTTGTCAAGTGTCCACATGCACAGTGGAGACAGTGATTAATAAATGCACAAGGTTTCAACCTTCGGAGGAGGTGCTGCTTCCTTGGCAGCATTCATGGATTTCCTGAACAAAGTTAAAACCAGCCAGGAGTAGGTGAGAGGATACAGTGGGCTGGCCCAAAGCTGGGAGCAGCAGTGAGACTGGTCACAATCTCAGGGAAGATGCCACAGGCCTGCCAAGTGGAGCGGAGCAGCAGCTTTCATCATGACGTCTGTCAGCCCTGCTGTCACCAAAGAAGACAGGCAGGTAAATGTGAACATAAATACATTCCCCTCTCGTCTCACCCCCATGTCCTGAGGTGCTGTTAGAGACTTCAAATTACCATTCTAATAAAAGGGGGTGAACAAAGAGAAGGAAGAGGTTGTGTTTATTAACTTGTGGCATTGTTGACTCTGCTGAGTGTCCTGGGGAGAAATAGGGATAATCTGGGTCTTCAGAGGTCCAGAAGTGAGGCCTTTAGATCTGCTGTGTCTCTTCCTGGATACCTTTAGGACCTCCAACTTGTTCCAGTTTTCTGTGAAGTGACATACTCAGTCATCACTGCAGAAATCTCTGTGACTACAGGGAAGGAGGCTCAAGCTGACACCTTTCTATGTTGCCCTAAAGGAGATGAGGTCAAAGTTGACATCATAAAGTTAGTTTCCAATTTCTAAATCTTTAGGAATTTCTATCCCTAAATCTTTAGATGGATTGAGGAACTGCATTGATTAGAGCTAGAACCAGAACTACAATGGAATAATTCACTGGCCCAGGACAAATGATCACTCCCTTTGAATGAAATACTAATCAGTGACTGACTGGATCACCAGGGTGCTTTAATTCTGTTCTCTAGATGGGAGTCACCATTTTGCTACAGTCAGTAGTCACTGATACTCCTGACTCTGGTACAGATGGAAATCCAGAGGAAGGAAACATAAATGCATGCCCTAAGGAGCACCCAGGGACACCTGCCAGCTCAACCACACACACAGTCATCTGTACCACTCATCTGTGTTCCTTGTTACTAATACCATGAGTGTTGGCTGACCCACTCTCTTCCTTGTTCTAAAGATGAAACATAGAGCAAGCCAGGAAAAGTCTGTCCTTGTTGCACTGAAACCCTCCAGAAAATAATTGATGAAAACGGGAAGACAATTACAGGTCTTAACATATACCCAAATGTGAGTCTGCCTCCAGAAGTTTCCTCCCAATCTCGAAGAACACTTGCACCTAGACAATACTTGATACCATACCTATGAAGACTGCAAGTTCTCGGCCACCACAGCAGAGGTACTGGCTAGTTTTGTGTCAATGCAAGCAAGAATCATCAGAAGGAAGGTAATGTCAATTGAGAAAATGTCTCCATAAGATCTGGCAGAAGGCAAGCATGTGGGATATGTTTTGTTTGTTTTGTTTTTTCCTGTTTTATTTACATTTGAAACAAGGTTGTTTTACATATCAATTCCAGTTCCCTTACCCTCTCATCCTCCCCTATTAACCCCACCAAACCTTAGCCCATCCTCTTCCTGCTCCCCAGGGAGGGTGAGGCCTTCCATGGGGAGTCTTCAAAGTCTGTCATATCATTTTGGACAGGGCCTAGGCCCTTCCCCATGTGTCTAGACTGAGAAAGTATCCCTCTACGTGGACTGAGCTCCCAAAGTTCATTCCTATACTAGGAATAAATACTAATCCATTACTAGAGGCCCCATAGACTATTAAAGTCGTCCTAACTAACACTCACATTCAGAGGGGCCGGGTATGTCCTATGCTGGTTTCCCAGCTATCAGACTGGGCTACATGGGCTCCCCCTTGTTCAAGTCAGCTAATTCTGTGGGTTTCCGCAGCCTGGTCTTGACCAGTTTGCTCATCCCTCCTCCCACTCTGTAGCTGGATTCCAGAAGTTAGGCTAGGTTTTAGCTAAGGGTGTCTGCTTTTGGGTATATGCCTAAGAGTGGAATTACTGGATCTTCAGGTAGACTAATTCCCATTTTCCTGCCATACTGATCTCCAAAATGGCTTTACAACTTTTCACTCCCACCAGCATGAAGGAGTGTGCCCCCTTCTCCCTATCCTCTCCAGCATAAACTTTCTTTGGTGTTTTTTATTTTACCCATTCTGACAGGAGCAACATGGTATCTCAGAGTTGTTTTTAATTTGCAATTCCTTGATGGCTAAGGATGTTGAGCACTTTCTTAAGTGTTTTTCAGCCATTTTAGATTTCTCTATTGAGAATTCTCTATTTAGTTCTGTACCCCACTTTTTAATTGGATTATTTGGTGTTTTAGTAATTAGTTTCTTGTGCTCTTTGTATATTTTGGAAAACAGCCCTCTGTCAGATGTGGGGTTGTTGAATATCTTTTCTCTGTAGACTGCAATTTTTTCTTGTTGACTGTGTCTGTTGTGGGGCATATTCTTAATTAGTGATTGATGGGGAAGGGCTGGGTCCATTGTGGGTGGTGCCATCCTGGCCTGGTTGTCCTGGGTTCTATAAGGAAGCAGGCTAAGCAAGCCAGGAAGCAGTATCGTATCCCTCCATGGCCTCTGCTTCAGCTCCTGTCTCATATTCTTACAATGTTTGAATTCCTGTTCTGAATCCCTTCAATGATGAACAGTGATATGGAAGCGTAATAGAAATAAACCATTTCTGCCCCAAGTGACTTTGAATAAGATGTTTTGTCAACAGCAGTAGTACCTTAACACAGCAGATATAGAAAAGGTGATGAAGGGCAGAACCTAAGCCTGTGAGGGAGAAGCAATCTTCCCTTTGTATCTCCACGACAAGGGCTATAAGGGAGTCTATGATATCCAAGTTAAATTAATGATGCAAATAATATATATAATTCACCAGGCACTTAGAATTAATCCCCACAAAAGGTCTATGGCATAATCAGTTGATGCTACCACTGCACAATGAGTAAACTGAGGTATAGGTATTATACCCCAATTCACCCAGGAAGTCTCAGGATGTATTCTGAGATATATTAAGGATGATGGAGTCAAACCCTGCTCTTGAGCACTGTGCTGAATTGAAATGGAGCCAGGGTGCTTTCAATAAGAAATGATCCAGAGAATAGGCCCCATTCTGCCTCCTCTCTGTAGCTTTGTCTTGGTTGTCAGATTTCCACATTGAAAGACAAATATCCTGGGTCTGCCTGCCCTGGTAGGACCTCATTTATGGCTTCTTGAGCTCAGAGGCCAAGATGAGTTTGCCTGAGCTTCTGTTTCCAAAAACATGGAAGAGAAGAATCCATACCTACTCCAGCTTTGCTTTGCTCCCATCAATCAGCTGGAGAAAAACAAACAAAAGTGCCCTTTCCCTGCTTTCTTCCTCACCAGCTTTCCACCTGTGGCACTTACAGACTCTCTCTGGGGCTGTGTTCTATAAAATAGCTTCTGTCATTGATGGCAGTTCCCAGAGGGTGTGTTGCTTGGTGGCTCACCCAGTTACTGAGACAGGGCTCCTGGAGAGGAGAAACCTGACAAAAAATGCTTACCAAAGGATCCTAGGGGACAGAGCCTGAAGTGCAACCTAATTCCCTGCCACTGATGTTCACACCTGCTGCTGGCCCTGCTGTGCATGGGCCAATCACCACTGAGCTTTGCAACCTGCTCAGGATTGTGGAGTAATGAGGAAAAGGAAGATATGGGTGCTAAAAGTTAGCAATCAAGATCTACAACTTACCACCAAACTCCCAGCACCCAAAATCAAGATGATTGACAAACCGAGCATTTTCGAATTTTGTAGGAATACAATGTCTACATTTGAGTCCTCGGTGTCCCTTTTCTGGTAGAATCACTACCTTCTCACTGACTGTTTTGTCAGGGTATTGAGATAGGCTGAGCATTACTAATCTGAATTCCACAAGGCCCTGAACCCTGAACCATGAATGTCAATATAATGTGCCAAGCAGAAAATTCCACACCAAAAATCTTTGGTGCAGGCACAAACCTATTACACATATTGTACAAAATTACCTTTGGGCTATGTGCATAAGGTATAAGTGAAACAAAAATGAAATTCATGTTTAGACTTGGGTCTCCCAAGATATATCCTTATGCATATGCAAATGTTGCAAAATCCCCCAAAATGCAAACCCCAAGTACTTTCAAATCCAAGCAGTTTTGATAAGGGATACTCTCTTTGCATTCTCATCATACTTCCTTCAACTCAATGTGAATGTGTCTATTCAGTGTCTCTTTTCTCTCTGTTAGGTGGGCATGACCAAGGTAATACCAGAACTTTCAAGAGGATGGTGGATAAAGTTCAAAACTTACTTTCATAAAGGAAGAAAATTCAGGCCATGTGGGACACTTTTAATTCCAGCAAAAGGGAGACAGGATGAAACCAGGGGGTTTTTGGTCAGCCAGCTTTGGTTAATCAATGGGCAAGTTCTCAGTTGATGGAGAGACTATCTCAAAACACAAAATGGAAACTATCTGAAGAATGGCATTATAAGGTTGTCTTTTGGCTTCTATATATATGTACACACACAAACACACACACACACACACACACACACACACACACACACACACACACACACACCACATAGAAAGCTTGCTTGCACACAAGGATGGTAGAGTGGACTAGGCAAAGTAAGACCCCATGGGAAATGAACTTTCTGGGAACTAAGGCTGCCTTGAAGAATACTGGGTAGAGGTACATTGCAAGAAGTCTGGAATATCCCAGACATCCCCAGCATCGTGAGAGAGGCACTAGCAGTGTTTGATTCATACATTTAAATAGGGAACATGGAGGCTTGGCGATGCTAACTAGGTCACTACTGTTGGTAGACCAGGCCCTGCATTTGAATCCTCAGGACACTGGGCATTGTCATGGCTGCCTCTGGAAACTCAATACTGAGAAAGAATATAGGACAAGGGAATGAGAGTTAGGGTGCAATGGTACCTCTTGTTCAGAAGTGGCTGTCCCAACCCCTTGGAAAATGGACTTCATTCACGAAACCCATTCTTTAAGATCTGATGGAGGATGCTTTAGGCACCACTACAAGAGCCTGATCCTCTTTGTGTGTCTGCTTCCAGGCAGGCCCTGTCAGGGTCTCAGTGACTGGGCAGCCTGAGCGGCTGATCTCATTAAGCCTGGCAGCTGATTGTAGGAACAAGTTGGGCAGTCTAGCTCAAACTGGCAGGTGATTTCAGACTGCATTTAACCTAATTGGGCCAGGAAACTGGAGGTGCAAAATGCCAGGTGCGCTACTCCATTTTGTTCCTCTCCACACTTTGAAGTCTCGCCTTTTTTCAAACATGAGATTCAGGCATTTGGTTGCTCATATTTAATGTGCAGCACAGAAGATCAAAGAGCAGATAGAGACAGAAAACATCAGGCAATAATTAGGAGTTACTGTGAGAGCAGAGCTGGCTCCCCTCCCTCCTGATGCTCAGCCTTGCTCATTCCTCAGCTCTTCTTTCATCTTTGCCTCTTTCTCTTATCCTTTCCACTCATCCCTCCTCTTTTCCTTCTCTCCAGATCCCCTTGTATTCTCTCCCTGGTATTGCCTCCACAGCTGCTTCCCCTCCTATGGTGATTGCAGTACCCACCCAGCTCTTGCTCTCTTCCCCCAAGTCAAACACTTCCCCACCTTTCAGGAAGCTCCTTCATTCTCTCTCTTCCTCTCTTCTTCCTTTTGCCCTTCTGGCATCCTCTCTCTCCCTTCTTTTCTCCTATTGTCTCTAGTCCCTCCATCCTTCCTCCTCTGGCCTTTTTCCCATCCTCTCTCCATTCTGTTTCCTCTGCCAACCGTGGTCACCATGACAACAGGACTCCATGACAATTACAGCCCAGGCAACTCCTCAACTTCTCTCCTGCAGGGTCTCTGATACTTATTTGGAATTTTCCTGCTGGGAGATTAGCCCAGGCAGCGATCCCACTTCTCTATATTTTCTCAAGGCCATTGGGAACAGACTTTGGTGATAACAGAGAAGAGGAAAGGAAGCATGGAGCAAATGAGAGAGAAGTGAGGGATTCTCACCTGTTTCCTTCCTGATGGGAGCAGAAAGGACTCCAGCTGACCTGAAGGATATTGCCAAGTTTTGATAGATGGGTCCATAAGTATTCTCCCCCACCTCAAAGGGTTCGACAGAAATGAGCTATTTCCTCCAGGATAAGAGCTGGGGTGAGTGTGTATAATAGTCAGAGCAAGAGAAAAAATTATGGCCCTAAACTCCTTTCCCTGACACTTAGATGAAAAACATTGAAGATTTTTGTTTAATTTTGGCCAGCACCAGGGCCAAGGATCAAAGCCAGGGCCTGTTCCATGCTAGGCAAGCACTCTATCAACAAGGACCATACACAACCCAGCCCTTTGCTATTTGCACATTTCTTGGCCATACTTGTAATGTTCATATTCCTCGTATGCAAAGCAGGGCATGCAGCAGTCTATGCAAAAAACAAACAAAAAAACAAAACAAAACAAAACAGAACAGTCTCTGCTCAGTTAAAGAAAAAGAAGGCCTTATCTCTCTCAGGCATTGGATCACCACCCCTAAAATATTTAAATTCAAATAACAAGTCAAAATAAGCAAGACATAAAATGACCCAATTGCTTCGTAACTGAGAAAATTTACTGAAGGTTGGTAAGGTTTTCCCCAAGAAAGCTTTTGTGAGCAGAAGACCACGGAAGACTAGAGGAGGTAGAGCCCCATACAGTGTGGGATGATCACTCACACGATGAACTGACTCGATTTCCAGATGCCATTGTACACAAGTACAAGATAGAGGCACCATGGTTGCACTAGTTGTGGGAATGTGAGCCTCTCCATCCACTTTGGTGGAAGTCTGCGTCTCTGCTCACATTAGTTCCCTCCACACACAGCCTCAGGATGGTTACTTGGCCACTAGCTGACCTAGCAACAGCAGGACCTGTTGACTTTGCAGCTACTATTATAGTATCCTGTTTGTGCTTGGTGTTGGGAAGAAAAGAGGAGAGTTACGATGACGTTTATTTTTCTTCCCTGGATGCCTCAGAGAGAATAACAAGGAGGTGAACTTGAAAATGAAAGGCATGTAAAGGGTCCACAGTAGCTTGTTCCCAGAGAATTCAATCAGCGTGTTATATAAATTTCAATCACAAAGCAACATAAGATGAAAGAAGGTCAAGCCAGCATCTTCAAGAGGCTGGGCTTTAGAAGAAAGAAAATACAAATCAGCAAGCAGAACATGGTGCCAGGGATTGGCTCTGCCATCTGCCAGCCATGGAGCCTTAAAATAGCAGGAACTTTTCCAAGGCTACTCTTTTTACTCCTACAATGTTAAAAATTAAAGAGGGTCTGTGTATCTCTTTAAATGTCTGTGGAAATGGGGTAGAAGAGTAACCTTATTACATTATTGAATTAGTGGAGTTCATGTACCTCTGCTTGTGTTATTAATGGTCATTCTGTGACCCTTTAGTTGACTAGAACATCATTGTCAGAAATCTGACCTGGTATTGAAAAAGGCTGTCCTGTGTACATGACCTGATCACAGACTTGAAATCTCAGCCACTGGGATCATTCACAGAAGATGATGCAAGACCGAGCCCAGGAATATTTTGTCATGAAGCTCATGAGGATTGCTCCATCCTGAAGATATACAAGTGGTTAACTGTTGGGAAATCAACATTTTCATTGACCATTTACTGTCTTGAAGTTGCATGTACTTCTGTAAGTAACCCTACAAGCCACACCCTGTAAGCAACTCTAATTGAACCCATTGATGCATCAGTCTAGACTTGAATGAAAGCATTCCTTTGTCTGTCATTGGTGTCCTAGCTCCAGTGAACAGACATTTGTCTGTGTCACCCCAGAAAACAGTTAAGAGGGTGTATGTCAATTCTTCTGTTGTATAATAACAGATTTGGTCTACTTGGACTTTAATTTCATCCTAGGAAAAATGAGAAAGTAACTTTTTCTTCAAAATGGAGGGCAGTGAGGATAATTTCATGGAGGGAGAATGGATATGGCACTATGTTACACTTAATCCTTTTCAATTATCTTTCAATCCTTTCGGTGGAAGCACAGTTCAAGTTCTCAGTTACCACCTCCCTAATATCTGCTAATTTACCTTCCCAATGAAGGGAATGCTAGTCTCAGTTTTAGAATTTTGGCAAGCAGTAGTATCTAGCCAGAATTTAATCACATTGCTGACATATTTTTTGCCTTCCATTTATAGGAAATGATATTGGTTTTCCATGTACAGTAATGATATACAGTTTCATTTCCATGTGTATTTAAGTAAAAAGGTCAGTGGCATTAGAGGAAAATTTTACATCAGTGGTAGTGCAGAGGCCACACTAACAGTGTCAAAATCAAGGAAGCAGCAGCAGTTGCAGACAGGTAAGACTAGCTGATGACTTAGATATCTTCTAACACCAGTGCTTCCTATTTCCTTCATGTTGTCAATGAGACAGCAGTATTGTTGAGTTCCCACATTTAGTTCAGGGGCAGCAGTGATAACTCAAAGAGTCTGCCAAACTACCCCAACTGAATGCATCTAGAAACCCCCACCTTCTCTTATAACATGTGACAAAAAATGTTTTTTTGAGAATACATAAAGTTGCCCAGATTCATTTTACTAGACATGACATTGGGCTCCAACTAGGTCTCCCCAAAGTCCCAATTCTTCCAGAATTCCTTACTGTTTCTATACCCCCAGTTGTTAGGCAATAGAATGACTGAGAGATGGAAGACTCAGTTGGGTCTGGAAAGGCTATTAAGTAGTTATGTCTGGGAAATAATCTGGCACCCTCAGATCTAGCTTTGTGGTGGTGATTACCCATCATGCCTCAAGAAAATGAGAAGAGGGGAGATCCACCACATAATCCTTTCAAGGGAACAGTGGTGGAAGAGGAAAAGGGTGGCACTGTTCTCTGGAGAGCTTTTACTTTTGGGATTTCTTTAGTTTATTATGTTTATGGTTGTTTTACCTGCATGTATGTATGAGTGGCACATGTATGCCTGCTGCCCATAAAGGTTAAAAGAGAGTGTTAGACTCCCTTTATCGTGAGTTGTGGAAAGTATTGAGCCATTATGTGGGTTTTGGGAACAGAAACCGGGTCATCTATGAGAGCAACAAGTGCCTCAACCTCTGAGCCATCTCTCCAGCCCTGGAGGCTTTCTTCAGTCACAGCCCCAATGTCCTTGTCAACTCACCAATCTTTCTCTATGTCTTTAAATGAGTCACAACAAGAGGATCAACTATCTATATACTAATTTAAGTCATTGTAAGGACTAAAGCATATGTTATAAACAGAAAGGCAATAATCTTAAAGGAGGGATTAGAGATAAGCATACAAATTGCTATAATACAAAGAGGAAGAGATAATAATGATAATGATGACATTTTATAAAAACATACTTTTTAAAATTTCATCATGTACCAGGTACTACTTTAAGAATATCTTATTTTTCTTATAGTTATTTATGTACTTTTTGTGTGTATGCATGTGTTGGGTATGTGTGCATGCATGTGTGTTGGGTGTGTATGTGTGCTAGGGGTGTATTGTACACGTATGTTGTGTTTTGTGTGTGTGCGTTCACGCATGCGCATTGGGTGGGTATGTGTATCAGGTGTATATGTGTGCTTGTGTGTTGGGTATATATCTGTACATGCATGTTGTACTGTGTATGTATGTTTGTGTGTTGTGTGTGTACACACTGGATGGGTATGTGTGTTGGGTGTGTATGTGTGCATATGGGTATATACCTGTACATATATATTGTGTGTGTGTGTGTGTGTGTGTGTGTGTTGGGTGTGTATGTGTGCATATGTGTTGGGTGTATATCTGTACATGTATGCGTGTGTGTGTGTGTGTGTGTGTGTGTGTGTGTGTGTGTGTTGGGACTGTGCAGCACTATTGTACACATGTGGAGGTCAGAGAACAATTTACAGGAATTCTGTTCTTTTCTTTCACCATGTGGGGCTCAGGGATCAAACTCAGGTTCTCAGGCTTGGCAGCAAACACTTTCTCCACGGAGATATGTTCCTGGCCCTGAATTTTCTTCATGTTCTTTTTCTTTTAAGCAACAGAGTAACTGTGTGAGTAAATCCTAGTGGAAAGCTCACTTTTCAAAGGATATGATTAATGTTTAGATAAACAATCCATTCCAGTTCATGCAGCTGCTAAACAAAAGAATCACTTTCAAACCCACTGACCAAAGCTGAGACTGTATTCCCAGTTAAGGTCTTCCTTTACCAGCCATCTGAGTTTTGCCTCCCCTCAGGCCATGCTGTAGCTGTGGCTGTGGGCATTGACTTTGAACCAAGCTACCAAAGTGGAACCTACGCTCTAGCTCTATGACAATGGGGCAGCACTTAACTTCTACTTGTCTTAATTTTGCATCGAGGAGGATGTGATGGAGTAAATAAGTGAATACATGTGCAGTGCTCAGAACTGCACCTAACCCATGCTAGGATTAGAAAACAGACCACCTTGCTGGAAGGAAATCTTCCTTCTTCCATAGCCCTCTTCTCTGGCCACATCCAAGATGAGTCTTCTCACATTAGCTAAGGCAAGCAAGCCAATTTCCTATAGATGCACCTACAGGCCAAACTGATATAGAACATTTCTCCTTTGGAACTCAGATGATTTTTGCTGTGGCAAGTTCAGTTAACAATTGACCATCATAGTCTCTAAGTAGACTTGTTCCTTTTCCAGATTCCGACAGCAGCCCTTGGTGTGTATCTCATCTTCAAGCCTCCTGGGCAGTCTTCTGAGTCAGCCTGCCCAGGGGAAGATCTTCCCATCTGGGAAAAACCTAGGGACCCATACACTTGAGCTCTATGAATATCCATTTTACATGCTCTGCATATTTCAGGGTGCCATTGGCTAATTTCCCCCACACAGATCAATGGCTTTTCAGGGCAATGAGATTTCACTCTATGAGAGCTCACCCCACCCCATCTCTAAGCTGTTCACACACCCTTAGCACCAATTGGTGTTCTCAAAGGGGATAGATAGCTTCCTGTCTTACTGAACAGCTGTCTGTCATCACTGCTTGTCCCTGTAGTGGAATAAAAAGAAAAAAAAAAGAAAGAAAAAGAAAGGAAGGAAGGAAGGACTGGATAACTTATAAAGGAGAGAAGCACATTTGTTATGCTTCTGGAAGTTCAAATGCATAGTGAGGATCTTCTCAGTGTATCATAACATGATGAACAGTATCTTGGGGTGAGACAGAGAAGGGTGCCAAAGAGAGCTTGTTATTCACTCATATATAAATATCTTAATGCTTTCATCAAGACAGAGGCTCTCTGAATCAAACACCTTCCAAACGTTCTACTTCCTAATACCATTGTATGACTTTGTATACCAGTGTCCTTAATGTGCAACTTAGGGCATACACCACCAGCAACTTTCTTCTCTCCAGGTTGCCACTCAGCTCAGCCTATCCTTTATATCTCCTGGAAATTTCACAGTCCTTCTAGTCTCTGTTCCTTTGCACTATCACCTCTGACGAAAGAGGACCAGTAATCATCCAGTGTGTCTCATGGTAGCCCTCAGCCTCATTATAGCCCTTGGCCATCTGACCCAAATCTGACCCAACTTGCTTCCTCTCTTCAATATTTTTCCAACAAATAATTACTAAGAAACAGTGGGAAGAGGTCCTTAGGAAAATGAATATTTCAGGTTGTGGGTAATAAAAACTGGGAAGGACCTAAAAACAATATAAAAAGGTAATTGAATGAGAAAAAGATAACTTCCAGCAGAATGGGAAAGGAAGTGCTTCCTCATCTGAGAGAAAGCTTGGATGCAGTTTGTGTGGAAGGCTGCAGTGTCCACTAAGTGAGGCTTGGATCAAGGGAATCCTTTAGTGAAGACCTAGACAAATGGTGACTACTCTGATGAATTTTCTCATGCTTTTCACTCCCTTCCATTTGGAGTGGCTAAAAAGCTTATGGACAACTACATTTCCCAGAATTCACTTGAGCTGCTGTTGAGCCAATCACTTCTTCTTGCAGCCACTTCCTTCTGTGGTTTCTAGCCACTGCTCTACTTAAGAAACTTGGCTTTCCCTGAAGGATGCAGAGGCTGGTTATCGTTACTCTCCTTCCAGACTTCCAGGTGATTCAGATGATGTGTTTGCTCCTGCTGCTGCTGGGAACCTGTAGCAGGCAAAGGCCTTCCACTCACTGGTTCTTGCCACATGCCATGACTTCTGATTCCCTTAAGCTTGCTTCCATCCTTGCACAAAGTCTCATTAGTCTCTCTCCAGTTCCACACTTGAGCCTGCCTGGAGGTTCCTCAGGAGGAGTAATCCCAAGAAAAGTCATAGACAACATGAAATCAGAGAATGATACAGGCTGACGGCAAGTGACTGAAGAACCAGTGTGTTCACAGCCAAATGTGTCAAAGACCCAAAGAGTATTTCAGAAACTGACATTAAAGGGAGTACCAGAGTGGACACACAACACCTGGGCCTCAGTACTGAGTGTTGTTCCTTTCTCTAGGGATGTTGTGGCCCATACCCTCCCTTATCCTGGCAATGGCTCTCACACCTGGGTAGCTATAGCTGTTTCTTGATATACTTGTTTTCCCTTCTGGCTTCTCTCTTGAAGTGCCTTAGAGACAGGCATCTAGGGTGTGCTTGGTTCTGTTGTCTCCTCAGCTATTAATGCACTTGGATGTGATGACAGATTTCTTCAGGCTTAAGTGCTGTCATCAAAACCCTGCCTGCCATGAAAAGGTTCCCAGGCCACTCTTAAAAACATCATTCTTGGTATCATCTGTGGAGAGGTTCAGCAGAGTACCAGTTAGTCGTAGGAGAGCTCTGCATTAGAAGATGGAAATGCTAGCTGATAGTGTACAAAACAGTTAAGTCAATAGCCTCAGGATCTCTGAGCTTGGAACCACATTCCTCTATTTTGTCCAATTTAAGTCCCACCCCTAGTCAAAGAGCTATTTGCAACTGGGCCAGTAGGAGAGAAAAACCTTGGCCCTTGAGAGGTCAACAATACTTCAGTGTAAGGCTACATATCCAATAATATATAGGCAGCACAAATTGGAGTTTATGGATGCAAAGTATTTTTTCTTTTTGTTAAAGCTGTTTTTATTCCTTTTTATTTAAATTAGAAACAAGCTTGTTTTTCATGACAATCCCATTTCCCTCAACCTCCCCTCCTCCCCTGCTCTCACTGACCCCCTATCCCATCTCCTTTCTATTCCCCAGGTAAGGGATCATCAAAGTCTGTCATAGCATTTGAATCAGGGCCTAGGCCCTCCCCTGCGTGTCTAGGCTGAAAGAGTATCCCTCTACGTGGAATGGGCTCCCAAAGTCCATTCCTATACTAGGGATAAATACTGATCCACTACCAGTAGTCCCATAGATTTCCCAGGTCTCCTAACTAACATCCACATTCAGGGAGTCTAGGTTGGTCCTATGCTGGTTTCCCAGCTATCAGACTGGGGTGCATGAGCTCCCCCTTGTTCAGGTCAGCTGATTATGTGGGTTTCTCCAGCCTGGTCTTGACCCCTTTTCTCATCACTCCTCCCTCTCTATAACTGGATTCCAGGAGTTCGGCTAGTGTTCAGCTGTGGGTGTCTCTTCTGCTTCCATCAACTACTAAATGAAGTCCATAGGATGGCATATAAGGTAGTCCTTAATCTCATTATTGTGGAAGGGTGTTAAAGGTGGCCTCTCTACTATTGCTTAGATTGTTAGTTGGGTTCATCCTTGTAGATCTCTGGTCATTTCCCTAATGCCGTATTTCTCTTTAAATCTATAATGGCTCCCTCTATTATGTTATCTCTTTTCTTGTTCTCCTTTATTCTTTCCCTGTCTCCATCTTCCTGTTCACTTATGCCCTCCTCTTCTCCCTTTCTCTTTCTCCTAACTTCTGCTCCCCTCCTACCATGCTCCTAATTTGCTCAGGAAATCTTGTCCCTTTTCCACTTCTCTGGGGGACCATGTATGTCTCTCTTAGGGTCCTCCTTGTTTCCTAGCTTTTCTGGCAGTGTGGATTGTAGGCTGGAAATCCTTTGCTCTGTTTCTTTTTGTGACTGGATTACCACACTCAGGGTGATTTCCACTAGTTCCACCCATTTGCCTGTGAATTTCAAGATTCCATGCTTTTGTTTCCTGCTAAGTAGTACTCCATTGTATGAATGCACTTTTTTTTTTAATCAGTTCTTCAGTAGAAAGGCATCTAGGTGGCTCCCAGGTTCTGGCTAATACAAATAATGCTGCTATGAACATAGATGAACAGATGTCCTTGTTGTATGAATGTGCATCTTTTGGGTATATGCCTAAAGTGGAATTGTTGGATCTTGTAGTAGACAGAGTCTCATTTTCTTGAGAAACCGCCATACTGATTTCCACAGCAGCTGTACAAGTTTGCACTCCCACCAGCAATGGAGGAGTGTTCCCCTTTCTCCACATCCTCTCCAGCATAAACTGTCTTTGTTGTTTTTCATTTTAGCCATTCTGACAGGAGCAAGATGGTATCTCAGAGTTGTTTTGAATTGCATTTCCCTGATGGCTAAGGATGTTGACCACTTTCTTAAATGCTATTTTAGATTCCTCTATAGAGAATTCTCTATTTAGTCTGTACCCCACTTTTTAATTGGATTATTTGGTGTGTTGGTGACTAGCTTCTTGTGTTCTTTGTATATTTTGGAAAACAGCTCTCTGTCAGATATGAGGTTGGTGAAGATCTTTTCCTCTTCTCTGGGCTGTCACTTTGTCTTGTCTACTGTGTCCTTTGCCTTACAGACGTTTCTCAGTTTCAGGTCTCATTTATTGTCGATCTCTTTGATCTAATTGGACACTAGTTTAGTGCATGGTGATTGTTGTGGATCTATCTGCAGTCTTCTACTGCCAGCCATCCAATTATGCCAGCACCATTTGTTGAAGATGCTTTCTGTCTTTATTGTATACTTTTAGCTTCTTTGTCAAAAAATCAGGTATTCATAGTTGTGTTGGTTAATATCAAGGTTTTCAATTTGATTCCATTGGTCGACCTGTCTTTTTTTTTTTCAATATCAAGCTGATTTCACGACTATAGCTCTATAATAGAACTTGAAGTCAGGGATGGTGATGCCTCCAGAAGATACTTTATTGTACAGGGTTGTTTTGGCTAACCTAAGGCTTTTGTTTTTCCATACAAAGTTTAGTATTTTCCTTTCAAGGTCTGTGAAGAATTGTGCTGGGATTTTGATGGGGATTGCATTGAATCTCTGCAGATTTTTTTTTGGCAAGATTGCCATTTTTACTATGTTGATCCTACTTATCAAAGAGCATGGGAGATCTTTCCATTTTCTGGTATATTTTTTAATTTCTTTCTTTAAAGACTCAAAGTTCTTGTTATACTGGTCTTTCACTCATTTGGTTTATATTACCTCAAGAAGTTTATGTTGTTTGTGGCCATTGTAAAGGGTGATATTTCTCAAAGAGCTATGTTTCTTTTTTTTCCATTGGAAAATATTTTCCTTTTAAACCTCCATCATTTAGAATCATTATTACTTTAAAGTCAGTTTGCATTTACAAAAGTCTAAACTTGGGAAATATTAAAGAGTATTGCTGTGGTTCTGTTTTTAGTTTGTTCCCTTATTCTTCATTCAGTTAGTTCTATAGGAGCTTTAACCCAGAGCTCAGTGCATTAAGCAAGCATTCTACTTCTGAGCTGCCTCTTCAGCCTTGTTTTGTTTCATTTTAATTGATAATAATAATAGATAACCATGGTGCAATGTTTAAATGCAAGAATACATTGTAGACTGATTGAATAAAAGTTAATTAGCATGGCTATAACTATACATATTTGTCATGTATTCATAGTGGTAACATTTTAAGCCCTCTTTTTTAGTTATTTTGAAATACATGATGTACCATTATTAACAGTAGTTACCTTGATACACCACAGAACACTAGGACTTCATCTCACTCTAGATGACTTTGTACCACTGAACAAACTCCCTGCTCCCTGTCCACTTGTACTTCCTTGTGAGCAGTCTCCTGATTTCTGCTTCTATGAATTCAGCTCTTTTGAACTTCATATACAAGTGATAACCTGAAAAATTTGTCTCTCTTTGCTTGGCTTATAATGTCCCCTAGGTTTGTGCACAAAGACCCTTCTCAATTTATAATCTGCTATAATGAACATTTAGGGTCTGCACTGATGTATTTGAAAGAAAATGGTCCCCAAAGGGAGTGGCACTATTAGTACGTGTGGCCTTGTTGGAGGAAGTGTGTTACTGAGCGAATGGGCTTTGAGGTCTCTTTTGTTCACTCGTCCCTGATTATTACTGTCACTAGACTTTTCTGTTGCCTGCAAGATGGAGGACTCTCAACTACTCCAGCACCACATCTGCCTGCTCTCTGCTATGACCCCATCATGACGAAAATGAACTGAACTTCTGAAACTGTAAGCCAGCCACCCCAATTAAATGTTTTCTTTACATGAGTTGCTGTAGTCATGGTGTCTCTCCTCAGCAATAGAAAAATCTAACTAAGATATGCATATTAAAGTTATAGGAGTTGAAGTTGCAGGGATTGTCAATATAATACCTGATTACTTCAGAGAAGCTCCCTGCAATCTTCATTCTGTTATCAACCCTTCATTTCATTCTTGCTAGTAAAATGGTAGTCATCATTCTAGACTTACTTAAATCCTTTTTCCCATAAAGATGGATTCTGTCTTTATTTATCTCCATTATTAATTGTTATTGTATTCGTTGACTAATCCACAAATCTCTGAATTATTCTTCAACCGATGGAACTTCAGACATGATAAGAACCACTTAATGGAACAAGTATATTTATAATATACAATGATATGCTTGGCTGTCCTAAGTCACAACTCTACAGTGATTTAAGCATATGACGGAAACAAAAAAGGGTTCTAGAAATCTTCCTGTGGTCTAGTAAAACAAAGCACTGTCTCATAACCTATGAATATCTTAAGTGTCTGACCAGACAACAAGGACGGAAGACATGTCTTGACAGCAAGATTTCCCACAGTACATATGTTCTCCGTGATGCTGCTTCTTCATTCGCTCATCCCATGACACATTAAGAATGATTCAAGTACCACATGTATAGCTAAAGCTCAGCTCACTTATGAGAATATCCTGTATGTTCATTTTCTCCACTTCTCAGATGGCCTGAAATTTGAATTATCCCATTATTCCTGTTTCAAGTAAAGTTTTCTCCTTATTTCTCTTTTTACTTACAAATAAGCCAGGCCTGTTCCTGTTTATTCTTTATGTATTTTAGCTCTAAAATATCTGTGTAGGTATGCACTTCTTAGACAGACAGACTGCTTGATGTCTTTGTCCTCTAAGTGCAAATGAATCCATCATATGCAGTTGCAATTCTCTGACTACTTTGTTCATTATATCCTTTATTCCACAGATGGAAGTCCTTAATGTTTACTTTAAAAACTTTCTTTTATTTCTTGATTGCATTATACCTAGGTCATTATACTGATTTTTATTATGTACATAAGTATAATATCTGCAAATCTCATTTTGGTAAATGAGGTCTTACAAATTATTTGTTATTAAAAGGATATTAAATACAGTAAGTTGGAAAACCATTGGTCTACTATAGTACTTCATTTTACTGAAGAAGAAAGTGAGGTAAAGAGAGATTAAATGGCCCAATCACTATGTTGCTGATCTGGAAGTAAAACCCTGTGCTGACTTGCAATCCAGTTCTCTTATTTTGTCCTATGATTTTGGTTGAACACTGAGTATCTATTTCTGTCACAGGATTATGCTTACAGTCTTCTTGAGAATGGAGCTATTTTGTACCATCCTTTTTTATATAACCATCACAGTAACTAATATAGCAGTAGACATATAGCAGCTTCTTAATTCATCCTTGATGGAGTAGATTGGATTGCATTGAATCATATTGCATTGAAATGAAGGATTTCGAACTGCATGGGGTGGGGACTGAATGCTTATAGAAAATAGTGTAATATAACTAGAGCACTGAGTTATGGACCAGGCAGCCACAGCTGATAGAACCATGTGAGATTTCCTTGTTACTTTTACCCCATTTCTCTCTAGATTCCAGGTTCTCATTAGAGAGTACTTTTTCTCTTCCTATATCTTTTAGTAGTTGTCTTTCTTGGCTTAGGCCTGTCCCGTGGCCCAATAACTTTCATCTCCGGCTGCTTCTCTACCAGTTATCTCCCTTGGTCTATAGATAGACTTTCAGTACTACTAGCCTAAGTTATAAAGTATCCTCAGTAAGAGTTAAGTCAATCTCTCTCTCTCTCTCTCTCTCTCTCTCTCTCTCTCTCTCTCTCTCTCTCTCTCTCTGTTTCTAGCTCTTGACATTTCCTGAGTGTTTATAAATATGCTGACAACCTTGGTCCAAGGTAAGGTGTTCTGTTGACTCTGCATGCCAGTGGGAATAGCATCAAAATACAACCATACTCACAAATTAAATATATTCTTGACTTCCTGGGAATGTGTGCATATATGTTGCGAACATAGATGATCAGGAGAGAGAGAGTTCGGGTCCTATACCTAATTCAGGTGCTAAAACAGGAAATGAATGTCCAGGCAATAGGACACACATGAAGGAATGTCAAAAACTCCATGCAGAACTCTGGTATCATGGGGGTTGTGACTCACAAAGGAGAAATTATTTGGGACAGTTAAGAAAATATCATGGGTCTAAATAAGGCAGTCTGAACATATTAGACCAATTTTATTTTTACATGTAACATTTGACTGTGCATATATAATCAACTCCACTACTACCACCATCAACAATAACAACATGGAACCATTGAAAACCACAACCAATATAGCCTTGTTCTTTATTTATATTTTCTCACTCATATATGGATTTTAGACATAGAGCAAAAGATCACCAGCCTATAATTCACACTGCCAGAGAAACTAGGATATAAGGAGGAACCTAAGAGATTCATACAAGGTCCCTCACAGAAGGGAAAAGGAACATGATCTCCTGAACATATTGGGAGTGGGAAGGCAGTGAGTGGAGAGGGAGCTAGGAGAAAGAAAAGGGGAGGAGAGGAAAGCATGTGAGACTAGTAAGATTGAGTCAGGGGAGGAATAGATGAGAGGAGAGAGAGAGAGAGAGAGAGAGAGAGAGAGAGAGAGAGAGAGAGAGAGAGAGAGAGAACATAAAAGATGGAGACATTATAGGTTTGAACAGAAAACTGACTCTAGAGAAATGTCCAGAGACCTACAAGGATGACCCCAACTAACAATCTGAGCAACAGTGGAAAGGCTACTTTAAATGTCCTTTCCTGATAATGAGATTGATGTCTAACTTATCTACCATCATTAGAGCCCTCATCTAGTAGCTGATGGAAACAGAAGCAGACACCCACAGCTAAACACTGAGCCGAACTGGAATCCAGATACAGAGAGAAAGGAGTGATTAGAAAATGGGACAAGACCAGGATACAGAAACCCACAGAGATAGCTGACCTGAACAAGGGGAGCTAATGAACCCCCAGACTGATAGCTGGGAAATTAGCATTGAACCAACTCAGATGCCCTGAAAGTGGGTCTCAGTTAGAAGGCCTGGGTAGTCTAAGGGACTTCTGATAGTGAAACAGGAGGTATCCCTGGTGCACAAAAGGACTTTGTGAGCACATTCTCCATGGAGAGGGAGGCAGGAGGGAGGGCCTAGTCCCTACTCCAAATGAATTGACAGATTTTGTTGACCCCTCCTGGAATGCATAATCCTCCCTATGGAGTGGGGAATGGAGAGGGTGGTCTGGGAGGGAGGAAGGGAGGGAAGTAGGAAGGAAGGAAAGGAGGGAGGGAGGAAGGGAGAGAGAACTGGGATTGATATGTAAAACTGGATAAATAAATAGATAGATAAATAAATAAATAAATAAATAAATAAATAAATAAAACTTATAAGGTCATTTCTACCAAAATATGTAGCGCTAATGAATTCATGGGTTTTCAAGGAGAACCTAACACCACAACTTTCCTAACCTATGTAACTCCAATTGCAACTATATATTTATCCTACAGGTAACTAAGGAATCCTGAGGCACAGGAAATATTCTCCCCCCAGGGAAGAGCACACCAATTTTGCTATCAAGTACCAAACCATCAGCTTTGAAAACATATATGTAAGTGTAACATTATCCAGACTGAACAGGTTGTAATTATATATTTAAGGCTCTCTCTCCCTCTCCCTCTCCCTCTCCCTCTCCCTCTCCCTCTCTCTCTCTCTCTGTCTCTCGTGTGTGTGTGTGTGTGTGTGTGTGCATGTGTATGCATGCACGCACACACACACAACAATAATCAATAGAAAAAGAGGGCATGAATTTGAAAAGGAGCAAGGAAGGACAAGTGGGAGGCTTCAGAGGGAGGAAAGAGAAGGGGAAATAATGTAATTATATTATAATCTCAAAAAATAATTTTAAAAAAATTCAGTGCAAAGCATTGGTGGTGTATGCCTTTAATCCCAGCACCCAGGAAGCAGAGGCAGGTAGAGCTCTGTGTGTTTGAAGCCAGCCTGGTTTAGAGAGAGAGTTCCAGGACAGGCTCCAAAGCTACACAGAGAAACCCTGTCTCAATAAACAAACAAACAAACAAACAAATAAATAAATAAATAAATCAGTGCAACTTTTAATGACTGGAAAGGGTTTATTCAGATCTCTTTGCTGAAGCTGAGTGATGCTTAAATTAAGAATATATCCTAGAAAACAAAATGCACACTTTATTATTGATGCAATTTATATTTATTTTCTTTAATTTTGGTCCAACAAAATAATGGAATTAAAGGAGGGAATTCCTTCCTAACTTGTAATGAGAATTTTATAGTTATTCAAAGGTAGCAGTTCAGGAAAAGAATAGTGGGTTGAGAGTCAGGCAGCCTTGTTCAGAATTCTGGCTCCATCTCTATTGCAGAATTTCTATTGTGCTATTTAAACTTTCCAGGCTCAATGTTTTTATTTGTAAAATGGAATTAATAATTTCAAATTCACAAAATTACAATGACAACTAGATGAAATAAAAGTTATCTGTTAAACAAAATGACAATCAGAGTAAATAAAAGCATGGAGGAATGAAGCACATTGTCAGGCATATCTATAGCTGCTTCCCTAATCCCCTTCCATCTTCAAGTCTATTGGACAAGTAAGAAAGTCTAGGCTAATCCTCTGCATATGACTGACTTAGAATCTCTAGAAATTGTAATTATTCTCTTTACATAAAAGTAATGACATAGGCTCAAAAATAAAATATATCAGATAAGTCCTGGAAAAGGGACTGGGCTGTTAAGAGAACATATTGCTCTTATAGAGGACATGAGTTAGGTTCCCAGAACTCACATTATAGAAATCACAAGCACCTGTGACTGCAGTTCCATAGGAAGTGCCACCATTTTCTAACCTCCACCAGAAGCAGTAAAACTCGCCCAGGCACAGCACAGACTTCCACACAAATACACATAGTTTCTGTTGTTGTTTTGTTTTAGTGTTTTGTTTGTTTGTTTGTTTAAGTAAGAAAGAATAATATGTATTACTTAGGAATTAAACAGATGTATTTGTAGTAACTGTAGCAAGAAACGGTGGCTGAAAAGGTTTTTATTTTTCTATAGATTTTTTGTGACTTTTTTGAATAATTGAAATATTATTCTCCCCTTTCTCTTTCTTGTCTCCCATCTCTTCTGGCTCTCTCTCAAAATAATGGCCTCTGCCCTCTTTTCTTGTAATTGTTCTTCCAGATAGATTTAGATGATAGATAGATAGATAGATGAGAGAGAGAGAGAGAGAGAGAGAGAGAGAGAGAGAGAGAGATAGGAGAAAGAAAGGAAGGAAGAAAAAAGGAAGAAAGGGAGGGAGGGAGAGAGGGAGGGAGGGAGAGATTTTATTAAACATATAGATAGAGCATGTTTGGTCTGTACAATGTTATAACACACACACACACACACACACACACACACTTACTTTCAAGGCTGACCACTTGGAACTGGATAGCAAATTGGTGTGCTCTTCCTTGGGGTAGACTGACTAGTTCTCCTGCTCCAAGCTCTCCTTAGTTGCCTATAGTACTTTGTCTCTCACACCCAAGGCTCAGAGAACATCTCAGAAGATTTTAAGAACCAGAGGAACAAGGAACAGGGTCTCTGCTGTTAGACTGTCTCTGAGAAATGTCAGAGAAGCTACATCAGTGTAGTCTCAACAACATGGATACCTAAACATGACCTGAATGAACAAGGTCAACACCAACAGCCATGCTAACGCAGAAGGGGAAATCTTACAAGACCCCAACTCTAAAGAGCTAAAGGCACTTTCCAAATTCTCCTGTGTTTGGAAATCAGAGTCCTGTGAGGTCATTGAAAGCTTCATAATGACCCAGAAAACCTAGAAACACGTGAAAGTGAAAACACCCTACTTGTCTGATTCTACAGTGGCAAGTACACCTGGCAGATGATAGACAGCCTCTTCCAAAGGACAGGACACACTTGGGAGGGGCCAGGCAAATCTGCTTCTGATGTGTCACTCCATTTAAGGTTATTGGCACTCCTGATCTTCATTCAATTCATTACACCGTGAGAAGAAAGAATAAAGCCCACACCCAGGGCTGTTGAGGGGACTAAGATAAAGCATGTAAAAGTTCTTACTATGAAGATCTTGGCCACCAAATCAGAATCTTTTCTCCTTAATTGTAATTTCAATTAAAAAAACCAATTATTTGTGAGTTTTCACTTTTTTAAATGTGTGTCGCTATAGCTCTTTAATGAAATATTGGAAGATTTCTCTGAAAGACAGACCAGGTAAAACACCGTGTAACTTCTGTATACAAAATATATTTTACCAGTTTGCCACAGATATCATTATTTCTTATTGTTTTAGCTATACCAAGGGTCTTTCAGGTTACCTGCCTGCCCTTTGGAAATGCTTTCCACTGGTGATGTGAAAGACCATATTTTACAGTTAAGGGTTAAGAGGTAACTTGGACCTCTATTTTGGAGGTCCCAGAGCCAGGTGGGATATATTTCTGCATCACCTAATTGTTATAATCCTTTTCCCTCCTCAAGATCACCAAGTACTTTTTGGGCTGGGGATTAGCTTGCTAAGAAAGCATGAGTAGCTGAGTTCAAACCCTCGAACCCAATGTTAAAAAGATGGATAGATATGATTCTTGTCTCCCAGTGCTGGGAAGGCAAAGACAGATGGGTAAGCCAGCCTCCCTTACCCAGTAAGCTCCAGGCAAGTGAGAGGCCTTGTCTCAGAAAACAGGATGGATGGCTCTTAAGAATGACAGCCAAGGGCATTCAGGTGAGCTTTCACCACCACATGCCTGCACAGCTCACATGCCATTCATATACTCCAGCACATGCATGAGTATGAGTGAAAACACACACACACACACACACGCATGCACACATGCACACACGCATGCACGCACGCACAGGAACAGAACACACATACGAACACACACACACACACACACACACACACACACACACACACACGGAGGGGGGATTTCTCAGTAGGTTGGGCTACTGTTATCTCTAGAAGAACAATGTGGTATATAAAGTAGAAATATTTTCCAGGGACCTGAGATTTCTCTCTTTGGGACACATTTGGATTTGTTGCCTGAGCTTCAAAAGAAGGGATGGGAACTGAGAGGCAGGCTGTACACAGTAACCCCTGAAAATCACTAGTTCTTGACTGCCTCCCAAATTCATCAGTTCAGGCTTCATTTAAGAAACCACAATCCTCTGGGCTTTGGTGGTGCCACCTTTAATCTCAGCACTTGGGCTTGGGAGGCAGAGGTAGGGGAATCTCTGTGAGTTGGAGGGCAGCCTAGTCTACAGAGCTAGTTCCAGGACAGGCTCCAAAACAATACAGAGAAACCCTGTCATGAAAAAACAAAAACAAACAAACAAACAACAACGAAACACACACATACACAATCCTCGGGGGGGGGCAGGTATGAGAGAACTCTCTGGATTGTGGTGGCGTGGGGGCAGGCACTGATAAGTTATGGGGGAGGCTGTCTGGAGTGCTGTGCCATGGGATCAGATTCTTTTCAGCAAATTAGTTTATTATTACATCATAAGATAACTAGATTTTACAGCAAAGCAAGGGGTGAGGCAACTTAGTTCTGAAGCTCAGCCTCTAGCTTGCCGCATTGGGCGATAGATGTATAAATCATACAGGTCAAGGGGGAGAGAGTCACTGGGAGCTAGCAGTAGGTTAGTTAAGATGAAAAGCTTCCTTAAATCCCGGGCTTCAACATCTGCCATCTGTGATTAAAAATTGACTGGGGGCATCTGACCTCCCCATATCCCCTAGAGAGCTAGCTAGACATTCAAATAACCCACAGGGTCCCAGGATCAGCAGATGGAACTGGCGAGGCTGGAGACATCTCATTCAAGAGAATGCTCCTTAAAGCTAGTTTGGGGTGTCAGAGGAAAAGCCTGGAGGTGTGTGTGTGTGTGTGTGTGTGTGTGTGTGTGTGTGTGTGTGTGTGTGTGAGAGAGAGAGAGAGAGAGAGAGAGAGAGAGAGAGTGTGTGTATGAGTGTGTGTGTGTGTGTGTGTGTGTGTGTGTGTGTGTGTGTAGTGGAGGGGATGAAGAGAGTAGAGTTCTATCTCATTCAAGTTTTCAGAGAGCTACCTCGAATTCTCACAATAAAGGTGGGCTGGTGTTAGAACTCCCTGGGACCCCAAGTAACCTAAAAACAGACTGGTGTTGCAACTCCTGGTGAGTGCCCCACATTACCATGCCCAGGCCTGGGGCCTCTGGTGTGAACAAGTGTGACTAGAATGGATTCCTCGGTTCCCACTGGGTATGAAGACTCTTACCCTGCTCCTGAAGAAAACCCAGCTGAAAATAGGTTAGAAAGCGATGCCCTACCTAGGAAAGCATGGAAAGCATCTTCTCCTCTGGCTTTATTTCTTCTTGCCAGCGTCCCACTGGCCAGGAGTGAACTACCTGTAGGAATTTAACACTGTCTTGACACACCCTGTATTTTCATCAGTCTTATCTGATGGAGGATGTCCTTCTATATGCTGTGAATATGTTTCTCTTATTAGTTGAGGGATAAAGCTGTTTTAGCCAATTGACAGGCAGGAATTAGCCAGGTGGAAAATCCAAACATGGATAGAGAAAGGTAGCAGGTGGAGTCAAGGATATGACAAGTAACTGCCGAGGAAGCAAGAGACACAGGCATCACCATTAAGGCAAGACCACATGGAGATACACAGATTAATAGAAATGGATTAATAATTAGGAGCGAGCTAGCCAATAAGAAGACTGGGCCATCAGTCAAACAGTTTATAATTAATGCATGTTTATTTGTATTTATACAAATGTTATTTATAATTAATACATGTTTATAATGTATGTTTATTTGGGACTAAACAGCTATAGGGACCAGGTGGGACAGAAACATCCATCAACACTCATCCATTACTTGTAATAAAACCCTGTCTATCTGTATTTTTCCTCTTTCTGAGCATTTTGTCTTCCTGGGTGTAACTCTAAGTAGCTTCAATGAAGAGGTTTTTCAATGCATCTGTTTTGTTTTATTTTTTTTACCCTCTGCACCTGGCCCAGCATCGGTGGCTCTTCCTTTCTGAATGAATGAATGATTCCATTCAACACTGCTTCCCCAGCACTGATTCATCCGGGTGGCCCTGGGTAGAGTTTAGCTTCTTGGTGTTAGAGTCATTAGCGCACCTAAGCATCTAATTAAATCTCTCTCTCTTTTTTTATTCACAAGAACCATGCAACCAATTCAGGTTTTTATCTGAATTTAAATAAATTTTAATGGAGAGCTGATGTAAAGGTTCAGTGATTACCATTCTTCCAGAGGTCCACAGTTAGATCCCTAGTACACATGTCAGATTGCTCACAAACATCCCACCTCAGCTATAGGGATCCTACATAATCTTCTAGCCTCTATGAACATATGTATGCATATGCACAAATATACACATACTCTCTTCCATACACACATTTAAGTAATAGATATAAATATTTTACATAATCTGTCTGGATAATCAATCAATCATTGAATGGTAGCCTGTGGTGTATCAGTTATTGGGATAAGTACTGAAGCATTTCCTTTTTTGTAATCATCATATAAACCCTTGTCTTCTTTATAGATGGAGAAGCCATGTGTCTAATCAGTAGCAAACAAGAAATATTGCATGTCTGCCTTGAATTGGTACCCATCCCCCTGACCTCATATTTGCAGAGCATCACAATCCCCTCCTATTGCTCTCTGACTCTCTTCTATAGCCAACTGCTCTGCTACCAAAGATGTCTTGTCACCAACAATTGGAAGAATGGTTCCTGAAGCCATACCATCTGTCCCAAAATTTAAGAGGCTGAACTCCTCTTCTACCAACCCAACTCTGCTCATCATTGGTATTCTTATCTCTCTTGCCATCCACCACCATTACCCTCCAGTCACCAAACTGGTTTGTCAGCAGATCCTGACAGCCCTGGCATAGCCTTTTCCCACTTCATTCCTAGTCATTTATTATTTATTTTGTTTCTAAGTCATATGAAGATTTTAAAAACAGGTTCCTGCCTGATATGTCTGCAAAATACTGTGTTTTCAGCAAGAATTGGGGATAGACAAGCTCATCACTATAAGAGGGAATTTCTGCCTGTGCTGTTGTAAAGTCAGAATGGTGAACCACTCACTGCTTACACAGTCAAATCTGACCTCAGTTATTGGGCAAATGGAAGAAAGAAAGTAATTAGGTTTTTGGTCTGGTTTTCTTTTTTCCTTTTTTTTCTTTTTTCCAGCCCAGAAATATACCTCCAAAAAAGGGGACAGGGTGTGAAGTAGTGATTGTTCAAATCAGCAGGTTTGGGAGTTTAATTTCTTTGTATTCATTAAGCTCCAAGATCTTTCTGACATGCTTCATTATAATACAGTAGCCCAGCTGGAGGAGCACTATTATTCAGTTACGAAAATGATAAATTAGTGGGACAAAGGTTATTTGTTTTTTGAGCTGCTGTTTGAAAATTCTGGGCATAGATTTCTCTATCAGAGGGCTGAAAGGTGAAGATATTTGTTTTCCCATTAAATGGTATTAAGAAGAGAAAGTGGAATGTTTTCCCCAAACCATCCTGAAAATGTCACTCAGCAGGTAAGCCTCACTCTTAGCTCCAAGCTCCCTACTAAGATTGATGACAATAGTAAGAGAGCTGTGCTGAGTACCAGGTCCCTTGGCATCAGAATTTCTGGAATTATTGATGAAAGAACATGGGAAGTCCTTTGGCCCATATTTCATTCTATCTTTAAGGTAAACAATACAATAAGAAGCACACAGACTAGTGTCCCAATTCAAGTCTACCATGGTCTATTTTTGTGTTGAGTTAATATTTCTTAGCTTTTTTCTGCAAAATAGGGACATTAATGTCTTGCAATTTTGCTGGCACAGTTGAATTTTTTGCAGGTAGAGTGTTTATATACCCATACTCATATAGCCAAGTGGTGCCAGATTATTTTCACCCAGGTATTTGCACTTCATTTTGAGCCTCAACACACTGGGCTCCATATGTGGATAATATCTGGTCACATCCTGCCAAAGAATGCATTAGAAAGTCATGTAGATTTTTAGGCTCAGTTGACTTAAAAGTATAAGAACCTGAGTTTGATTCTCAGTATCAACTCAAATTGGCATGGTGGTTCATGCTTGTGATCAAAGACCTGGTGAGGTAAAAACAGACTGATCCTTGGGGCAAGTTCCCAATCAGTGAGAGATCCTGTCTCCAAAGGCAGGGTGGGTGGTTTTTGTAGAACACCACTTACAGTTGACCTCTGGCCTATACACACACACACACACACACACACACAGAGTGAGAGAGTGCGGAGATGGAGAAAGAATTATGTTCATTTCACTAAGATTTCATACAGGAAGAAGAAAAGGATTTTATATAGAAACTGAAACTGCTGAAACTGCTCACTTGTAATAAGATTTCCTATTAGGCATTTGTAAGAAGGTTGCACATCACAACCTGTGAGTTGTGTCCCTTGGAGATACAAGCTGTTCAGTCTCTGGGGCTTGCCTCTGTTCTTACTTCAAAGCTCCCTTCTTTTGAGCAACAATTTCATGTTCTTCCCTCTTCAGAAGGGAACTTTAGAATCACTTTTATACTATAATTCCCCCGGGACTTTACCTGCATATTCCACTGGTAAAATGCTTACTAATTGAGGAGAGTCTAATGTGATTTCCCCAACCTTCAAGCACCCATCATTCACTCTGGTTCATCAAAGTAGCCACACAGGTCCCATACTTCCCTTAAAGGAGGATGACACTAACAGTGGCATTAGTCACATAAAAGCTAAAATGTTCTTCCCTATGGCTCACTTGTAATTCCAAGAGATTAGAGACATGTTCTTTGGGACTGTTTGTAGACAGCATGTATTGGCACAGTACACCAAACTCTAGCATGTGGACAGAATGCCATCTGAATGTGAATGAGTTATGAGCTATTCAACATCAGTTCCTCAGGACCAATGAATTCTGGGCAGAAATGGCCCAGATTCATTGTGAGGCAACAGTAAGAAACTCCATGCCAAACAATAAGACAATTAACTTATTCCAACTTATTGGAGTTTACAAGAAAACTCTTCTGTTATTTACCCCAGATTCCAGCATGTCACATGTGGGATGTGACCACCCATGTAAAGTGTAGGTCTTTCTTCCCCTGTTCAGCATTGATGTGACTGAAGACCATCACTCCTCTCACTGAGTGTAAGAAGGACTACAATTGGGGGGGGTATCTCCCCAATAAAACTAGACTTTGCATCATTGCTTTGTCCCCAAGAAACTCCAGTCCTCTTGGTTATGATGTAAGGGAAACACAGTCTCAGCCATGCTTCCTCCCTGGGTGGTCTTGAAAGTTCTGTTCAGTGGGACAGGCTCCTAGATGAAAAAAGCCACAAATTGGACAGACTGGGCACAGAAATGACTAGTTCTTGCATGTGACATTCAGCCAGAACAAGGACTCAAATAAATGAGGGAGGTCAGCTATCATGCTGTCCTAATAAAATATCTCCTAGTACTACACACCTCTAATTTGCAGGTGGTCCACAGATTGTTCTGCCCTATTACTGGTATCAGAACAAGCCCTGGACATTTTAAAGTCCACCATGATGTGAAAAAAAAAATTCTCTACATTATACAGTCTCGAAAGAGACTCTTCTTAAGGAGACAAGCCCTGTTACTAAACAATAGTTATAAAAGGCACAGACATTATTTGTCTTCTGAAGAATGAGGAAGGAGATTGAATGCATAAGCCAAAGGAACTCTTTTTTTCAAGCTCTATCTGTTACTCTAATGCTCTCATACCCCACCTTGGATACTGAGTCTTCATAGGCAAGCCCTATAATTCTTCATCAGTGTCCTGGCTCAGAGACCTCTCTCTCTCAAGCCTCCTTTCTCCTATTATGATAGGATTGGGATATCTGCCAGCAAAATGCGTCCCTATCGAATTCTCTGATAAAAGAGATGTTTCTCACCAAAATGTCAGACTGGAACAGCTGACCATGCTTGCATCCACAATACATGACAATAGAAAAAACAAACAAATAAAAACTAGCCTTTTTTCAAAGAATATTTGAGAGAGGGGTGGAATGCAATAAAGTGAGGAGACAAAATAGAAAATGGATATATGTGATGATTATTTAAAGACAGGAACTGAGCACCCGGCACCAGACCTTTCTTCTCTCCAGCTCAATCTTGGGCCAAAATAGCTTTCTTGTAGTATGGTTAGGGTATACAGGAGTTCCCAACAGTCCTTATACTGCAGTCCCAGAAAAATGTGCCTATAGAGAACCATATGGCAATCATAGTCCTTGGGCCAAGTTTCAAGAGCTACCATGCTACTGCATTGTTGCATTGCACCAGAGAAAGGAGAAGCAGTATGGCACTCTCCCTATCCAAGCTTGTGTTGCATAGAATACACTTGACCCCCTGCTTCTCCATGTCCCATGAATCAGCCAAATCACAGTGGCCTGAATTTCTAGAAACTAAGTCTTATGAATATGTCAAGAGTGTTAACTGTTTATCCCTTCATTACTCAGGAAGCACCAGTATAGCCCACCCTCAGTGGCTTGGTCTGCAGAGGCACCCTGAAAAAGGTGGGCCACCTACCCTCCTAGGATTCCAGAATCATCCAGATAACTCTGTTCACTGTTGGCCCCAGGAAGTCACTTTAATATTTGCTATTCTGTTGGCTTTATATAGCTTCCATATGCGATTGCTTTAGCAGAGACTTTAATAAAATCTTTAAAATGGATTAAAATGAAAGATATTGAGTTGAAGGGAGTTATCAATTTATCCAGACTTTGTTAATACGAGGGTAATGAAGAACTATCTCATACTCTTAATATTTAGACACCAACATTATTAATCCATGAAAATTCATAGCTGAAAGAGATACTATGGATTAGTATAGCCAATGCTCTTACTTGGCTTATAAAGGAAACTGAACTATTTAAAGGAAAAGTAGGAATTGTTTTCATGCCTTTGGAATTTCTGTCTAAAATTCTAAATAATCTTCCAGAATTATGGCAATATAACATTTCTCAGGTAAGACTATCTGATAGCACAGAGAGTCTTTTGGCTATCTGATGACATTTCTGTAAACTTAGTAACCAACAAAACTCATGTTGTTTATTTATCTTTTTGGTTTATATTGATTTAAAATGGGCCAATGAAACCAAATAAATCCACTAAAAAGATCATGATGTCATGACAATATCTAAAGATTTCTTTAGTAAACCTCAGTCTTATCTAATTTTTGGGAATATTTGACAGGTCTAACATTCACTCACTAGCCATAGCTGTTTATAGAACCATAGTTTGGGTTCACTAAGATTTGTCTTAGACCACCCCCCTCCCAGACACAAACATGTCTAGGGCCTTCAGACAGCTTGGGTCCAGGTATTAAAATCAAGCCGCATCATTTCAATGAATGTCAAAATACAAAGATTTAGATAAACAGCAAGCTAATTTCTCTTAAGTATAGTCACACCAAGATTGATTTGGCAGTTCTGTAGGCTTTCTGGCTTCTCTCTAGGCTAGAACTGATGACCCGTTCTTCTTTTTCATCAAATTTTAACTTATGTTTTCCTATGTGCTGGGTGATGACCAGTTAAACTCTCAACAACAGCCACGCAGAAGCAACAAGAAAGAGAAACACAGACAAGAGAAGGAAAGCTTTCTTCAGTGAACACGTAATCCAAGGGTCACACATGGCAGCCCAGTACACAGAAAATGTGCTTGAAAGCTGAGTGGTCACTGGCCCAGCTAAATCTCCAAAGTGATAGTTTTTGTTTTCTCTTATAATACTTTATTTCATTATATTTTTAAAAAATGAATGAATGAATGAATCCCTAGTAATTAGGGTAAAGGTTAACAACGGAAATGTCACTTAAAACTACTGGGAGAGGGAAAATCCATTTTCTCTAATAGAGTGAGACTGGGTATGTCAATCATCTCAGGACAGGCCTCATGTTAAGGGGTTTGACATATAATGGGCTCCATAGTTTTCTGTATGTAGTTTCATTTGGTTATAGTTTGACATTCTTTTTTCTTTGGGGCCATGATTTTATTTTGTTTTCTTGTTTTTGTGTTTTTATAGTTTTGCTAAAAAATCAATTTGGGGAGCTGTTGACATTGACTTGTGCAGATCTTGTTTTCTGGACCTGGGGTATGAGGATTTGAAAGAACGGGGACAGACTACAGTCTAATCCTGTAGACTATCTTACTTCAGTTTTAGTGTACTTTCATAGATGAATGAAACAAAGAAAGCAACGATTCAAAAATAGGCTGTTTGAGTTCAGGAAAACATGGTCAGAAAAGCATGTAAATATATGTCAGTAAGCACATACTAAATATTAACAGAACAGCTCTGGCCTAGTAATAGCAGGACCTGCTGACTTTCAAACTACTATTACAGTACCCTGTTTGTTCTTGGTGTTTGGTAGAAAAGGGGAGAGTTGCTTTGAGCCCTACTTTTCTTGGATGCCTCAGAGACAATAACAAGGAGGTAAACTTAAAACTGATAATAAAATTCACTTGAGGTGAAAGGCCCTTGCATTTTCCCATGGAGGCTCTCTCACAGTTCCCCAAGGGTAAGCCTTTTGACCACGTTCTGACAGGAGAGAAAGAGTTTGTTTCAACTTACAACTCCCAAGTCACACTCTCATTCTGAGGGAAGTCGGCAATAATTCAAGACAGGAACCTGAAGGTAGACGCTGAAGTAGATACCATGGAGGAGTGTTGGTTGCTGGCTTGATCACTGGCTACTATTTTCATATGGGCCTTCCTATATTGATTAACAATCAATAAAATGCACATTTGCTCTAGGCCAATCTGATGGAGGCAATTCCATAATGAAGTTCCCTTTTCCCACATAGCTATAATTCATGTAAAGTTGGCATTTAACTAAATAGTATAAATCCCTACATTGTAGCCTTCTTTTCCAAATGTGGCAGAAATCATGGAATGAACCAGCTCCCACATGTCTCCATGCTCCTTTATCCTGTGCCTTGCCATGTTAAAATGAAGCTTATGTATGTATACCTTTCTATAACATGAAATAAATGGACTTCAATACATATGTAATATCATTTTGAATCAAAATTAATGCCTAGCTGTAGCAAAAGACTTAAGAACTTTGTGTTTGCCTCTTGATTTATTCTCCCCAACTCTCCAAAATCCTGTTAACCAGTGGTAATAAGTCTCCATCTATCTGCTGCCAAGTCCGACCCTCCAGGAGGAACTTCTAGCATACCAACAAAAACCATCTGCTAACCACAAACCAGGCTTCATCCCAAGTAACTGCAAAGCCCTTGGATAACATTGCATATATGCTACACAGAATACTGGGTTTTGTTATAAAATAAATAAACTACTATTCCTTATTCAAATTAAGCATAATAGCAACAACAACAAAAGCTCTCCAGGTAGAAAGACCTGTGCAATCACTAAATTGCAATAGCTTATAATCTATCTTCTTGAACTATAGCTTCTACACCTAATTACTAGCACAGAAAACATGTGTTGGGAGGGCTGCGAAGAGCTGAGATAAGTGGGAGTCTGTGAGCAGAGAAAAGTCTGTAGTAACTCAGGACAGTTTAAATAAGTTAGATGAGTGTAGGAACACAGAGAATTGGGAATGGCAAGATGAAGTTTGGTATAGATCCCAAGGAACAAGAATGTTAATATCAGTTAAGCCTTGTTATTTTTTTCCAGTGTCTGGTAATTGAAGAAAATCTAGAATACCTGTCTCCGAGGATGAGGTTAAGTAAAATATGTGGATTCTTGCCATCACAGCATGCAGAAGTTAAGACTAGAGAACTAGATAGCCATAGATCACATATGGATAAATTATAAAGCTAGTGCCAAGGGAGAAAGTAAGAGGCAAAAAAAATTCTATAACAAAATCACTTCTATGTTGTTCAAAACAGCTGTATAAATACACATATAAGAAATAGAAACAAGGACTATAACAAAACAACATTTGTGTTGACCAAAGCGTATGCACACACAATTATAAGACTGCATAAGCCCAGATCATCAGGTGAGGTATCTGGACAGATGAAGGGAATATGTGGGTAGATTGGTCATGAGTTAAGGGAAAGGTAGAGGGACTTTGTGCTGAATGAATGATGTAGTAATGCTGAGAACTGAAGTGTATGATTAACTCAGCCATGCAAGAGCTGAAAAGGGAGATAAATAATTGCCTATATGCATACATAAATTCATGCAAACACTACAGAAAGATAGCAGTCGTTTGCATGGTCTTATAACAGATTACCTGAAGGTGAAGGGCAAATTGAGGGGAAGAAGAAGAAAAGCATGGCAGACTCTGGACAATTGGTAACTTACCCTGTGTTTCCTCTCCTTCTGGGCCTTCCCCAGTGACCACATGCTGAGAAGGCTGCCTTTGGAAACAGATGTGCTTGTGGGCCATTCCCTACTTTCTACACAGCATTGGAAAGGCAAAAGAACTGTTTTTGCGTCTCAGTTTTCTCTAGGTAAAAAGGGAACTCTTCATATGGTAGCCACAGAACTACCATGCACTAACAGTAAAAGAGTAAACAACTACAGTACATTCACTCAGTCAGTCAGCTAACAAAAGCTGACTTCATTAGCATGGGACAGATGAGTAGAAGTGTCGCAGCCTGTGCAGTCATCTCGCCAGCAAGAATGCACACGGACAACAGGATCCTTCTGCAGCAAGCTTTATTGCATCCAAGCGATGAAAGGAGGAAGACCCCAAGCCCCAGAGTGGTGCTGTATTTATAAGCCCTAGCCGCACCAGGATGTTACGAGGTGGCGTATAGCCCTTTGGTTGGCTGCTCACTCATCACCCTATGGTGCCCTGGGCTGGGCAGAGACTTGGCGTGTTCTCGCAATCAGCATATGCGCTCCAGAACTTGTTTACTGACTGCGGTGCCGGATGTCAGCGCCATCTTGTAATGGCGACTGCAGTATCACAGCTCCCTACATAGAAGCTATGAAGGGAAGGGGATATGAGGATATGAGGAGATTTAGTAACAGGTACGGACATACAGCTGTACAGGAGGAAGGTCTATAGTTCTACAGCACAGTAGGACTGACTATAGTACATTTGGATATGTACTTTACATAAACTAAAAGAAAGGCATTCAGAATGTCTCTATATAAAGAATGATAAAATTCAAGGAAAGGAAAATGTTAATCACCACAACTTGATTGTTGTATATAGTGTAATACACCAAATTATTACAAATGTGTGCAATTATGATGTGCTTTTAAAAAATGATAGTGATACAGAGATTAGATATGTGATAGATGGAAGGCAGATAGATGATTGACAGAAACAGATAAATGGATGGATAGATAGGTATGCAACTAGATAGATAAGAACAACCTCACAAATAGGTAAAGCAAATAAAATGTCCCTTATTTATTACCCCACACCCAAGGACCCACATGCAGCCAATGTCCTCAGCCTAGCTAGCCACAGAAGTGACAGCAGAGCATTGCAGAGCACAGACACAGCTTCAACTCAGTACTTAAAGGCTCTGATGTTCTGAAGAGAAATAGACAGAAGCAGTGAGCTCAGAATATCTCTTCTACCTTCCTGGCTCCCAGGAGAGCATCTTCCCAACCTAGTCATGTGCCTGCAGTGTAAGTAAAAGCCACTCTCAGAAGCTGGCCTCCCTCACACCCAACTTTACTGCACATTTCCATCTTTTTTATGTGTTTAGGATGTTACACTAATTGTGATGGATGTTCTTTTTGTGCTCATGCTGAGGGGCAGATGATGAAGCCATAATGTAAGGTAATATGTCTATTAAAGATTTAAAATAACCTGCCTGCTGGATGATTCCTCACTCCACTGGCAGATTCAAGCTCCTTGGAAGTCACTGGTGCTAAATTAGAGCCAGCGATAGGGTGGGAGAAAGCAAGGGAACTCAAGAGATTCTCCAACTTCTCTAGTGCTGTCAAATATATCCAGACTTTCTTCACTTCATTAAGGAAGATATAATTAGCAGTCACTATATACCAGGCTCTGAACACACATGGAAGGTCAGCAAGTTTGGTAAATCTTAATTTAGGAAAAATTTCCTGGACTTGCGAACCAAATACCAGTAAATAGAGTCATACTTCCATTTACAGATCAATATTGGTGTCCTGAGTTGCTGTTTTGCTACTCAAAATGCCTCTTGGAGATTCCAAAAGGAGGTTAAATTTGGACTGTGTGGACCAGCTGTTTCTATCAAAGTAGGAACCACCAATCAAATCAGAGAGCACTATATCCACCTGTCCTGCTGTCTCTCACTTACAAAATGCAAAAATAAAATAAAATGAAATAAAAAATAGCAAGAGATGTCTAGACCATGTAGAAACAGGTAACCTCCCAGAGAGCAAGAGACCAAGCAGCCTAGATATTAGTCTCTATGCTTCTTTAGGTGGCCCTACATCTTACAGCCATAGGGTTCTAGTTTCTGCTTACCATAGCACATTTCTTTTTTGCCTTACAGGATGCTGCTTTTCTCTGCCTCCTGGTGCTGATTTTTACCACTACCTCTTACTCAAGCCCCTTCCTGGGCTGCCTGGCACATAGATAATCCAGTAAACCATCACAGAACTCCAGGTGAACTGTTATTTTGACTCTGAAACCAATGACAACCTGGAAGCTAGTAATAACAAGTTGCCCCTAAAATTTGTCTACAGAGAAAAACCAAAAAAATCTCAGTATAGAAAAAAAGGCACTAAAATGAGTTTGGCAGACTGTACCCCAGCAGTCATAGCTCCCCATACATGGCATGAGCATAGTGATTGTGTCAATACTGAGAAAGCAGATACAGCAATACCACAACAGCAAACATCCTGAAGACCAGAGGGCCTCACATATGTGCTCCATGTCATGAAGCAATTTGGTAATGTTAGGAATTCTATCTTCAAAGGGGCTGAGGGCTGAACAACAGTAGATGGAAAGAATAGAGTGAGATTAAACAGTGAATGCACAAGTCAAGGAACTAATGGTTGAGGGGCAGCACAATGTCAACACAGAGTTAATAGTTAGAGCAGCAAAACCCAGAGCAGATATCATTGAAATTTTAATTAAAGTCTTGAAAGTCCTGGGTTGATCAGTGTAAGGGGTGGAGGAGAAAGAAATAAAATGATTATAGATGGAGTAATAGATAGTGAGGGCAGACAGAAATGATACAACATGCAGATGAAAAGGATTCTTGAAAAAGAGCTCATAAATGCAGACAAGAATTATTAAATATATTCTAAAGCTATATTTCTTTAAATGAAAGACCTAAAAAAAATTGTGCAAATTGAAAAAAAAAAACACACCCATTCACAGGAAACATTTCTACATAGCAACTGGGCCCTGGAGAAATCCCAGTTCTATTGTTGAACTTAAAAGATAAGGAATTGGGTAGGCATACAGGCAAAAAGAGAAAGTATCCTCCAAGGAAGAAAAGGCAGGCTGTCTTTGGGCATCTTGAGACCAGCATATGCAATGTAGAATTAAAAAAGAGCTATATCTCCAAATCCTAAAGGGAAAGTGACCCAGAAACAGATTCATCCAACATTTCTAATTTATGTGCCACCACCATCATTTGGAGGTCAGAACCTGGGTTACATTCTCAATATTAAGTTTCCTGATCATTGGAAACAGTTTCTTTCTCCTCACATGTATAGCTGCATCTTCTCGGGCCACTTCAGCTCTAGGCTTTCTAATGCCTAGAATATATACACACTCTAGCTCTTTAAAAATGGCTATTTAGTACAATGAGAATGTTCAGGAAACTGTAAGATATTGTACATATAAAAGGGTCTGTTGAGTGGTCGTGATCAAAAGGTTTGCTTTTATCATCTTTCATATCTTGTTAGCCTTTTTATTCCTCTCCTAATTCACAACTAGAGATATTCATGGAGAAAGGCTCTACTTGGTTGTGTTCTGTTGGCACCCAAAGTAAATTATGGTTCAAGAAGCTTAAGTGACTTTCCTATTTGTGTCACAAGGAAAGTTCATGACCAAATTGTAATTAAGATCTAGATGTCTATATTCCTTCCACAAGACAATTCAATGAAAAATTTTGGAACACTTCCTGATGGGAGATGTCATTCCATAACTATGTTTCTCTTATTGGTTAATGAATAAAGCACCTTTGGCCAATAGGAAAGCAAGATAGGCAGGACTAGGAGAAGAAAGTGGCAGGAAGGAGTAGGGAGGAGATCCAAGATGGAGGACGGAGAGAGAAGGATGCCAGCCACTCTCTTCGGTAAGATGAGACCATAAGGAAGTACTTAGATTAATAGAAATGGGTTAATATTTAAGACAGAGTTAGCCAACTGGCCAACAGCATTATATCAAATACAGAGTCTCTGTGTGTTATTGGGGGCTGGCATGGCAGTGGGCCCAGGCAGCAAGGAAAAACCCTACTCGTAACTACTTCCAGCATACATTCCTGTTAAAGATGATATCTATCTGAGTCAATTTGAAAAGCTCAGGGCAACATATGGTAAAAATGCAACTATGCAATTCTGTGATTTACATGATCCAGTGTGGCCAGTTGAAGTATTGAAATGCCATTAAACCCAGTGATAAAGAATCTGTTTCTCAGGTCCTCTGGTTACTCCCTTATCACCTGTGTAGTTTAATGGTGTACTCTGGGAAGAAAATTTCTTTAAGATATAATAACCAAAAAGATGGTTCCTGGCAATGTCGAGGACCCTCTAGTCATCACAGCCTATGTTTGTTATGACTTTTGATTGCCCAGGTTCAGTGGTTGCTAGTACTGTGAAAACATACAACACAGTAGGTATGGCTAGAAATTTGGCTGTAGCTTTATAAGGAGCAAGGGCTGGGGAGAAAGAACAAGTTGAACCTTAGTTCCATTGTTTGTCCCTTGGCCTTTATAGTCTCCTAGTGATATGGCTTTGGGAACATACATGATAAACTTAGGCTCCTTTCCTGAGATCCAGTTCTGTGGCTGGAATCACCATGAAGAGGCTCAGCTAACAAGCAGTCATATACTTCCTCCTGTGATTATGACAGAAAGCCCTATCAGGAGATTCACATTGCAATGAACTTCCTCAAAGTAGAAGATATTAGGTGTTACATAAAGTTATGTGGTTGAACAATGAGCGTAACTGGTGCAGAGGATGACACAGGGGTGTGTGAATTTGTGCCTTCACTCCACACTCATTCTCCTGGCTGATTACAAACCCTATATGTCTATCTACTCTAACGTTTCTATTTTTAAAAGAATTCTTATTGTAATCCTTTCCCTGAAATGCTGGGATAAAAGCTAGAGATAAGAATTTTCAGTGAATAGTATTCTTATTGTTGAATGTTATCAAGTTTGTAAGCTTTCTTTAATTAGCAAGGAAATGCAGAAAAGTGTTCTATGGTGAGCTAGAGCTGCCTACATCAGGCATATTTTAGATTGGCCTGATCTGTAGTTATGTCCATGCTGTCATCAAGTTTGACTCTATTGTTGGAGGGCGCTTATGATGAAGTGAAAAGTCAAGACCTCAAAGAAGTAAGAATCACTCTTTAGTAATGGTTCTTTGCCGAAAAGTCCAGCCATGTAGAATCACTAGGGACAATTTCAGGGTTTCTTGCAGGGCACAGAAAGAAGAAGTCTATCCCCCCATTTGGTGACGACCTCGTCTCTGTATCTCATACTTTGCACAGCCCTTCTGATTTAGTGGCTCACTTGACCAATTCCATTCTACAAGCATATTTTTGCTACCTGTTCTATAGAAGAGAGTGGCTGATACTGAGCCCATGATTGATAACCTGTCACAATCTATATGTGGCCACATTTGAATCTATAAAAGGTTATCACTGTGGTCAAGATTCCAACTGCTACTGAATTCCTGGTCTCTCTCTCTCCCTCTCTTCCTCCTTCCCTACTCCTCTCTCTGTACAAAGGAATGTGTGGTGGGTTATCTGATGCAAAGAAAGAAGAAGGATGGGATGAAACAAATGAAATCATAAGATGAAACATGACAAAATGAAAGGAGAAAAGATTTTGGGTGATGAGGTGGTTGTAGATCGAGCTCATCTGTTCTACTAAGAGACTCTAATTAACAGTTCATGTAGGTAACTTGGGACTCGAGATTAGTCTAGAGAGGGCCCAGCTGGCATGGTTTGCCATTGCTGGAAGAAGAATTTACCCATGTGGCCTATGAGATTCAATTCAGAAGATCCTTACCTCTTCCTCCACCCCTAGAGTTTCACACTACACAGCTGAGAAAAAAAGCATCTGTGTTCTTGTTTGATCCATCTGAGAGAGTCTTTAAAAGTGCCCAAATTAGGTGATGATTCTTGGTCACTTGTTAATATGTGTGAGAGATTTGATCACTCTTCTCAATGGCTCAAAAGTACAAGAGAGATTCATTTCACTTACAAATAATCTCATAACCTGGTGGTGAAGACGGAAGAGCTGGCAGGTTGCAAAACCCTGCAACTACCCAGGCCCAGAAACAGTGCTATGGGTTGGCCCACCCCATATCCACCCCATCTGTGATTTGGTGGAGCAAGGCAGGGAAAGGGTTCAGTTCCGTGGACTCAGGGCTGCAGGATCTCTCCAACATAGGGCAGTAAGGAGATGTCCAGAAGGAACCCAGTGAGAGCCCACGGGGTAGTGGAGACCAGAGGCTTCGAACCAGACCAATGATTCTTTACTATGAAAGCCTGCATGTAAACATGTCTGGATGAAGGGTTTTCTGTGTGACTCACTGCATTACACTGAAGCTTCCATGATAAGATTTTTCCATTTCTGCCTTCTCTCCTTTTTTCTTTTAAATTTTATTTTGTTTTATTGGGGATGGGGAGAGATTGCAGGGGCAGAGGGCAGATGGGAAGAGATGGGAGATAGATGGGATCAGGATACATGAGGTGAACGACACAAATAATAAATAAAAAGAAAGTTAAAATAAATAAATGCTCTCATAAGATGTAAACACATTTAATTTAACTGAGAAAGGAAAAATAATTCCTATTTTTTTTGATTGTTCTGATCTATGAAATTCCCATAACACTAAATTAGCTAATGCTGAACCATTGATCCTGGTGGCAAATATGATGCCAGGTTCCCGCAAGCCTGGGGACACAACATTCCATCAGCTGACATATATCCTGTTTGAATATGTATTTCTGCTTTAAAATATCTGTATCATTCTCTCTGTGTGCGTGTATATGTCTAAGTATATGTTTAGGCATGTGTGCATGGTTGTGTGTGTCTGTGTCTTCATGTATCTTTGTGTTATGCCTCCTTGAACCTAGATCAACAGTACAGTACCTCTTTCATAAGTGATATTTATCTGTCTTACATTTGTTGGCAAGTCAAATCTCTAACTTACACTTAGGAACACAAGCTAACACTTCAGCACTGCGCTTGAAAACCATTTAAAACAGCAAAGCCACCAACAGAAAACACAAAGGTGCAAAGAGCAGGTCTTCAAGCGGCAGTGAAAGGGACATTTGCTTATCCTATGAAAGCTGAAAGATGAAGGCAGAGACTTGGTCACCTTAATGCAGAAAGTTCACATCAGACAACCGAAATTAATCTTTTGCATGTCTGCAAATGTCTATGAAATGGGAATATGGAGTTGAGGATCACAAATGCATTGGCCCAGTAGATAAATTTGTGAGTACAAATTACACACACACACACACACACACACACACACACAAATGTTCAGTTACAGTCATGAAACATTTGCTATTTCCAGACAGTCTTCTAGCTTCTGCAATTTCAACAACGAACGAACCAACCAACCAAAACACACACACACACACACACACACACACACACACACACACACACAGACACACACACACAAACACCAAACCTCTTTCAGTGGTGGCACACATCTCTAATCCCAGCACTCGGGAGGCAGAGGAAGGTAGATCTCTGTCTGTGAGTGTGAGGCCAGCCTGGTCTACAGAGTTAGTTCCAGGACAGCCAGAGTTCTTATACAAAGAAATCCTATCTAAAAAAAAAAAAAACCTAAGTAAATAAATAAATAAAAATCATACAATATGTATTTCTCCCATAACAAAGGGTTAAAGGAAATACACATATTAAGTGTGTTAAATTGCTCTGAAAAATTAATCAGGTTAAAGGGTATCTTTATTGACTTATTTATTCTGGTGCTGGGAATTAAACTTTAGACCTTGTTCTTGCTAGGCAATAACTCTACCAATTTTCTATACCTTCAGATAAGAACTGAATTTTAATTTGGGTCATGGTAATAGACCTTTTTATGGTGTTCCTTTTCATATAAATATATTTTTATTTTTAATTAAGTAAAATTACAGATTCTCCCTTCCCTCTCCTCTCCCAACCCTTTCCATATACTCCCGCAAGCCTTCTCAAATTCATTGCCTCTCTTTCTTTGTGATGGATATGTATGTATGTATGTATGTATGTATGTATAAATACATAAATATATCCTGCTGAATTTGTTTAGTGGTGCTCATTTGTCTATAATTTTGGGGCTGACCAATTGGAATTGGATTACTAATTGCTCATATCTGAGACTCGTATCAGGAGACTCTAATTCGAAGAACTACTTGTCATTTCTAGACTTCCAGAGATACCCACTTGAAAGTCTTTATTCCAGCCAACTGGAACCACACTCTAGTATTTGAGGACCTAGTTGTGTTCCTAAGTGTCCAGAGAACTGGGTTTTTGCTGGCAAAATAAAACATGCATTGGCATCTTGCTCAGCAGCTGAAGCAGGGAAATTTGCAGGATCAAGCAGTTTAACAGAAGCTAAGATAAGCAGTTAGCTGTAGGGGGTTCCACAAAATCAGTCAGTTTAACAGAAACTAGATAAGTTAGCTAGGACATTTTGACCTGGGGTTCCTAGAATAGAGTTTGATATTTTTCAGTGGGATTTTCCATCAAGGAGATCAAATTCTAGCTAAACGTGAAATGGCCTCAGCAAGGAAAAAAGATGGAGGAACCTCTGTTCTGCCTGCACTGTTATATACTTCCTTCAGTGAGCTAGCCACTTGCACAAACTCACACCTAAAATAACCCCAATTAAACTTATTGTTTCATCACAACAACATTAAATTAGATTATTTAATACTTAAAAATACCTTTATCTGGAAAACCTTGTTATGGGTCTCATATATATTAAAATTAAATTTAACAACTGAAGGATTGGGAAGAATGATCTTTGAGATATCTAAAGGAGGAATGTACTGACCACAGGGAATGGGACAAATGAGTCTAGAAAAGACTAAACAGACAGTAGCATAAGACAACATGGGAAAGGATCTAGGATAGTTTAGTTAGCTCTTGTAAATCATTGTTGGCACAGTGTCTCTTACACAGAATGAGGTTGAAAGCTATTGCTGAGTTTTAAGCTTCTGCACAGCAATGGCTCACTCTAGTTGTTGGATTAAGAGACTAATAGGAGGTCTAGAAAAATGGGATAGACTCCAGCAATGAAAGCAGCTAGGCTGACTGAGGCAGATCTGTTCTTTTCCTTCAAATCCAATCCCCCAGTCTCACCCCCAGCTCTGCAGGAGAATACCTGGTGTAGCCTCCCTCTTCCCCACTTTCTCACTATTTCCAGTGGATCACACAGATCTTATACTCCTCACTCTCCTCCCTCTACTCATGGCTTTATCCTGTCCTATCCCCAACTCTAGCAGGCTTTGGCTGGGAATGCACAGGCAACTGTGATCAGGAAATTAGGAAGGCTAACTTCACATTTTTTCCCCTCTAACTCAACTACTGCAAGTCCAGTCCCCCAGTCTTACCTCCAGCTCTGTAACAATCCTTTTGCTGTGGCCTCATCCCCAGTCCCAGAAGACTAAGTTACACATTTTACCTAGAATCCCCCAAATCCACACCAGAAGAATTTCCTATCTGGCAACACACAGCCACCACGCTTCAAAAGAAACAGAAAGGGCAACGGAATCTAAGAAGAAAAATGCCCATGCAACAAGAACAAAACTAGAAATGAGCACCTAGAATTATAATCTTCCTAAACCCAGATATCTAGTTGCTAGTGTAAAACCACAATCAGTCATTAACACCCAACACAATATATCTTCAGTAGAGTCCAGCAACCTTAGTTATTGCAACATAGCTGAAATACAAGAGAGAGAGAGAGAGAGAGAGAGAGAGAGAGAGAGAGAGAGAGAGAGAGAGAGACTTTAAGACATCTTTTATAAATATGATAAAATAATATGAACTGAATAAATCCCTTTAAGAAATCTATGACTAACAAGCAATGAAAGAAAAACAGTTCAAAACCAGAAAGTAGAAACAAAGTCAATAAAGAAAACCCAAACTGAGAGAGATCTAGAAATGAAAAATTTAGGAAGTCAAACAAGAACCTCATAGGTAAGCCTCACCAACAGAGTACAAGACAGGAAAGAAAGAATCTCAGGCATTGAATACATGATAGAAGAAAATATTCCTTGGTCAAAAAATATTAAATATAAAAAATTTTGTGTCACAAAACATCCAGGAAATCTGGAACACTATGAAAAGACAAAGTCTAAGAATCAAAAGAGAAATTAAAGACTTTCTAGAAATGAAAATGAATACATAATATGCCCAAAATTAAGGGACATAATGAAAACAGTTCTAAAAGTCAAGTTCATAGCTCTGTGTCCACATTTAAAAATAAATGGAGATATCTGATACTAGTAACTTCACAGCACAGCTGAAAGCTATAAAACAAAAAGAAGAAATCATAACCAAAGGAATAGACAGCAAAAAAAAAAAAAAAAAAATGAAGCTCAAGGCTGGATACAATAAAAAAGAAAGAAACAAAAACATTATCAAGCAACAATGAAACAGAGTTAACTCTGAGAAAATCATTAAGATTGATAAACCCTTAACCAAATTAACTAAGAGATCGAGAAGAACATCTATACAAATTAACAAAATCAGAACTGAAAAGAAGGACACACCAATGGACACCAAGGAAATCTAGAGAATCATGAGTACATACGTTAAAAACCCTGTTCTTCACCAAACTGGAAAATCTGAAAGAACTGGATAATTTTCTTGATATATACAATTTACCAAAGTTAAATCAAAATTGGATAAGCAATTTAATTTAATAAGACCTAAATGTTCTAGTGTAAGAGTAATCATTAAAAATCTCCCAATCCCCCAAAAGCCCACAGCTAGATGGTTTTAGTACAGAACTCTACCAGACTCTCAAAAACTAGTTAATGCCAACACTCTTCAAATTATTCCACAAACTAGAAACAAAATGGTCACTGCCCAATTTGTTTTTGAAAGCCATAGTTACTCTGATATCCAAACCAGATAAAGGCCAATTAAAGGAAAAAAATTTTACAGAACCAATTTTTTTTCATGAACATAGCTCCAAAATATTCTAATAAAATACTTGCAAACTGAATTCAAGAATATATCAAAATAACCATCCACATTGCTCAAGTAGGCTTCCTCCCATAGATGCAGGGATGATTCAACATATGTAAATTGATAAACATAATCTACCATATAACAAATTTAGAGAAAAAACAAAACAATCAAACCAACAACAACAAAAATAAAAACATTATCATCTCATTAGATGCAGAAAAGGCTTTTGACAAAAGCTCAACGTCCCTTCAAGATAAAAAAAAAACTCCTGGACAGATTAGGGATACAAAGGATATACCTCAACATAATAAAGGTAGTTTACAACAAGCCATAACCAACTCAACTTAAATTGACAGTGACTCAAAGCAATTCCACTAAAACCAGAAACAAGTGAACAAGTGGAAGTTATTAACTGCCTCATTACCTATTCAATATAGTACTTTTAAGTACGATATTAGATAGCAAAATAAGGCAACTGAAGGGGGTAGAAAGGGATTACAGATTGGAAAGGAAGAAGTCAAAGAATCTTTATTTGGAGAGGATACAATAATATGTATAAAAATTATACGCAGAAACTCCTAAAGATCATAAACATTTTCACCAAAGTAGGTGGGTACAAAATTAATTTACAAAAATCAGTAGATCTCCTATATACAAATGACAAACAGATTGAGAAATAAATCAGGGAAACAACACCTTTCACAATAGCTTCAAAAATATAAAATTTGGGAGGATAACACTAACCAAACATATGGAAAAACTTGCATGGTACAAGCCTCAACTCCTTTAAGAAGGAAACTGAAGAACATATGAGATGATCAAAAGATCTCCCAAGCTCATGTATCTCTTGGATTCATATAGTAAAAATGGTCACTCTACCAAAAGTAATCTTCAGATTCAGTGCAATACCCTTTAAAATTCCAACACAGTTCTTCACAGAACTTGAGAGAACAATTTTCAACTTCATATGAAAACACACACACACACACACACACACACACACACACACACACACACACCAAAACAAAAAACAGGATAGCTAAAACATTCCTAAATAATAAAAGAACTGTGGGAGATCTTGCTATCCTGCATTTCAAGTTGTACTATGGAACTATAGTAATTAAACAGTAGTATTGGCACAAAAACAGACATGTTGATCATTGAAATAAAACTGAAGACCCAGAAATAAATGACACATTTACAGAGACCTGATTTTTGATAAAGAAGCTAGAAACACATATTGGATAAAAGATATTATCTTCAATAAATGTTGCTAGTCAAATTCGATGGCTACAAGTTTAAAAAAAATCCAAATAGATCCAGATCCTTACTTAACACCCTACACAAAATTCAACTCCAAATAGATAAAAACAAACAAACAAAAAGAAAAGGAAAACACACACACACACACACACACACACACACACACACAAAACCAACTCAACATAAAACCAGACACACTGACCCTGAACCTAACAGAAGAGAAAACAGAGAATAACATTGAATTTATTGGTACAGAAGATTTTCTTAAAGGAACTATTAGCACAGGCACTAAGATCATCAGGGGATAAATAGAACCTCAGGAAACTGAGACGCTTCTGTATGTAAAGAAGACTATCCTTTCAATAACACAGCAACCTACAGGATGGAAAAAGATTTTTACCAACAACACATCTGATAGATGGCAAATATCCAAAATACATAAAGAACTCAAGAAGCTAAATATCAAAGAAACAACCCAATTCAAATATGGGGTATATTCAGATTTCTCAGAAAAACCTCAAATGACTGAGAAACACTTAATGTTCAACATCCTTAGCTATCATGAAAATGAAAAGTGAAACTACTGTATTACTTCAACTTGTATATGCAAATCAGAATGGCTGAGATCAATAACAGAAGTGACAGTTCATGATGGTAAGGATGCAGAGTAAGAAAAATATTCATCCATTGCTTGAATAACTGCAGATTTGTACTGCCACTATGGATAGCAGTGTGGTGGTCCTCAGAAAGATACGAAGCAGTCTACCTCAAGATCCTTGGGCATATAACAAAGATGCTTCATCCTACCACAGAGAAGTTTGTTCAACCATGTTCATTCCTTCTCTATTAATTATCCAGAAATTGGAAACAACTTGGATGTCCCTCAACAGAATAATGGGTAAAGAAACTTTATACAATAGAGTATTACTCAGCCATTTTAAAAAATGGCATTATGAAATTCACAGGTATATAAATAAAACTAGAAAAAACTCATCCTGAGAGAGGTATGGCAGAAAGATAAGTACAGAATGTACTCACATATATGTGACCATTATTTATGGAGTCAATGATAAACAAGCTATGATCCAAAAAACCACAGAAGTTAGGTATAAAGTTAGGGACTGGGGAGTACAGATGGATCTCATTAGGAAAGGGAAATACAATAGAAAGTTATGGGGGGATTGTAGGGACTAGAATGGGAAGATTATTTGTAAAGGGGAAGAGATGAAATGGGGATGAGGATATGAGGGTGGGAATATGGGGAGAGTCAGCTAAAATTAAGGCACATGTGTGAGGTACTATAGAAACATAATACAGTAGAATCTTCCTATATATATTTACATATGTGAGGGAAATAAAATTAAATTGCCAAATAATGGGGGAGACAGTCTCAGCTGGCCATCTCTTATCACCTAATCAAGTGGGATTGGGTTATATCTAAACTGACTTATTGGCTAAAGGAGTTATATGGAAATCCATGAATGGCTCCCAAGAACATAGAGTGTTGTTCACAAAACAATAGTAAGGTCTCATTGCTGAAAACAATACCTACACAACCCATTGAACTTGGAGAAGTCGAGTTACCTACATACAGTCTTCATCCTATGTCTTTGTGTCTTTTGTACAGGAAGGTACTCTGCATGCTACTAAAAGAGAAATGTAGTCACTGAGCCAGCCAAGGGACTTTGATCTATAATGGTGTCCTGCTTACAGGATAAGCTGAGGCAATGGTGGTAAAGCCTATAGGACTAATCAAGCATTATCTGATTTGACTTAAGGTCTATTCCATGAGTTGGAACACATACCCAACACTGGTTAGGTGACCCAGAAAAAGATGTCAGTTAGGTCATGGACCTAGGGTAAAACCAAATATTACTGTTGTAAAAACTTGTTTTTATGATTTGTGTCCTATTTTATTGATTATATTGCATATTCCTTTTAAATTTAAATTAGAAACAATATTATTTTGTGTATCAATCCCAGTTCCCTCTCCTTCCCATCCTATCATGCCTCCCACTGCCCCCCATCCCATCCCCCATCCACTCTCCAGGGATGGTGAGGCCTTTCATGAGGAATCATCAAAGTCTGTCACATTATTTGGGGCAGAGTCTAGGCCCTTCCCTGTGTATCTAGGCTGACAGAGTATCCCTCCATGGGGAATGGGCTCCCAAAGTCCATTCATGCACTAGGGATAAATACTGGTTCTACTGCCAGAGGCCCTATAGACTACCCAGGTCCCCCAATAGACAACCACATTCAGGGGGCCTGGTTCGATTCCCTGCTGGTTCCTCAGCTGTTAGACTGGGGTCTATGAGCTAACAAAATAACTTCTAATGACATCCTGTTATGTTCATGGATCAGTGCCTTGCTCAGCCATCATCAAACATGGTTTCTCCTATAGCAGATGAGAACAAGACAGAGACACAAAATCAGATTTTATGCAGAGTGTGGGAAACCTTGGATCATTCAGCCTTAAATGAATCTCTCTCCTCGGGGCTCAGGGAGCACCATGGAAGAAACAGAAAGAGTGTAAGAGCCAGAGGGGATGAAAGACACCACATAAACAAAGCCAAATCAAAATAATCAAAGCTCATATGATCTTGCAGAGACTGAGGCAGAATGTATAGGGCCTGAGCAGGTTCAAATCAGGTCCTCTGCAAATGTATTACACTCCTAAGTTCAGTGTTTTTATGAGATACCTGAATGAGTGGGTCTCTGATTCTTGTGCCTTCCCTTGGGCTCTTTCCTTTTGTTTCTCTCTCTCTTTTTTTTAAATGTTTTAACCTTTTCTAATTCTGATGTAGTAGTTTTTGTTTTATATCTTATTTTCTTATTAACCTATAGAAATCTGTTTTCTAATGAGAGCCAGGACGGGAGTGGGTCTAGATGGGAGAGGAGAGGGAGAGAAACAAGGAGTACAGGAGGGGAAAAAGAATGAAATAAAGAGGGCATTAACTATTAAATGGAAGCAGGACCAAGATGGTAGTAGACAGTTGGGAAAAAAAGAGAGAGGCTTAACATTGGGCATGTAGAGAAGAGCTCATGATTCTATGAGGCTGTAGAATCAATGGCACTTGGATGTTTGACCCTTCGTGATGGAGACCATGCGAGCTTTGATGGAAAAAGCTTAGTAAAGGTTTTGGGCAGGACACCTTATGAAACACATTATGTTCATATTTCATTAGACCTCGTTGTTGTGTAGTCATTTGGAGGAGTCAGGGGTGAAGTGGTAAAACTAACCTGGATAGAAAAGCCATCAGTACAGGCTGAAATCACCCAGCAGGTACATAAAGTGGAGAGAGGCAGAGTTCAAGAATCGCACCTAGACTCACTCCAAAAATAAGAGATGATGGAGGAAATAAAACTGAAACACAAGCAATCAGATAGGAATAAAGTCGAGAGAATGTGATGTTTAAAAAGCTAAAAGACAAATGTTTCCGGAGCAGAAAATGAAGAACTATGAGATGCTTACCTAAAGGTCAAACGCTATCAGGTTTAGGAACTGATTATAGATGTAGCAACTCAAGTTCACTGTGACCTTAAACAAGAGTGACTTCAGTGGAATGCTTGACGTCAAAGAAACCATAGAGAAAAATTGAAGATATTGTGTAGAGACAAAGATTTTGAGGGGTTTTTATGTAAAATGGACATGTTTCTGTGAGGGAAACAGAAGTTTAGAGAAATTTTAGATTTATGGCAAACTAAAGCAGAACATATAAAGGTAACTCATGCATCTCCTTTCCCTGGACATAGCCTCTCCTTTTATTAGCCTCCCCACACGAGAACTAGACATTCATTAGAATACATTGATTACCCAAAGTCTATATTCTATTATAAAGCTACTCTTTCAGCTTGGGAAGCTATACAATGGCATGTGTCTACTATCACAATATCTTAGTTGACAGTTTAACTGACCTTAAAATGTTCTCTGCTCTACAGACAAACTATTCTTCTAAGAATTCATTGATCATTTCACTGTCTTCACGGTTTGATGTTCTTGTGATTCTCATACATGAATTCAGCAGCAGACAGCTTTTTCCAATTAGTTTTCTTCATCAATTAGCTTTGATGATTTCTCCATATAGTCCCATGGTTGTGTAGCTTGTTTTTGTTTGTTTGTTTGTTTTGTTTTTGTCTTGTTTTGTTTCTATATAATATTCCACTGTGTACAAGATCACACTTTAGCCATTTGTTGACTAAGGACTTCTTGGTTATCTTAAAAATACTTTTAAACAGGAAAAGTTCTCCGTTTGATAAAGACAAGGACTCATTAGCAAGGGAATACAATGACAAGAGAGAAAGAGGAAGAAATCGGAGATGAGAAGAAGTGAGTAGTACAAATGACCTTAGAGGAGCATGACTGAAACTGACACTAGGAAAGGTACAGCTTGTGGATGTCGGTGCTGATGGTGGATAGATTCAGTGGTGACTCCAAGTACAAGTCTTCTTGGATTACTTCTATCAGTTAAGTGGAAAGCAACATGCTTTAACTGGGACTAATAATGAAATGATGTGTTGGGAGGGTCAAGATCAGCAGAATATTTAGAATATCACAGTTCGACTTAGTCTTAGCCAGAAAGTGGCAGTAAGAATATCAGCACGTGGTGATTATGTGTTTGTCTCTATGCATGGGTAAAGGTGGCAATATTATTTAAGATGCTTTCTTGAGAAAATTAAAATGGGGCAAAGAGGCTGAGGAGAGATGTTGAACAGGTTAAAGGACTGTGATGCTGTTTTAAATTGAGGATATAAGGTAGTTTTGAGAATTTATATATGTTAAAGTACTAGAAGGAATGAACTAGATAAATAAAAGACTAAGTCAGAAAGTACACTTTGTTTGAAAAAAAAAAAAGAAAAACAGCTAGCTGTAGCCAGGAGATCAAGTGAAATAGGAATTCGTTCATAGGAGGAGGAAAGACGCTGAAGGCACTCCAAGGTAAAATGAGTTAAAAGGAGACGGGCATATGTGCCTGTGCACACCACCACCAAACACCAGGGTAGGAAGTAAGCTGGAGGGGAAAACAGTCGATCAGTAGCTAAATTCATTAAAGGGACTAAGAACCTAGCTCTGTATTCAGAACATACTGTAAGTACCACCATCCAAAACTGGAGTCAAAGTTGTGTGTTTACATTTTAAACATTTATTTATTTATGTGTGAATATGCATACATATATGAGAAAGACAGAGAGAAAGAGAGAGGGAGGGAAGGAGGGAGGGAGGGAGGGTGAGGGAAAGCGAGAGGGAAAGTAGGGGGTAGACAAGAGAAAGGACAGAGAGGGGAGAGAAGACAGAGGAGAGAGAGAGAGAAAGTCCTATGGCCTATATGTGGAGGGCAGAGGAGAATTGTGGGAGTCAGTTCTCTCCTTGTGTGGGGGTCCCTGGGAACTGAACTCAGGTTGTCAGGTTTGACTGCAAGATGCCTTCTCTGCTGATCCTCTCATGAACCTAGAGCTACAAGTTTAAAGGAAAGGAGAGGATAAGCCAGAGACAATGAGGAGAAAGGATGTAGCTTCCCTCCATTTTCAGTAGTCTTAAAGGTAGGAGAAACTCCCAGAAAAACACTGTTCTTGAGAAGGGGCTAGGTTGTGGGGGCAAGGTGGTGCAGGAGAGTCAGAAAAGAATTTTGAGGTATAGAGTCGTTTCTTGCTACTAGAACAAGTATGCCAAGAGACACCATACTAGGGAGTTTGTTGATGGAGGAAGCCTCTTCTGTGCTTAGGGGATGAGTCAGTAAGACCCAGGCTTCTATCCATCATGTTAAAGATTGGAGATAAATATTTGGGGAGAGGCGAGTTCCTCACCATTTTACCTTCTCAGAAAGAGATTTAAAAGCATGTGATGAAACACTAAAGGGATCACAGCAAAGAGCAGTGAACATGGCCAGCTGGGCCCATGTGAGAGCACCAGCATGGGAGAGGCTTTGAGTACCCTAGGGTCCTTCCCAGAGAGAGTCAAAGAGCAGACATTAAAGGCAGGACACAGATGCAGTGATGGTGGCAGGTTGTCAGGACTAGAAATGCCCTCAGAACAACTCTGCTCAAATGCTGTCACTTTTGTAATTCCTAAAAGATTCCTATCATGTTTACACTCGTCTGATCATGGAGGAAGTGATAGCACTTGAGACACTTTTCCTTCAAGGAGCTGGGATAGGAGGCCTAGGATTGTAATGACAATGCTGCTATTGCCAAAAATCACGGACCGAATTATCACTGCAGGTGATTTGTGTGCCCTGTCTCCTGGCAGCTTGATGGGATCCTTTTTCACTTTGAATGGAAGCAAAGGATCCCAAGATATCTGAACTGAAAACATACAGTGATAAGTATGTGAATTTTGGTTTACTTTTTTAAATTATTAGAGTCATTCAATAATTCCCTACCTGGGAAGAATAGCAAAACATCACTACCAATCAATGAAGTGAATATTCATTATACCCACTGTTTTACTTCTAAAAATTTAGAATCAGGAAAAAGAAAAGATTAACTTCAATATCTCTTTGACAATACAGGACTTTTCAATAAACTGCTTTTATCCAGTAGTATCCTCTAAAACAGAGCTCAGGCTCTCTCTACATTTTGGGAGATGTCTGCTTCACAGCCTAATTAGCCATGTCAGTCACTGCTGTCAAACATTGAGCCTAATTAGACTTTCTGTCATAAACCTGTTTTTCAATTCAAATGAATGAATTAATAGACATCCTAGGAATGTTATTAAAAGTCACTGACTAATGCTTTCTAGAACTTACTGTTTCTACAGGTAGAATACCAAAAGCACTCAAATTAAGATCAAACTGTTGTAAGGCTAACACAGCCTATTTTTATAATTTACCAAACAACAGTCCCAATTGAAATAGTGTGATGTAAATATTTTTGTAAAAAAAAATACCCATGAATCAAGAAGTATAAAACTCTTGGCAGACTTCTCCTAAATCTACTTACAGACATAAATTTAATCTTCCTGTCAGCTTTTGAAGATTATTCAGTGGGAATTAGGTGTATAATTTCAGAAACGATGTCATTCATGTTGTAGACATTGTGATTTCCTGATACACTTAATGGGGGGGGGAGAGAATAAAGGACATTGCATTAGATACTTTGTGCCTGTGTGATGTGTGACCACAAGACCACAATACTTGAGAGAAATGACCTAAGGATAAGAAGAGGTTTTTGGTTTTTTGTTTTGTTTTGTTTTGTTTTGTTTTGTGTTTTGGTTTTTGGCTCATGGCTTTGAAAGGTCAACCAGTTCCTGTCATAGCAGGCAAGGAGACAGAAAGAGGGGTGGTGCCGTGTTTCTCCACTTTTGTCCATTGATTCCATCTGGAACCCTTGGCCCACTGAGTGTGGGTCTTTCCCCACTCCCTAGAAACATCATCAGAGACATAACCATCTGTGTACTTCCATGTCCTAGGCCATTCTAAGCCTAGCTAAGCTGAAAATGAGTCCAACCTTCACGTGTATGCAGGTAAAACAAGTTAGTGTTGCAGAGAGAATATCTTGTTAGTCCAATTTAGTGAGTACCTAACACTTCATAAGAAGGAATAAACCAAGAAACAACCATTTAGCTAGCATTAATATTTTCTGATGCAACTTAATAAAATAGTTCTCAATGAAATAACGGAATAACAGGCACTGGATTTAAAAAAAATCAAGTAAAGCTTTATGCACACATTGTATTTTTTGCTAGTCTTCAAAAGCATTCCCATTTCATTTAATAGAATCCATGTTGCTAACCTACACTGTCTCAGCTGTGCCAAGGTGCTTTTCTTTCTAGATAATGACACTTCCCTGGAATGGTATTGAGAACAGCTAACATAATTGCTTGTGATTAAATTTGTAGAAAAAAAGGGACACTTTTAGCATTCAATGTTTCTTTCCAATTCTCTCTCTCTGTTGCTTCCATCATATTCTCCCACAACTGCAAAGTTTTTCTTTTTTTTGACAATCGTCAGGTCTTGGGCAAAGAGAGGCCATTAGGCAGAATTATCCTGGCTCCCATCCTCCCCAGCAGGATTCACAAAATCATTTCCATCACCAAGCTTCATCCCTAAAAGATAACTGTATAATTACAATAAAGAGAAAGAGGCCACCCTAGGAGCTTCTAGAACTTTGATTGATACAGGAGATATGGCTTGCGGAATAATTTTACACCCTGGAGTATTGTGACATACTAAAATGTGGGTAAGAGGAATGACACAAATTTGCATAGATGGACAGTGAGGCATGGGAGATGTGGATCAACAGGAGTCTGTTAGAGCTTGGATGGATAAGGAGATCTAGGTGTGAATTCTTATGACCTGAAGGCTTAGAGAGTCCTTGATGCCACAAAGGTGCTCCACCCTCTCCAGAAAGTGAGCTAAAAAGTGCTGTGGCTAGGAAGATGGCTCAGAAGGTAAAGAGAGGCCCTTCCTTCAAATCCACATAAAAAGCTGGCTGTGAGTGCTTGTGTGTGTTTGTAAACCCAGCACAGAAAGGTCAGACACAGGCAGATTCCTAGAGCTTATTACCTTGTGCTGGATAGTTTTATGCCAACCTAATACAAACTAAATCCTATGAGAGGAGGAAACTTCAATTTGAAAAATATGTCCCTGTAGGCAGATCTCTCAGTTTGAGCCAGCCTGGTGGACAAAGTGAGTTTGAAGAAATGCAGGATTACACAGAGAAACCAGGTCTTGGAAAACTGAAATCAGAAAATGCCTCCACAAGATCAGGCTATGAAAAGGGATGGTGGTTGATGGGAGATGTTATTCTGTATATATGTTTCTCATACTAATTAATAAAGCCTGTGGCCAATAGAAAACTAGATAGCCGGGGCTAGGAGACTAGGAGAAGGAAAGAGGAAGTGGGAAGGGGGAGTAGAGATGTAGCCCTGGGAGAAAGGAAGATGCCCGCCACGGCTCCCCGATAGGACGACCACGTGGAAATACTTAGATAAGTAGAAATGGGTTAATAATTAAGACAGCGCTAGCCCATAAACAATAATGGTAACTGGCCAACAGGATTGTATCAAATACAGAGTCTCAGAGTGTTATTTGGGGCCGGCACGCCAGACTGGCGGGCTGGCGGGCTGGCAGAAACATACACGCTACAGATGGCACCCAACGTGGCTATAAGAACTTTCACTTAAAACTAATAAGAGCTAAAGAAATGTTTTAGAAACAAAGGAACAGAGACTAGCAAGACTTATTGGTAACAACATTTTCTCGGTTGGATTTGTTTTGCTGTAGACAGAGATTTGCGCAGCTCCTTTAAGGGAGGTTTCCAAAATTAGCATAAGCGGCAAAAAGCCACCTTGCTTTTAAAGAGCTCTGCTAACAATTCATTGGTGTATATGAGAGCTGCAATGAAGGTTTACACTGTGTTTTAAAAAATACGCTGGCTTGGGAGAGAAAAAGAATCAGGGTACAAGGTTTAACACAGAGAAACCCTGTCTCAAAATAGAAGTAGAATAAATAGAATAATAAAAAAGCCACGTAAAGATGGAAAACACAGAGAAATTTTGGATACTATACGCACTTCTGTTGTCTTTAAATTATTTGATTGCTGAGAAAATAACAACTGATAAAAGAAATGTTACTGGATTAATTCAATTTATATATTTTAAAAATGCTTTGACTCCAAAATTTAAGCCTAAGGACAAGTTACTGGGGAAAAGGATTTCTATTTTTGTTTCCACAGAAAATGAAAAGCTATGGATTCTTTCCAGACTTATGTGGTTTGATCAAGCCAGATCCCCTGAAACAGCTCCCCAGGTGATCCAACATTCAAAGCAGTTGAGACAAAGCCTTGCAGACTACTGCCAAGATTTCTGGTTCTTCTTTGGACCCCAAAGACAGCGCCCTCTACACGCAGGAAGTAGTTTGGAAAGAACGACGCCCAAATTCCCCAATATTGTTTATAGATGTTTGTTTTCATTTAAATGGGCTTGGTTATAAATGGCTATAACCACAGGCAATCTTTTTAAAGGTAAAAAGGGAATTATGGTATAGATATGAATACTTTGCTTTGGAATGGATTTTCTTTTATTGATGCAATTTAAGGTCAATTTTGTAATATGTATATTTCTCCTCTTGTTTAGGTATTATGTTTATATAGCTCATTGGAAAATGTAATGTATAATTTATTACAGATTAGAGAGTTACCTATGATAGTCAAGCTTGGAGTTAGTTAGGTTTTCTAGATATATAGAGATATATTTGAGATTAATAGGCCTTCTTCAAACCTTTCAAAGACCTACAGAATATGGCATTTAAAATGGTTTAGGGATTTTCTTGACAATGAGGCACAACTGCTCCTGGTAACACAACCTACAGAAGAAAGGAAGATGGACATCGAAGTAACACATTATGGAGTTTGCTTCTAATATGGCAAGACTAGCCATTTGGGCAAGGTACTGCTCTTCTGGACTGTTTGACTTTATGTTGTAGAAACTAGACATGCAGGACCCACAAAAAGGTGACTGCTGATTCAAGATGGACATTGCTACAGGATTCCTGCTTCATGGACAAGGCTGCCAGATAGCCAGACAGTCTACAGGACACAGAGAAAAGTTTCCTGCCTTGTTGAGGAGTCTGGACACACTATGGCCTATGGGCTGAAGATGGAACATTACAGAAGAATTTCGTGTGACTGACCAGGCAATGAGTTGTCCCTGTCATTTCTAGAGTTTATATATTATCCTTCTGTGGTCTTTGAAGGAGTTGAAGACAGATAGTTATAGATATAGTTTCCCTTAGTTAGGATTAAAGATAAGTTACATATAGGACTTTAGACTCACAAAGATAGGATAGATGATATTTTCTTTAAGTCTTACAAAATGTTAATGAACTAAATATTGTTAACTGTGATTCTTATTTGATAACTGTTGAATGTTATATTTTGCTATGTTAAGGTTAAACCCCTTCTTTTATTTTAGACAGAAAAGAGGAGATGATGGGAGATGTGATTCTGTATATATGTTTTTCATACTGGTTAATAAAGCCCTGTGACCAATAGGAAACAAGATAGGCGGGGCTACGAGACCAGGAGGAGGAAAGAGGAAGTAGTAGGGAGGAGTCGAGATGTAGCCCAGGGAAGAAGGAAGACGCCCGCTGCAGCTCCCCATAAGAAGACCACGTGGAAATACTTAGATAAGTAGAAATGGGTTATTAATTAAGACAGAGCTAGCCCATAAACAATAATGGTAATTGGCCAACAGGATTATATCAAATACAGAGTCTCTGAGTGTTATTTGGGACCAGCTGCGGCCGGCAGGAACAACCTGCCGAAACAGGTGGTAGCTGCCAGCCACCCTTAGGGCCACTCCAACGTGTCTGGGAGACCCAGGGAGGCTTTCTGGAGAGACATAGCAGAGGAGGATGAGCCTTCTGAGTATGCTCTATCTCTGGAACAACTAAAAAATGGCAGTTCTTATGGGAAGATGGTTTTAAAAAGTGGTTTCATGGAACTGGGGCAGGGGGAATGGCCAAAACAGAGAGAAAAGTGGAACTAGAGATGTGCGGGCAACAGGAAAGGGATGGAGGCTGCAGTAGACAAAGGAGCATGTTGTTGATGAGTAGGGCTAGTCCTGAAGGCTTGAGCCAACACTGTCCTGCCTTAACCAGTCTTCCCCTTGTTAGAACAGTGGAGCTGCTGCTGCCTCGCCTGCACTGTCCGACCTGACAGAGAGAGGGTAGCACTGAAGCACTGCCCTTGGGCTGTGAACAAGATGGTCCAGCCATGCCAAGGCCGAGGTGGTGCACAGCAGCCTGAAGTGCTTACAGGTCCTGCCCCCGGATACACTGCCCTACTGCACAATTGAAGTCTCCCTAACTCTGAGCAGCAGAAAGATCTCCGAGATGAAGAATGGTCCATTGTCTGTCTGGTCGAAAAACTGCTGTGGCCCACAGTGCAACCAAAGGGCGTGTTGATGTCTGTTGTCTGTGCTGTTGCCAGCTGCTGTGGGTAAGGAACTTGTGGGGATATAGATGACTGCAGACTCATAACAGAATGAGAGGCCCCGGTGACAACTCCCCTACCACACAGAAAAAGAAAAATAATAAATAGTCCAGACAGGAAGCCTGGAAGCCACGGAGCCGTCTTTCAAACTGTAACAAAGATGCTGAAGTGTAGCTCTTTACAGTTGGTGGCTTCTGGTGGGGGTGGTCAAGGACTAGGTTTTCTTTCTTTCTTTCTTTCTTTTAATTAATTTTTCCCAGCTGAATCACACTTTCCCCTCCCTCCTTAATCTTCCCTTCTCCCCCCTCCAAATCCCTCCCCCAAAGCTTCTCTTCCCCCATTTTTCCATCCACTCCTCCTTTCTCTTCAGAAAAAAAGTACAGGCCTCCCCTGTATATCAGCCAGCCATGGTATACCAAGTTGCGGTAAGACTTGGCACCTCCTCTCTTACTAAGGCTGGATGAGGCAAACCAGTGGAAGAAAAGGGTTGCAAAAACAGGTAACAGAGTAAGAGACAGCCCCTGCTCCCACTGCTAGGAGTCCCACAAGAAGACCAAGCCCCAACCATAACATATATGCAGAGGGCCTTAAACAGTCTCATTATAAGCGCTCTAGTTGGCTGGTTGGCAATTAAGTCTCTGTGAGTCCCCGTAAGCCCAAGTAAATTGATTCTGTGGGTTTTCTTGAGGTGTCCTTGTCCCTTCTGGTTTCCATAATCCTTCAGACTTGGGTTTCTTTAAGGGGCTTTCCACCTGGCGCTTGGCCATGTGAGTATATGGGCATCATAAATTGGACTTGGTGGAAGTGTGGACCTGGTAGGGAATGGAAAGTGAGTGTGGTCAGAGTGCATTTTATGAAATTCCCAAATATTAATAAAAATATGTTTTAAAAAAAAAGATCAGAATGTAGGCAGGTCTATCAGTATTGATGTGGGAGGTCCCAGCCCATTGTGGGCTGTGTCATCCCTGGGCTGATAGTCCTAGATTCTATAAGAAAGCAGGTTGAGCAAGCCATGAGAAACAACCCAATAAACTGTTCCCCTCCTGTCCCGCGCTACTGTCTCGCCAGCAAGAACGACGTGGCACACTCAGGATCCTTCTGCAGTAAAGCTTTAATGCTCTTGAGAGGGAGAGCATAAGCTTACAGGAAAGAGAGACCCCAAACACACAAAACCCATCCCTTATATAGGCTAGCAGCCTCTGCCTTGGACGTGTCACCCCCTGACTGGCTGCTGCTCATCGGCCCATATGACACCACGGGAGAGGCAGGGACCCAGGGTTTGACAGTTACCCAGCGTATGCGCATCTCTCCTGTCTACCAACGGTTTTGACAGTTACCCAGTGGTACTTGTAACGGCTCCCTACACCCTCCAAGACCTCTACATCAGCTCCTGCCTCCAGTTTCCTGTCCTATTTGAGTTCCTGTTCTGACTGTGATAATGAACAGTCATTTGGAAGTATAAGCCAAATGAACTCTCTCTTCCTGAAGTGGCTTTGGTTGTGCTGTTTCATCATAGCAACAGTAACCCTAAGACAGCTATTCAGCCTAGCCAATCAGTGAGCTGCAAGTTCAGTGTAGGACTCTGTAAAATAAGGTGACAAGGTGAGGAAAATGTATGCCATCACCTCTAGCTTTTGCACAAACATGTGCACATATATAAATCTACTCCCACACAGTTATCTTCCACACACAAGTACATCTTTAAAAATCCTCTCAAAGAGAAACTGATTCCTGGGGATTCCAAGTCTTTGGGGCACATTACAAATGCAGCAACTTGCTTGCTACATGCTAGCCTGCCCTTTGGCCTTAGGAGTATATTAGCCAAGATGGGTAAAGAACAAAAGACTAAGCCACGTGGAGGTGGCACACACCTTTAATCCCAGCATTGGGGAGGCAGAGACAAGGGGATCTCTGTGAGTTCAAGACCAACCTGGTCTACAGAATGAGTCCCAGGACAGCTAGAACTACACAGAGAAACCCTGCATCAAAAACCAAAGCACAAAAGAGTGCATGGAGAAGGAAAACAGAGAAAGTTTGTGGAAGAGAAACAGCAAAATTATGGAATAAAAAGTTCAAAATGGGCATCCCAATTCCTTCCATGCCCTCGCTCAAACACTGAGTAGTATACACTGAATCTGTTACAAGTTCAAGTAAGGGGAAGACCTGCTCATTATCGTTGAACACAGACTGATCTGTCCCTAGACACTTTCATGTCAGGCCCAGGCCTCTAGATGCTTGCATAGCGGTACTAACTACCAAGGCTTGTTTCAACCTGAACAAACAATTCAATGCAAAATGTGTACTCATTAATCATAGTCTTTAAAAACACTGATGATGTTTGCTTAGTTAGTAAACCACTGGTATGTCAACAGTGGCTGCCCCTCAGCCTGACAACCCAGTCTTCTTATCACGATGATAGAGAAGGATCCTCTTCAGGGAGATTTGGTCTAGATGCCAGTATGTCATAGGCAGGACTGGACATCACTTCTAAGACACTGAAGTTCAAAGAGTGCTTGGGATATGATTTGAATGTGGCCTTTTGAAATGAATATACTGAAAACTTCAACTCGAATTTCTGTATTACTGTTACTGCTATTTAAAAGTAGGCCCTTTGGAAGTAATTCATATGTGTCTTCATATGAGTAAGCATGAATGTAAATGTGCCTGTGTATATATCAGCCTACATATACTGTGAATCCCATCAATCTTCTTTATAAACAGACCTCCTATGATTACTACTTATCTAGATCAAGGTTGTTCCCAGAGAGATAATTACAGCTGTGTCGGAGAATATAGCATCTCTAGTGTCATGCTTAGAAATCCCTCCTCTCTCCCTGTGGACCCTCAGATAGTCTACATCCTGCTGACTAAGACACTTCCTAAGAATATCAGAATCGACACACATATAGTCTCACTGGCATGACTGCCTAAACATGAACTGAACAAGAATAGCAACATCGGGCATGCTAAATGCATGGGGGAAGACCCAAGAAACCTCAACCTTACACAAAGAACTTCAGGCAACTAAAGAATGCAGAGAGCAGGAGAAAGAGTCTCCCCCATGAAAGACTGGTTACTGTCTTTGTCAGTATTCTATTGCTGTGGAGAGACACCATGACCATGACAACTCATAAAACAAAGCATTTAATTGGGACTTGTTTACAGTTTCATGGATTTAGTCCATTATCATCATGGTGTGGAGCATGGAGGCACACAGGCATACATGATGCTGGAGAAGTAGCTGAGAATGTTACATTTGGATCTGCAGGCATCAGGAAGAGACATAATGGGAATGGTTTGGGCTTTTGAAACCTAAGTCTTACCCCAGTGGCACACATCTTCCAATAAGGCCACACCTACTCCAACAAGGCTATATCCCCTACACCTTCCCAAGTAGTGTCATTCCTTGATGACCAGGCATTCAAATGTTTGAGCCTCTGAGTCATTCTTATTCAAATCACCACAGTTTCAGAATATCAAATGGTCAGCACTGAGAACATACACATACAAGTACAATTATGTTGACTGAGCAGGTTGCATTTATGTATTTAGGAGTGTGTGTGTGTGGGTGTGCAAAACAAAATTAATGGTAAAAATGAATTTGAAAGAAAGCAAGGAGGGTTACTAGGGTTTAGAGGGAGAAAAGGTAAGGTGAAAATGATCTAATTATATTATAATATGAACAACAAGAAGAAATAATTAGAAAAGAAAACACATTCAGTCCCCTATCTTGTTCTGGTGATACTCAGAGAAGCTTGGCCCTCGCTGTTTCCCTGAACCACTTTGCAGCCATTTTTTCCTTCAAGGCCTTTTCCTCTCCCATATTATCTAAGTGGCCTTAGAAGCAAAAGGGAAGCAACATATTCCTCCTTTTCTTCGTGCACTTTCCTGGTGAAATCCACTGAAGACCCTGCCTATGAAGGAAGGGGTGAGATTTAATGAACTTGTACACATGCCTGCCCTATAGAGTCAGGCTTCAGTACCAGCAGCAGACCAAACCTTGTTTGTAGCCACCTGTTTGGTGAAAGGACAATCCACTTTACTTAATAAAGGAAGAATGCTTGGACTTCACATTCCGAAGCAAGTTGGACATATGGAAATTGGTATATTCTAGTAGGCACTGACTGATCGGTGTCTTTTCTTGTGTAGTCATCAGACACACCATTTACACATGAGAAGAAATGTCAACTCTGTCACCTTCTATACAGATGCTTTACACACTTTTAAATGGAAGTTGGAGTTTATAAATAACAACGATTTAAGCAAGGACATTAAGAGGGGGAACGGGCATGTAGAAAAAGGTCATAGAACATTCACTGCAGTAGGAGAAGGCTCCTCAAGAAACCATATTTGAGACTTTGTTTACCCTCTTGTTAACTTCCACCTAGAATATAAAGGAGTAAGCATTACCTCCCTTCTACAGACATGGGCAGAACATGGATCACACTTGGAGAAACTGCCTTCCAGTAGAAAAGAAAGAATTGTGGAATAAGATCCTTGGTGAACTTATAGAAAATTGGGGTGGGCCCTAAATTGAACAAGCAAGGGACAAACAAGGGCAGATTAATAGTTCTGTCTGGAACTTGATCCTACAGCAGGAGAATTGGTAGAGAAGAAGTTCTTTAGTCTGAACCAGAGGTAACCATCAGCCTTGCATCTAGTGACCAGAGGACATTTAAGCTGGTGTTAGCAATCTCCCTGCCCATCTTCCCTGTAAAACCTCAGCTTGAACCATACAGCAGTTGAAAAGAGCAGTCCCTAGGTTCTGGTTTGGGAATCCTCTTACCTCTTATTTTCTTTAGATAGAACTGTGAAGTTCGGTCCTTCTTTGTCTCTTCTGTCTGGGTCTTTTGGGTTGGAGAGTACTGGAAAAACAAACCCTCTGAGCCATTTCCTCCACTAATGAATTCTTTCCTCACTGTGTGGTCTCAAGTGAAACAGATTAAGCAGCTTTGTGGGCAGCTTTGCACCCACACCCTGGGGACACACCTCCAGGGCCTGAAAGATTGATTCACAGGATGAAGTCAAGTCAGAGAAAACATTTCATTTGTAACTTATTTTTGTTCTAAGCATCAACAGCTCCAGACCCAAGTGTAAAAGACCACAACCTTCATAGTCAAAGATGCTAAGAGGCCAAAGAAAGCATTGTTACTACCTTAATTCCATACTAGGGATATGTGTAAAACATAGAGAGAGGAATGGTAAAATGAAAAGAAAATCTACAGAAGAATGAAAAGAAAGTTTCCACTATGCAAAATAGTGGCCACATGACTGTGTGTAATTGCTAGAATAGGACTGAACACTCTGCCCCAAATCTCTGAAGAAAAACATGAATGGAAATAAGTTCATTCACAAAATTATTAGTTTAAGATGTTAGTGAGCATATACTGAGAGAAAAAAAGACTTCTTCAAATGCCCTTTATGAGGGTCCTTGACCAGTCCATGAGGTAACTACAGTAGTCCATGGTCTCAAAGCATTAATAGACATTGCCATAAGACAGCAGTGGTGCATGAAGATGAGTACAAAAATCTTACAAGAGATGCCACTGAGTTATGAGTTGAAAAAAAAAAAAATGTAGCAATTCCAGGAGTAGTGCCTGCCTGAGAGCACAGCATTTGGGAGGTAGAAGCAGGAAGAGAGTTCAAGATCAGCCTGGGGATTCATGGTAAGACTGTCACACACACACACACACACACACACACCACACACATCCTAATGGGTCCCTAAATCCCTTTATCCCTTTGCTTCCTTAGATGTGCCATAGTGGGATACAATAAGAACAAAACCATCCAAATCCATTGCCACTCTTGAATACTCTATTTTCTAATGAAAAACAGCTATTTGGTTAAAACAAACAAAACCACAGCAGTACTTATTGTTCTACAAAAGGGAATACTGACTCCACAGTGCTTGGGTGGTCAAGGGAGCATCCTGAGAACCCCAAACATCATCCAAGTACCATGAAGTTCAGTTTTGACAGGAGTCTTTTACATGGGAAAATTTCAAATGAGTGTCTACCAGTCCTGACAAGACCAGACAGGCTCCAGAGTAGAGGCTTTCGGCATTGCTGTTTCCTGACAAGAACTTTTTATGTCTTAGATAAACTAAAGGATAAAGAAATATTTCCAGCAATCACCCCCCTCTCTTCAGCAAAGAAAAGGGGTACCAACTTACATGTAATTTGATCAGTCTGTATTATGTGCCTGCCACATGGCAAGCATTGTACAGTAGTAAGCAGATATGTTAGCCTTGTTAATATATTACCTTTGGCAAGGGAATCCCAGTCACTGGAAAGGCAATTAGAGTGAGGTCATCCTTGATGCAGAAACAAATGCTGTGTGTCCAGAGAGCCCATTACATGTCTTATAGCCTGATTGAGGAACTTCTGGGAGAACCCATCATATTATTTATTTATTCAATTATTTATTTACTTACTTACTTTTGAGACAGGGCCTCATATATTTCAGGCAGGTTTTAAGCTTGCTGTGTGGACAAGGGTGACACTGAATTCCTAACCCTCTGGCCTCCACTATCTGAGTGCTGAGATTGTAGGTTTGTGCCACTATACCTGGATGACACACTATTGGGGTTAGACACAGGGCTTTTTTATATACTAGGCAAACACCCTAGCAAGTGAGTTACAGCCAAGCCCAGAATACATCATTATATTAAAATAAAAGCAAACATACTCCCATATAGGGTGAGGAAAATGATTTCTACAATTACAGATCTTATGAATTCCAAAAAGATTGGAACATAAAACAAAGCCACTTTTCTTACCTATAATAAGAAACTAAACCCAATGTTGTATGACTCTTCAATTTTTATCTAACTGCATAGACATTTTCTCACCTTACACTTTGGAACAAACACATATACACACATTTATCTCGCCGTCTCTTCTTTAAGTATATTTTTAGTCCTCTTTCATACACTTGCCTGTCATTACACTATAAATCGTCAGGAACAGGAAATGTATGTTTTATTTCTAATATCTGGCATGGTTGCAAATCTTAGTGGGCAAAACAATTTTAAAAGAATTGCTAAACTCCATCTCCAGCTGCCTTGTCCTCTAGCTACATGACATAGAACAAGCTGGTTTTTCCTTTGTTGGTTTTGTTTTGTTTTTAACCCTCTGAGCTTCAATGATTTCACTGACATGAAACTGCTGAATAGACTACTCTAATAATTGTCAGGCCCAATACTTTTTACCTCATACATTGTTCATTGTGTTTATTCTGATGAAGAGTATGAATGTCAGGAGGTGAAGTTAGTTGGTAAACTCACACAGGTACAAAATGACAGAAACAGAATTGTGTAACTCCAAAGAAAAAACTCTTTCCCTGAGCCCTGAGCACAACTAATATCTTCTCTCTGGTACTACATTTCCCTCCAAGCCCCAACTCTTTCACAGACAGAATAGCAAAGGCAACCAGCCAGAGTAGGGTATGGAGGCAACAGAGGTCAGAAGTCAATTCTTCACATAAGAAAGTTGGCTTTTCCCAGATAGAGGCTGGAGTATGCTCATCTTCTGCTTTGTATCCCCTCACACCCAGTCAGCTCTGACTTGATCCACCAGGGGATCTAAGGCTGTCCAAGAAAAGCCAACTCAGGTGTGTGTGTGTGTGTGTGTGTGTGTGTGTGTGTGTGTGTGTGTGTGTGTACATTTAGGAGATTTCTCTCCATGCACTTAAATTTTAGCAAACATCTGGAGATGCAGTCACTACCCACAAACACATGCATATGTAACAGGCTTGCAGGCATACACACACATCCATTCCCACAGAGAGATTTTATAAGAGTTGTGGGAAAGCACTTTTGACTTCTTAGCTTATTTTTCCTATTATAGAAAAAAATCTTAAACAAAAATCAAAACAAATGTTGCAACACATTGTAGTCATTCATTCTTATGGCACAAGAAGAAATGCACTGGAAAATACAGACATGTGGAGTTATTCTAATGTGAGGGCTTTCTTCTGTGGCCTTACTCTGCTCCTCTGCCAAGTTCAGAACCCAAAGGGAAAATTTCTAGGTCAGGGTGGTCGATGAGACAAAGATAGAAGAGCTTGAGAAATTAGGTTTATCATTTCTTTTTGGCAAAGTGTGTGATTTGATGTCTCTGAGGGTTTTTTGTTTGTTTGTTAGTTTTGTTTTGTTTTGTTTTCTACTCTGTCAAAAAAAAAAAAAAACAAAAAAAAACAAAAAACAAAAAACCCAAAGCAGTTTCTGTGGAGGAATAGTCCTTATTTATCTGTAGCAATAAGCCTCTGGCATCAGAAACTGAAATGAACTTGGGCACAAACTAGGAGTAAGTGCAGTAGAGTTACTGTTGAGGCCATGAATCAGACAGTAAGGACCTAGCTGTAAGCGGCTGTGTTTGCTCGGGACAGAAAGAGCTATGAACAAAGGCTAGAGAGTGAATAGTTTTGGAAGTCAGTCTTGGCTACACAATGAGAGATCATGTTTGATAGGATAAAAGCATAATCCACTGCCCAATAGGTCCATCTGGACAATCCAGCAGGGATCAGAAACATTTTTAGGACACTTACAAATGGAATTTCTTGTTGATAGACCCACTACCAAGTTTTTAATCATATGGGTGGCCCACCTTTTCTTGATTCTCTAGATCAGAAAATGAAATGTAATTCAAAGAGACCTGGTCTCTCTTTCAAGAAACGCATACTTAAAGTAGAAAACTGTATGAAATTTAAAAGGCTAAGGTGTGTACGCGCCTACCCTCGCCAGCAAGGACAGACGCGACTCCAGGTAGATCTTCTTCATACAGTTTTAATCAGGATCCTTGAAACATGTTTCCTCTGACATGCAAGAGAGCCAGGGGACTCCTGCACAGGCTTAAATACCCTTGAGCTAACCAACCCCAGTGAGCCACGTGAGCCCTGCAGATAGGCTACTCTAACGCAGAAGCAGACAGGCTGAACAGATTTAACCAAATAAGGGCTTGTTTACTCCAGAGAGCCCTCAACAATGGGAAGGTGTAAGGCAGAAGCCAGCGCCACTTTAAGGCGTGGCACTTCACGGCTCTCTACAGTTCCCTCTTTTTGTTTTAATAATGCAACAGGCAAGAGTAGTGGTCTGGTCTTCAGTAAAGCAGCTGACATTGTAATGACCCTGAATCCTGGTAGTCAGCCAAGTCAGTGTCACACCTGTCCGGCATCTTTTTCCTGGAGGTGGGGCCTTGGACACCAACCCACATGCAACCAGACTTGCCCTTCTCAGAGTTGCTCACTTCCAGAGCTAATTCGGAGTGCAGCGCTAAGCCATACAACCTGAGCATGAAGGATCAATACTTGTTCATGACTGCGAGCCATGCTTGGGGAGACTGTCCCACCCCAATGGCTGTAAATGCCTGGACAACCATAGCTGCATACTGCTTCTGAGCAAACCTCATCTTGCAAAGGCACCACAGGCCCACGAAGGAGATAAGCAACAAGAGGACAGCCATGGCTCCCATTCCCGCCCACTCTTTCAGATGATCCATGGCAACGGGAACCTCGATGACATTCCGGCAGCAAATCCTGCATCCATATGTGTCAAATTCACAGCAACAATGGCCACTTGCAGCTGTACCATTAAGTCATCAAAGTCAGCAGACCAATTTCCTAAAAGATAGCTAGACAACTGTCATGACAAATTAGCAGCATGTGTAAAGTTCTCATACTGAATGCTGGTAACACACAAACCTGGATATTTCATTTCACATCCCAATTGGGCCAGCTGCCACAAGGTATCTATTTGCTCCTGCACCAGACCAATTCTTTGATTTACAATCATTAAACCTCCTTTTAGTTGAGCACCAATTGTGGATTGAGTATCCAAGGCGGTAGCCACATTCTTGGACAACTCATTTAGCTTAGAGGCTGCCTGCACCGATGTGCTCATAGACACGGCAGCTGTGACTGAACCCACAACTGCAAAAAAGATAGCTGCAACTATGGCTGCTGTAATGCCAAAAACTCTCCCTGCAGCTTCTACCAAACAGGCCATAAAATCTGAAAATGGTTCCATTGGCCTTGCAGTATCTTAGTGAGGTTACCACTCATCTCTCCCTTATTGGGTAATGACTTCCATGCTTTTATGGCCTGATTTACTTGTTCAAGACTTAAGTCATTTCGTAAGGCTTTCCAGACCTCAGGGCAAAAGGAACGCCCTGTACCTCGGCCCCGCCCTGCCCTTCCTCACTCTGATAATGAGAAGGCACGGAAGGCATTGTTCCAGGAGGAACAATATCATTGTCTTCGATACAGCTACACACTAACTTCCAAACAGGTCGGACTCCAGACTTTAGCATCCCTTGTTCCCAAGGAAAGTCAAAATCCCTGCCTAATTTGTCCCAGCATGCTAACGTGAGGTCTCCCGAAACTGCCAACCAAGGTGCAATGGCATCACATTCGCTCAGGAATCTTTCTAGTGTGCTTTTCATTATTTTAAGTTTCTTTGACAAAAGTAGCTCCTGAAGAGCCAGAAAAATCGGATGAGACTGAGAAGTCCCCATTTTAAAAATTTTACTTTCGGTTCGTTACAACCTCTCACTCAATGCCTGAGACTTTATTGCGGCATTTTTCCCTGGGATCTTTAACTTTGTCCCAATTTACCTGGGACTTTATAGCTCCTTACCGGAGACCTTATTGCCTCTTTACTGAGGGCCTTAGGCTTAGTTCAAACCCGAACTTCATTGCTCCTTACCGGAGACCTTATCGCCTCTTTACCAAGGGCCTTAAATTTGGTCCCAACTTACCTTGGAAACTTGCCAGCGCTGCCCTGACTGCAAGAAGTTCTGATCTGAAAAATTCCCGGTACGGGCCACCATCTGTACTGCGCCTGCCCTGACCAGCAAGGATGACGCGACTCCAGGAAGATCTTCTTCATGCAGTTTTAATCAGGATCCTTGAAACATGTTTCCTCTGACCCTCGAGAGAGAGCTGGGATTCCCCTGCACAGGCTTAAATACCCTTGAGCTAACCAACTCCAGTGAGCCACGTGGACCCTGCAGATAGGCTACTCTAATTCGGAAGCAGACAGGCTGAACAGACTTAACCAATTAAGGGCTTGTTTACGCCAGAGAGCGCTCACCCATGCGGAGGTGGAAGGCGGAAGCCAGCACCATTCTTAAGGCGTGGCACTTCACGGCTCTCTACAAAGGTGTGCTTCAATAACAAGATACTTATCTAGTATCATTCTCAAGGTCTTAGGTCTGACTCTCAGCCACACAAGAAGAAAAAATTGGGGGCTTAAGAAGATATTGGTGGTGCATGCCTTTAATCCTAGCACTCAGGATGTGGAGGCAGAAAGATCTCTGTGAGCTCTCTGTAGATCTCTGGTCTACACAGCTAGTTCTAGGACAGGCTCCAAAGTAATACAGAGAAACCCTGCTCAAAAAACAGAAAACAAACAAACAAAAAGATTAAATGAAGTTGAAATTCAGGTTCTGCTATTTGCTAATTACCTAAATGGAAGTTTATATGACTTCAAAAACTTTGTCTCCCCAATAAAACAAAGTGGCTAAATAATAATTCCCAGAGCATTTGAGAAGTTAGCAGTCTATATAAAGGACCAACTTAAGGCAGGGCCCTTAGGAGGTACTCAGTGAAAAGATGTCATAAAAGATCCTTTATGAAACTTCTTACTAATAAAACTAAATTTAAATAAAACTAATTCCACAAAAAAATATCATTCTCAATGGTGAGCGAGCAAATATTTCTTCTGTAAGATTGGAAACTTAAGCCAAGTAGTGGTGGTGCACACCTTTAATCCCAGAATTCAGGAGGTAGAGGCAGGTGGATCACTATGAGTTCAAGTCCAGCCTGGTCTACAGAGAAAATTATAGGACAGGCCCCAAATCTACACATAAAAACCCTGTCTCAAAAAAAAAATTAGAAACTAGGCAAAGTACTTACTTTTTCTGCATCTAGTTGACATGTTTGTATTTGTAGAAGTCCCTATATACAGGATTAAAGCTTAGCAGAAACATCTAGAAAACAGGTCAATGAAAAATCCATGGTATAAAGAATAGTTTATAATGGTATCAGCTAGAATTGCCAATTCATTGTGTTAACAAAATGTTAATGAACTTTTCATGATTGGTACCATTGATTTTAAATTCCATACTGAAGATATACCCTGTTACTACCTCTACTCAGGTGAAGACCTAGATACTGACTCTTATCCCTCAGGTGTTATTCTTAAGGAGAAATTAATGAGACAATCCAGAAGAGTGGATTTCTACCATTACCTAATTCCACCATGCAAAACAGCTGAGCTACACCTGGTGCCCTACAGCCACAACCACGCCTCTCTGGTCTTAGTAGCTTCCATTTGAAATCCTATCAGTTCATTGCAGATATTAGGTAAATACTTCCCTGGCTGATACCTGGGCTAATAGCTACAGTAGGAAAACACACACAGCAAGTTCATCCATTTGGGCTTCAATTTTCAAAGTTAATGGTTTATTTAACTAGCGGGTTATTTCTTGATTACAAGCCACTTAATAGGCTGAGGTTGTGTTAGGATTACATAAATTGAATTTCACAAAGCCTGCATTTCAAAACAATATGTCAAGTTCAACACCTTCTTTTACAAACCTTTCTAATCAAGGCATAAAAAAATAATCGTTTATTTGTAAATAAAACTGCAATCAGCTTTCAGAGAAGAAGAACAACTTCGCATATCTTCCCTCTGCAAATGTTTACTCAGGGTCCAATGAATGTATACAGAAGCAAGATACAAAACTGATTAAAATAAAGTTCCCTGTTCACAGGGCTGGAATCTAGAAGAAAAGGTCAACAAAGACAAATTGACTGTAATTACTTAGTACCACCATCTTCACAGCAAAACTGCAATGCCTGCTTAGACCTCACATGCATTTTGTGGCCTTTACCCAGCCTTGAGGAAGTACAACAGCCTACCTGGTGTGCTTGTGCTCATTCTCCAACCCTGATTTCCATCCCCCTGAGTGTTGCCATGCTTTAGACCCATGATTAAGATAGATTATTTCTTGAAATTCCAATTTGGTGTCCAGACTACCTTTTTTTTTTTTTTTGAGCATTCCAGTTTCATGATCTGCAACATATGGGTCTTCTTGGCCCCATTCTAAGTTCCAAAACACCCCAACCCAACTGAACGGTATGCCATGAGCCTGTTTTCAAAAGGAAGTCTAATATTGCCAGTGTAAGAAGTGTGGAAATACAGTTGTGAGGGATTCAAAAGAAATCATTGCCAATCCTATGCAGCCATCACCAGTAAGTTTATTCTCTCAAGAATTAGCAAATACTTATTGCATTTCTAGCACATCCTAATCTATGTGTTAAATTCTGAAAATGTAACAATAAAACAAATAAAGACAAGGGCCCTATTCCCTGAATGTATCAGCCTTGCAGAATTCAAATATTAAAGGAGTGATTATATAAGTATTTTGTTACCAGAAAGAAAACATAGCAATAATGAACTATGAAACAAGTGGATTTAATTTACACTGGGGAAGGTATGGATTAGAAAGAACGTTCTATCAAAAGAAATAGAATCTAGGGTGGATATGAAGCTTGAATAGCAATTTAGGCAACTAGAAAAGAATACAAACAAGCAAAGGCAGGAAAAGGGGATGTGGCCAGTTTTAGAGAAATATAAAAATATAGACAGAGGAAGAGATTGTGAATAGCAGAATTGTGCCAGGTGAGGCTGAAAAGGGATACTGACAACTTGGGATCTTTAGTGACAAATACAGTTCCAGTTTTCTGTCAAGAAGGGAAGATTGTTTTAAAATAAGAAAGCTGATTGTACAAAAGTGTGTGTGCGTGTGAGATTCGATGTCATGGGTAATAGCATTTCATTTACTGTCATTGCAATACTTAGTGCAATGGCAAACTATAGCTGCCAATCAGGTAGATTATCACAATATCACAAATATACATATTCTGAAGTTAGACTTTGTGGTAGAAAAATGCCATCTACTAGGGAAGTTTCACAAGTAAATTTGTACTTCAAGAAGTTGACCAGTTCGAGGACAGGGTATGGCTTCAAGCCCAGTTAGAAGTCTGCTTGTTACCTAGGAGAAAGATTGTGAGAGCTGAACCAGGAGTGACAGCAGCATCAGCAAAGGGGAGAAAAACAATTTCGACCCCTGTAGGAATTAGTTTTTACACCCCAATGGCTTACTCTTGAGTTGCCAGAGATAAGATATGAAATGGGAGATACTCATGTTCCATACCCAAATAACTGTGTTGATTCTGTTGCCTTTCATCAGGAGAAGATACAGTGCAAGACAAGTGTTTGGGCATTTACAAAGTGAACATGTTTTATGTAGGCTGTATAAGGCCATGTTTTTAATGTTGTCCATTAGGGGCATTTTTATTTGGGTGATAACAGGCCATTGGCTGTGTTGCATGGGGGCTGAAGAGAAAAGTATTTTCTGGAGAACATTACATCATGAAGAAATTTCCTAGGAAAAAAAGGCTCCTGTGAGTGTGTGTATATGTTTGCATGGGCACAAACATGTGAGTGCGCCTGCGTGCATGCGTGTATGCATGCATGCATGTATGCGTGACTGTGTCTGAATTTATTTGCCATGTGTGTGCTGCTACACACAGGGATCAGAGGAAGCTGTGGTTCCATGTGTGTATTAGCTGCCCTCTACGTGTGCTGAGAACTGAACTTGAGTCCTCTAGAAGAGTAAGTGCTTTTAACCTCAAAACCACTGAGTCATCACTACAGCCAGAAAGCATTGCTTTCCTCAGAATGAGGAGGGGGAGGGTTAGAAGATATAGGAAATACTAGAGGTGAGAAGACTCCTCTTGGTATAGATGTTGTCATCTATGGGTTAAAATGGGGAATCAAGTAAGATGAAAAGGAAGAGAATTTAACCATTGGGGAGGAAACTGGGGGTGTCTTTTGTAGACCTCTTCAGAGCGCAGTGATGGATGTCTAAGTGAAGAAATAAAATCATGCTGAAGCTACCAGTGCACTGGGGGAAAGGAAGCTGTGGGTGAATGTGGGGACACCAGTTTTATAGCTGGAAAACAGCTTCCCAGTCTGTGCCCCTTGTTGGGAATTCTGAATCCAGATTGGGGTGTCAGTTCCTGAACTGAAATCAGAAAATTACCAGAGTAGGCACCAAAGCCATTCAGGACTTCTCAATAGGTGGCACTACCCTTGAAAAATATAAAAGATTAAATGCAAGAGCTGATGGAATGTGTTGGTGAGAAAAAGTGTGGCAGATGGCGGATAAAATCAGGCATCTCCAGAGACAGAACTAGCAGATGAGAGCAAGGGTGAAGCTTGACAAGTGATTGGAAGGTCAGAGAGACATCTCCGAAACTGTGCCTGAGGTCTTGATAGGAAGCACAGATTTTACTAGAGAGGCTACAAGAACAATGGTCCCATCCAGGAGAACAACTGATTTCATTTTAAGAGATGTTGAAAATGTTTCAAAATTTAATTTATGTATAATGGGACAGAGGTTGAAAAGACACCACATGAAATGTTTAGATAGAGGTCAGAATTCAAAAGGAAGTGATTCAAAGGGGAGGAATCATGCAGTATCAGAGGGGGAAGGAAATGCTAGCTTAGCCAGAGCAGAGAAAAAGGAGAAAAAAAGAAAAGAAAGGTCAGGATAAGGGGATAAATAGAAATAGTTCAATTCACGCATTCAGATGGGAATCTGCTTGCCATAAACTGTGTCATTGCTGGGAGCTTATGAACTGTCTAGATGTGTAGCTGGTGGCCTCAGTTCTGGCTTTCCTCTCTCAGCCTGTTCCTCCATGAGCCAGAGAAGCAATTCACACATTTGCAAAGTGTTTGTCCTTGCACAAGAAAAAGCCTGTGTTCATTCACCAATCACAGCACAGCCTTCTGGATGCAATTTTTTAATCTATGTGGACACAGCTTTGCACAACCCAGGCTTGGATTCTCCTCCATACACAAGTGTGTCTCTATATTCAGTCTCACTCAGATATGAGTTTTCAGAGTGGCAAAATTACTATAAAAATTAGAGATGAGATTCATACAGTTTCAAGATCTTGGCCAACAAACACAACTGAAACCACATTATCCCTTCTCTTTGTTTAACCAGAATGAAAAGTATTTTGACATTTCAGTGAACTACTCTCATTTTTCAAAGATTTAAACTGAGTATTCTTTCTTACTATGTCAACACTGGGTAGGTTCCATTTCTCTTTATGATTTTATTAGTTGCCAGAGCACAAAGAAAAGAAAAACCTTTCATTTTCCCCTCAAGCCATCCACTTGGTATCTTTTACGCTTCAGCATGCCACACACAGATGACTCTCTTAGCATGGCTGTCTCACTATGGAATACAGAGGGAGGCTTAGAACCCCACATCCCAAAGGGAGAATCAGAGCAAAGGGCTGCACAATGAGTTCTCTGGATCTTTGAAGAAGATGGTTTTGCTCAACCATCTGTTGCCTGAAAGCCCAATGTAGCCAAAGTATGTTCAACTTGTCAGAACCTTCTAGAATTTGTTTGTGAGGTCCTAAAAGAAACAGCATGTGGGAAGTAAGAGTGGATAAGTGGTGTCTCATTACTGTCATCATTTGCAAGCTTGGACTGCTTAATCCTTCCCTAATGAAGTATGAAATGGGAGCCACCCCAACCCCTGTTATCAGCACAACAGTAACCCTGGGTAGCATCTTACTCAGTACCAGCCAGAGCAGAGACTTAGGTCAGCTGTCAGAGCTGGAATTTAAAGAGATGATAGATGAAAAAGGGAGACCTTCTATGGCTCACTACCTAGATCTATCTTGATCTTTTTGTTTTTGCAGTTACCCCAGAAACAAAATTTTTATCACTTTGTGAAGGGCCTTCAGCCCTATCGAGACTGCCACAATGCCTGGAATTATCACACAATAAAGGCACCACAGTCCCCTAGCTTAAAAGCAAGTAAGTTAACTTTACTACCTTATAAGGATGAACAGAGCTTCAAGTTAGATAGAATTTTATTATTGAAATGGAAGAGATAAGGGCTAGGAGGGCAGACAAGGCTTTGGACATCACTCTGTTGTGCAAGGTGGGTTCATGATATAAGCACCCAAGAGTGAGTCCGAGTCCCCATTTCCTAACTGTGAGGTTTTAGGTTGATTGCTTAACCTCTCTGACCCTTTACTGTCTTGTTTGGTAACCAAAATAAGGCTATATGATCCATGAGAATTTTTAAACATTAAATAATATAAAATAATGCAAAAAAGCACTCAGAAAATTCATATTTTTGTTCATTGCCTCTAGATTTTTGTTTGCCTCTCACTCTCCAGGAAGACAATGAAGGAATGAGACTTAAAGAGTACTTTTGAAGAGAAAGAGAGATAGACACTGAGAGATGGACTACTGAATATATGGAGTCCAAAAAGAACATTCTTGTACAGGAACTACCTATTCCACAGAAGTGCTGAAAATGGAAGGCAAGTATCAAACAGTTTCAGGACTCGGAGTTACCAGAAAAATAAATTAGGATAGGAGTTCTAATTTGGCTGGTCTTTAGCTAGGTTGTGGGGGGCAATAATCTCAGGCCTGGAACACTGTGCCTCATTGCTCATCCACCAACTAGAAATATTATGATAAGAGCACTTAGGCCATAGGTGGGATGACCAAATACTTTTATCCTTCAAACAAGAACACTTTTGAAACTGCAAGTGGGCACTAGTGATAATTATATTGTTACAACAGAAGTGAACAAGGGCTCTCTTAGGCAAAACCAACTGCCCTATTCATGGGGTATTTATAATGTTCTTTGATTAATGCTTGCTAAGCTGCAAACACTCAACAAATACTGTGAATATTATTTCTAGTGATTTTTCCTTCATCAGTCCAATCTCCTCATTGTTATATGGAGAGATTATAGAGACTCAAGAGAATGATATTCCAGATGTACCTTCTATGTGGCCTGATTCGTAGGAAATGTTTAATAAGATTATTCATTATTGAGTCCATGGCTGGGTATGAGATGAAAGAAATAGATGAACTGTATGAGATGAAAGAAATAGATGAACTGTAAAACTTCTAAATTACTCCCTCTTGGTCATTACTGAGTTAATAAGTCACATATTTATTAACTGTTTAGCCTTGTCATTAAAAGAAGCTAACAACCCAAGATGTGGGTGGAGCAAGCCTATAACCTCAGCTACCAATGAGGGTCAGGCAGAATCAAAGGTCCAAATCCTACCTGGACTAATGAGTTAATTCAAGGCCGACTGAGGCAAATTTGTAAGGGACTGTATCAAAATGAGAAGTAAACAAAGGGCTATGATTCAGTCATACTTAATCATTCTATGATTCAATCATTGAAATCTTGCCAAGCATGATCAAGACCCTGCGTTTCATCCCTAGTAACCACAGCATCAAGGGTATTTAGATAGAGTGAACTTTTGAACTTTTAACTTTAAGCCGATGGTGGTATGTATACATAGTGTAAAAAAAGAAAACACTTATTTTGAGATTTAAAAATCTAAAGTCATTGTTTTAAACTCAGATTCACAGTTATTAGCTGCATGGCCTTGAGGGGATCCTATTGAGGACACATTTTAATCTGTATGCTCCTCAGTTTCCTTATCTGTATAAAGAGAGCTTCCATTTTCTCAGGGTTACTCCATGCACAATGTGGTAAGACAGGTATAGGGAAACTACAGAGTGTAGCAATTAGAGAGGCTATACCTAGTAATACCTTTTATTTTGGTTCTACCCTGGCTAACAAAGCACTCCCCAATCTTGTGCTTTGCCTTCTGAGAACAAATCCACATTAAGGAAAATGTTATTTCCTCTACCCACAGCCCCAAAGGATGCTAACACTTTCATTTCCATTCAGCTTGGTCCCTTATGAAGTAACTGTGTTCCTCTCAGTTGGAGCAGCACCCCAGGCTACAGAAACTCTCCCTGCTAGCATGTATTTACTCAAAATGCTTCATTTTCCCCTACATTCTTATTTCATTTGGTCCTAAGACTAGACCATCACCTTTACCATAAATTCATTCCCATTTTTAGGAGGGCCACTTAAATGACTTCTTTTTGGCACAAATATTGGCATATTTAAAATTCACACTTCAATTATGAGTAGGTCTGAGTTAAGTTTGCTCTAGGTTCTGAAAACACCATTTCCCAGTTTACACCATTAATTGGGCCATTTCATTCAAGCTTCCTTGAATACATGTTTTAGACACACACACACACACACACACACACACACACACACACACACACACACACACCCCTCTACTCTGCCTTAGAAGACTCGGCCAGAAAAGCAGCCAGCTGAGTGATAAGAGGTTTGGATAAGAGGCCTATTATTAGTAGAGCTTTTTATTAGGTGAATGATATAAATATATTCCAAACCTTATTCTAGCTCAGTGGTTTTCAAACTTTGGGGACAATGCCCTTTGGCAAACCTTTCTCTCCAAAAATATTTACATTATGATTCATAACAGTAGCAAAATTACAGGTATAAAGTGGCAGCACAATATGAAGTAGTCACCACAACATGGGGAATTGTATCAAAGGGACACAGCATTAAGGAGGTTAAGAACAATGGCACTGTTCAAGTCCCTATTCTACACCATTCTCTTCTCCTACATTGTCTTCTCAATTTTTGTTCATAATGGATCAGTGACACACCAACAAGAAAAAGACCTGTGGTGAGATCCTGACTACTCATGCAGTACTGTGATGCTCTGATAGCTTCCCCAATGGAGCTAGGTCTTCGGGTCATACGTTTTAGTAGCTTATCAGGATGAAAGGAGGTAAATAGTTGTACATGTTTTACTCAGTTCACAATTTCTCTTGAAAAATGTCAATACTCTTACATTGGGGTATTGGAGTTTAAGGCTCTACTTTCAGAGCTTGTGAACCAAGATACTCTGAAACAGAAACACAAATGCTTTGAAATGCCAAGTCTGGGTGTTAATTTTCCTGATCAGCCCACTGATTGGCAGTACAACAGGAAAAGAGTGAGCATTTCAGCACCACAGACAAGAGTAGAGACTCTGGTGCTCCAAACCCAGCCCAGTATGGCAGATTTCTGATAAGGTGTCACCCTAAAAGAAGAGGGGCAGGGTAGGGTCACATGGAGATTCAGGAAATTATGGGATGTGCTTAGTCACTAATTAATGTCACTGTGGGTACAGAGCCAAGTGTCACAGAACATTGCATTGTTTGTTGAAACTGGAACAAATAATTCCAAATAATTCTTACCAGGTCTCTTCATATCAGTGACGATAGTAGTTGAAAGATCTGCATACATTGCCTGGTCACCAACACCTAGCAAGGAAAAAAAATTCTTTATTTATGCAAATGAACACCAACTATCCTTATTCCTAAAGTGAATAGTAAGTGTGCCCTTTGAGGTAAAAGTAGCTGATTTACCAAGATTTCAGTAATTTACAGCCAAAAGACAGTATATTTTTTTCTCAACTGCAATGTAGTCTATAGTGAGCAGCAACCATAGGATTGGTCCTATGTGATTCAAACCCATATAAAATGTTGCATGTAAGTTTCAATATCAGTATCTTTATCACAGGGGGCTGGGTGGACCCACAAAGCTTACTAGCTAGGCAGCCAAGCCAATTGATGAGCATGGTTGAGTGAGAGATAATCTTAAACGATACAGACCCTAGGAACTCCAGGTAAGACACTGCCCACCACCCATGAAACTCCTTTAGCGCTGCCTAACAATCCCAGACTGCATACACTGTCTCACCCCTTCAATCCCAAACCCCAACCCTGGGTTCCATATCCTGGTCTACAACTTCAAAAAAAGACTTCAGCTTTACCAGAGGCTAGGCCAGATCTAGGGAACCCAGATAAGATGCCATTCAATGCCTACTAATAATCTGTAAAGCCCACTCAGCAACCCCAGACTGTACCACCACCCCTGGACTCTATACTAGGGCCCACAGCCCTGGTAACCTTTTGGGAGACTAGATTGGTCCAAGGAACCCCAGGTTCATTGGTTCCTGCCCACCACACACAAAACCCCTTTAAAGCTTGCCTAACAAACTCAGACTGCAGAACACAACCCCCAGCATCATATCCTTGCCCAAAACTTCAGAAGCAGCTTTCTGCTTCACACAGGCCAGATCTAGGGACCTCAATGCCAACAGCTGTATTGGAGGCCAGGCTAGTCCTAGGGACCCAAGAGGCCAGACCAGATCTAAAGACCTTGAGCTACATATTCTGGTTTACAAATATGGGAGAAGAATTTAGCTTTACTAGAGGCCAGGCTGGATCTAGGAACTCTAGGCCCAAAAAAAACTACAAAGGGGCCACAATACTGGGCCTAAAGATTTGCAAGTCACCTGAACCCCAGGGCCATTTAAGCTAGAAGACCAGAGAAGAAAGAGAAACCAAGGCACAAAACACCCATCTTACAGATACAAATGCAGGAATCAACACCTAGAGCTATAAATACCCCAAATGCAGATGCCTAAATGCTAGTGTAAGAACACAATCAATAAAAGAAAAGGCAATATGGTATCACCAAAGCCCAGCTATCTTACAATAGCAAGACCTAAACAATCCAACAAGCTGAAGCATAAGAAAACAACCTTAAAATCATGAAGATGATAGAGGTCCTTAAAGAGGATATGAACAAATTTCTTAAAGAAATTGAGGAATACACAAACAAAAACTTGGAAGAAATCAATCAGTCACTAAAAGAAAGTCAAGAAAAAACAAACAGATAAAGGAAACAGTTCAGGACCTGAAAATGGAAATAGAGGCAATCAAGAAAACACAAATAGAGGGAATTCTGAAAATGGAATCTAAGTAAGTGAATACGAACTACAAATGCAAGCATCACTACCAGAATACAAGAGATAGAAGAGAGAATGTCATGCATTGAAGACAAAATAGAGGAAATGGATTTCATAATTCAAAGAAAATGTTAAATTTTTAAAAATTCCTAACACAAAATATCCAGGAAATCTGGGACACTATGAAAAGAATAATAGGAATAGAAGGAGAAGAAATCTAGCTCAAAAACCCAGAGAATATATTTAACAAAATCATAGAAGAAAATTTCCCCAACCTAAATAAGAACATGCCTATAAAGGTAAAATAACACCAAATAGATTGGATCAGAAAAGAAAATACCTACATCACATGATAATCAAAACACTAAACATATAGAACAGAGAAAGAATTTTAAAAGTGGCAAGGAGAAAAGGTCAAGTAACATATTAAAGCATACCTACTCTAATCACACCTGACTTCTCAATGGAGACCCTACAATCCAGAAGGGCCTAGACTGATGTTTTACAAACTCTAAGAGACCACAGATGTCAGCCCATACTACTATATGCAGCATAAATCACCATAAATGGAGAAAACAAAATATTTAAGGATAAAGTCACATTTAAACAATATGTATCCATTAACCCAGTACTAAGGACGTAATAAAAGGAAACCTCCAACCCCAGGAAGTTAACTACACCCACAAAAATACAGACAATAGATAATCTCACATCAGCAAAACACAGAGAAGAGTAACACACAAACAAACACAGACACACATACCACCAACAATAAAATAACAACCATATGTCATTAATTACTCTCAATATCAATAGTCTCAATTCAATAATAAAAGGACACAGGCTACCAGATTGGATATGAAGACAGGATCCATCATTCTGCTGCATACAAGAAACACACCTCAACATCAAAGATAGATATCACCTCCGAGTGAAGGGTAGGAAAAAGATTTACCAATCAAATGGACCTAAGGAAAGAAGCTGGTCTAGCTATCCTAATATCTAACAAAATAGACTTCTAACAAAAATTAATCAAAAGAAATGGAGAACATTTCATATTCATCAAAGGAAAAATACACCAAGATGGCACCAATATTTATAAAAGAAGCATTACTAAAGCTTAAATCACTCACAGAACCCCATAGGTCATCCAGGCAGAAACTATACAGAAATAACAGAACTAACAGACATTCTGGCTCAAATGGACCTAACAGATATCTATAGAACATTTCACCCAAACACCAAAGAACGTACTTTCTTCTCAGCCCTGTACAGATACTTTTCCAAAACTGACCATACAAAGGAGATCATCAATAGGACAAAACAGCAGCCCACAGAATGAGAAAATCTTCACCAATCCCATTTCTGACACAAAATATATAAATAACTTAAGAAACTAATTATCAACAAATCAAATAATCCAAACAAAAAAAAATAGGGTACAGATCCAAACACAGAATTATCAACAGAAGAATCTCAAATGGCCAAGAAACACTTAAGGAGATGTTCACCACCCTTAGCCATAAAAGAAATGCAAATCAAAACAATTCTGAGATTCCATCTTACGCCTGTCAGATGGCAAAGATCAAAAAACACAAGACAGCTCATGCTGGAGAGAATGTTGAGGAATGAGAGTATTCCTCTATTGCTGATGGAGTGCAAACTTGTACAGCCACTTTGGAAGTCAGTAAGGCAGTTTCTCAGAAAACAAGGAATCAACCTACCACAAGACCCAGCTATATCACTCTTGGGCATATACCCAAAGGATGCTCAATCATACCATAAGGACACTTGCTCAATTACATTCATAGCAGCATTATTCATGATAGCCAGAACCTGAAAACAATCTAGATGCCCCTTAACCAAGGAATGGATAAATAAAATGTGGTAAATTTATACAATAGACTATTACTCTACTATTAAAAACAAGGACACCAGGAAATTTGAAGGCAAGTGGAACTAGAAAGAAATCATACAGAGTGAAGTAACCCAGACCAAGGAAGACAAACTTGGTATGTACTCCCTCAAAAAATGGATAGAAGCTATAAAATAGAGGATAACTATGCTACAGTTCACAGACCCAGAGAAACTAGGTAATAAGGAAGGTTCACAGTGGAGGAGGGGCACCCAAATCTTCCTGGGAAGGGGAAATAGATGATATATCATGAGAGGACTGAGGACAGATGGGTATGGAAACATGAGCAATCAGATTGGCGTTGCTGAGGGTGGACAGGGAAAAAGAGTACTGAAAGAGACTGCTGGGGAGGGAGGCATCTGCGGGTCAGGTAGAAACCTGGTGCAAGGGAATCCTAGCAATAGCAGGTATGTAGCCTGAAATGGCCATCTCCTGTGACCAAACTATTGCCTAGCCAAATTATCAGAGAGGCTTCATCCACCAACTGATGGAATCAGGCACAGACCTACAGCCAAACATTAGGCAGAGTTTGGGGAATTATGCAGTAGAGAGAGAGAAAGGATGGTAGGAGTCAGAGAAGTCAAGGACAACATAAGAAAACTCAGAAACTAACTAACCCATAGAAACTCACGGAGACAGAATTGACAACCCGGCAGCCTGCATGAGACTGATTAGGTACTCTGCATACATGTTACAGTGTATAGCTTGGTTCACTTTTGGGCCCTCCTAATGGTAGGAACAGGAGCTGTCCCTGACTCTTTTCCTGGCTCTTGGGACCCTACTCCTCTTGCTGAGTTGCCTTCCCCAGCTTTAATACATGGGAGGTGCTTAGACTTACATGACTTGATATGCCATGTTTTGTTGATACTCATGGGAGACCTGCCCTTTCCCAACCAGAAATGGAGAGGAGAGGATTGGACATGGGAACAAAGTGGGAATGGGCGGGGCGGGCAGGAGGAGGGACTGGGAGAAGTGGAGGGAGGGGAAACTGTGGTGAGGATGTTAAATAAATAAATAAGAGGAACATTGGAAAGTGATGAAAGAAACACTCAATGTTATCCATCACTCAAGCCTTTACAAGTGCACATATACAATAAACACATTCAAATGCAGCTCATGAAAATATATAAAGTCTTTAAATTATACCACTGAAACTAAAAAATATGGAGATATAGGATTTCTAAGTAGGAAGAACTGTATAAAATTTAATATGTGGAATATATAATCAAGTAAAATAGAATTATTGATAAATGTATATAAATTATGAAACATTAAAAATAAAATTATACAACAAAACTATCAGCAAATAATTTTTCCTACAATTTTTCATCTGTGTCTTTATTACTAATAAAAATAATCAATAGTTTTTATGTAAAATATAAATATTATAGGAAAGCCTGAACAAAAGTTAGAATGTCTTGAAATATGAACATCTTAGGATGACTGGTTTTAAGTTTCATGTATCCTATTTTTGCCCTTTGCATACAGACCCCTGACATACAGACACATAAATATATACATATGTATTACAAAAATGCTCTTGCTGTTAGTAAAACTATTGCACTTAAGACTGTCAAAGATAATTCTAATGGCATATGAGAAATACAGATTTGGTACTAATAATTTAAGAACAAAGTGTAATAGATGAATACATAGCAAAAGGAAATAAGGACCTGTGAAATGTTTCCTGTGTAAAGGCATTTGTCACGCGAGCCTGGCAATTTGAGTTAATCCCCAGAACACATAGTTGAAGGTGAAGGAAAGATTGACTCCACCAAGTTGTCATGAGTTCCAGGCATGCACTATAGCAATCGTGCCCCTACCCACACACATGTGAAGCATACATAGACATTATGAACACACAAGAATAAACAAATGAATAGATAAAATTTTATGAAAGGAAATAAAATGTTCTAACTTCTAAGGCAATATAAAGAAGCAAGTTATATATTTTCTTTATCCTAACAACTTTTCATCTGGGAGAAAGAAGACCAAAGTCATGGATGTCTTTGGTTTATAAATCACTATTTGAACTGTTTTTATTTGAATGTCATAACTAACCAGTGGCTAAGAAAAAAATCCCAGCTTGTAAAACTGTAGATCAGCATTTTTCTCAAAATAGAAAATATTAGTTTCATCATATATAGTTCACAGTGAGGGTCATTTGATTTTCTATAACATTTTTCTCTACATGCATGGATATACACACAAGGCAACAACACATAGGCACATACACATATGTACTGGCTCACAACATAAACATAACAGGAAATAAAACCACAACTTAACTGAAGGTGATAAAGTAAGAACAAAGACCAATTCTCCTTCACAACTTGCCATGTTTCTGTTCAGTGTGTAAATTCACATTGCTCAGAGCTCATCTTAGGCTATCTATTTTTCATACTCTCTGCCTTCCTCCTAGACAATGTCAGAGTTTTGATGCTGATATGGTTTGATTGTGGTTTATCCAACAGAAGTCCTTGTTCTTGAAGCTTGGTCCCCATTGTGGCAGTGTTGATGGATCCTACAAGATGTGGAGATTAATAAGAGGGAACTAGGTCACTGAGGGTATGATCTTGGGAGAAAACCAACATAGTTATTGCAAGAAAATATTTACTTTCTAGGTGAGCGGCTTGTCCTAAAGAGTAAGGCTGACCTTTGGTCCTCTCTCACATTCCTTTGCTTGACATGTAATCTTCTCATGCTCGTTCGCAGCATGAAGTCTTCTGCCTTGTCTGAGTGTGGCTAGAGAAACCCTCACCAAAAGCAGAACCCATGGTACTCCAATCTCATACTTTTACACTGTGAAACATGAATCTTTCTTTTATAGTATTTAGCCTCAGAATTTTTTCATAGTAACACAAAACATATAATACAAATATCACGCAGGCACATGTTATGATGATGCTCAGAATTTTCTCCCCAGACTGTGGATCTGCAAATTCATAGCTGCCTCCCAGATGTCCCACCTGTTCTTTGACAAAAAAATAAATAAATAAACCCAATCCATAATGCTTAGACACTCGGTGTTCTATATTCCCAGCAAACTTTACCCAAAATGAAACCCAGAGATTATGTTGCATCTATTACTTCTGCCCCAATCCTGTCTGAAGCTGGAATGCCTAAAAGTGGAGCCTGAGATGAGAGCTCTGCAAAATACTCTTGGGAGTAAGAGTGGAAAGGAAGGGAGTCAGCAAGGCTGCAGCCTGAGCTGGAGAACAGCTTCTCTCTGGTCCCCCCCAGGGAACTTGGACTATAGTCAGCACCATTGTGCCAACCCCTCCTGGAAGCCAGGAGGCTATCCTTTGTACTTCCATGCCAGTCAGACTCCAGTGGGGAAGGTGGTATGATATGAGAGAGGAGGTTACTATGAGGACTTAGTGACTAATACTCCCATCATTAGGAAGTGGATGCACCTGCCAACTCAGGGGAATCTGGGCAAAGAACCAAGAGCCGGCACAATGCTGTCTAATTAATCTTCAGAGGCTGATGATTAGCCTGCTAAACATGAGTTTAATGTGTCCACTATTTTCCATCTCCACTAGCCTTTGCCTGGCCCAGATGCTCACCAGCTCTCACCATCTCTCTTTTTTTTTTTTTTTTAAATAAAATCCCTGCTCTGTTTTCAGTTCAACCTGTAAATGTTCCATGGGCAATTTCTAGACTTGCATTTAGCCAACATCTTTCAACATTTCCTGAGCCCTGCTGTATATGCTACTTCCTGCTCCCTCATTCTACCAAGAACTTTCACCAAACTCTCTGCCTTGGCTTAGCCCTTCTGCTGGAATGACTTTTTTCCACTTTGGATTGTGATGCATCTTTCAAGTCCAAGTTGCAATGTCCTCTCCAAAGTTTTTCTTTTTTCTGAGTAAATTCTCTTTCCAAAAAAATTCATTTATCTATTCATAGTTAAGTGTTTATTGTACTTTATACCCATTAATTATACAGAATAAAGAGTTTCATTATGACACTGTGATCTCATTAGCACTTTTTGTGTTCACCAATTATAGAAGTTAGACTCAGTCATCAATAACTATAGCACAAGGCACAAATTTCTTTCTTTCTTTTTTTTGGGGGGGTATTGGTACAACATCTCCTTACATCAAGGGTTGTGTCTCATTAATTTCTTAATTTCTGATTCTGTGTCTGGCCCAGATAGGTGCTCTACAAATGACTGAACATACCTCTACTATTTAGAATAATAATTACATTTTAAAGCTGAATTTGAAGTGCCTGTGAATGAAGAACCTGAATGATATAAAGACATTTAGGGACTAACACATCATTTTTCCCTCACTGTTTCCCAATGCTATCCATAAAACTGCAAGCCTGGCTTAGTCTATTCTCTTTATTCCATCTCTGGTTAAACTATCTCTTTCTGACATTTTAGAAAATACCATATTGATTCTACTTTATTTTCATGAAACAACGCATTGAAGCAACTTCCAATTATTTCATTTGTGATTGTGTAAAAGCCAGGGCTTTTGCTTGTAAATCTGCACAATGCACTGCACACAGTGATGAACACCAGATGATAGCTGAAGAAATTCTTTCTGAATCAGTGATGTCATGAAACGTTGGGCATGGAGGCTCTAGCACCTGGAAGAACCATTTAAACCAGAAGACAATTTGCACAGAAGGTATGTCTTTGGCATCAATTACACCCCCTGCCAGATGACATGACTATATCTGATCCAGTTGACTACAGGCTCCCTATGCTATCTGATCTAGGAGAGAAGATGGAACTGGCTTCCTTGTTGAGTGACACAGCCGCCAACCCCCAGAAGTGCTGCTGTGACCACATGGCCCTTATTCAGAGTGAAGACACAGGCAGCTCTTCTCCAGTTTGAAGGGAGGGGTGGGATAATCCAGGAAACTTGGAAACAGCACTGCACCCAGGGATGTGAATTGATTTCTTCTCTTTCTCATCTGAGTCTGAATGCTGCAGGGCCAGCATGCAGCCCAGGATCAATAAGACACGAGTCCTCTATTACAGACAACATAAAACACATTTTTGAGGCAGGGTGGGAGACTGAAAGTCTGGTACTCACAGGATGGGAAGATTGATGGATTCTGTAGTGAGAGAGCTGGTCCTGGTTTGGAAGGCCCATATCTGCCCTCTGTACCATGAGTTCTTACTGCCTACTGTCCAAGGGCAAAACCTTAACCGGACAAGTTAATAAAGAAGGGTTATTGGTCCAGCTTTTCTTTCTTCAGTACCTACATTGCTTCTGAGATCCCTGCTTCTACAACTGTCTAACAGGAATAGTAATATTGACTTCTAGAAAGCACAAGGAGTGATCCATATTGTTAAATCTAGGTCCCATTGGATGTCTGGCAATGCTTGGATATGCTAGTATGGGATCCTCTGCCTATTTAAGCTATAGACTCTGGGATTTCAAAGACCTCTCAGCATGTAATAGTGGATACTGGTTTAGTGTCCTGTTGTAACTTCAAGCATTGTGGGTTTTTTTTTACCTCCCTGGCTGTAATCTAGAGGATGAACCCTCAGTTGCGGGTATGGACACGTAGAGGACCTCAGTTCCATGATTATATAGGAAAGGTCCACTTGGTATTACAACCCTGAGTGCTGTGCTCAAGAAACACTTGTTGGTTGAATGCATGAAAGTTGATGCTCTCTCTCTCTCCCTCTCTCTCTCTCTCTCTCTCTCTCTCTCTCTCTCTCTCTCTCTCTCTCTCTGTGTGTGTGTGTGTGTGTGTGTGTGTGTGTGTGTGTTGTCTATAAGGGTGAAGTTTTGATTTCCAGATAAGTCCATTATTAGGCTGGTTAAGGCAGCTCTATTATTGAAGTATTTACTGTCTAAGCCTGAGGACCTGAGTTTGAGCCAAGAACCCATGTAACAAAAGTGAGGCATGGTGACGTGCTGATAATGTCCTTCTAGGGATATGGAAACAGATGGATCCCTGGGTCTCACTGGCCACAAAACCTAGCATATTTGTTGAGCTCCAAGCCAACAAGGGACCCTGTCTTACAACAACAAACAAAAACAAACCAAAACAAAAAACCAAGGTAGACAACATATTCAAGCATTGCCAGACTGGGGAATGATATTCAAAGCCATGATCTCACTATCACATGTTCATGTATGCACAACACACATACACACAAAGTAATCTATCACCAATATGAAAATACAAAGCCATTATATAAAGAATAGGATGTTTAGCACCATGCAACATGAAACCACCGGATTTACAGGAGCTCCATCTAACTATATCCCCTATCAGCTACAATCTCCAGTCTCTACCTGTTCTGTTTCTACATCACAGAAAAGTACAGTACTCCTAGATATCACAAATACTTCTAGAATAAAGCTTTCACTTTATAGATGGGACAGAATAAAACCAAAGTTTAAAAAAAAAGTGACTACATATCACATCATTCATTGTTAAAAGTCAGGACTTATTTCTATCTCTACAATTCCAAGCCAATGATTTTTCAGCACACACTATAAAAATCTGTTCACCGTAAGCCTGCAGAACAGTTCTCACCACAGTGAGAAACACAGAAATTTGTTTGTTTTCCCAATTGAATGTAGTTATTGTGGTAACCCAGACAAACCTGGCCCTGCCTCTCACCCACCTATGCATGGCAGGTGTATGTACTCTGGCTCTTTAAAAAAGAAAAAAGGCTATACCCACTACCCCTCCCCACTTCTACCCCATTTCTGTGGAGGGCCAATAAGACCTTTCCTGTCTACCACCCCTTTTTTCTGTCATGTCTCTGTGTCTCTTTACCTTATTTTCTTACCTCTCCTTCAACAAAACTTATGGACAGTGATGGATCATAACTTTAATCCCAGCACTTTGGAGGCAGAGGCAAGTGGATCTCTGTGTTTGAGGCCAGTCTACAAAGCTACACAGAGAAACCCTTTCTTGAACCACCCCTCCCAAAAATAAACTCCCAATATGAGTTAAGTCTACAGGTCTCTGCTTCCCCAGATGCCCACCTTCTATCACTAGCTGTTGGACTGAGATCCTCAGGGTCCCAGGACAGGACCAGAGATACACCACAAGCAGTTCCAACCTCCACTACCTTTATATCCACTATAAAGCTTTGGGGAAAAATAATCCAAGAATAGAAAGAAAACATAGAGAGACCATCCATTACATAAGCATCTAAACCCAAGCATCTAAACCCCACACCTTGGTTGTAACATGCATATTTTATATAGCCCTATACATATGTGGTAAGTAACTGTACACCCGGGCCACTGTAGATTAAATGACACCACCACTTGTTGGGTTTTTGTTGTTCTTGCTGCTGTTTTTTGTTTGTTGGTTGGTTGGTTTGTTGGTAGCTTTTTTGTTTTGTTTTGTTTTGTTTTGTTTTTAGAGACAGGATTTCTCTGTATTGTTTTGGAACCTGTCCTGGAACTAGCTCTGTAGACCAGGCCGGACTCACAGAGTTCCACCTGCCTCTGCCTCCCCAGTGCTGGGATTAAGGGCATGCACCACCAACACCCCGCTTTTTTTTATTTATATTTTGTTTCTTTTTTTTTTTTTTTTACATTTTTATGTTGCAGTCATCTCCAGCATCATTTGGCTCCCTACATAACTTGTTCCTTGTTCAGTGGGTTTACAAGTATATACAAACAAGCTTCACTTATTGGAAATTAAGGTAGTTTTCAGTTATTTTAATGTATATAACAGCATAACAAATACCTTTATGTGAATTGGTGTTGCATACACTGTTCCTCTGCATAGATGCTAAGAAAAAGAATCAAAAAGTTCCAACGAATGCTTTAAGACTCTTGATAGTCAGGTAAATTGCTTTCACAGAAGCCTCATGTCAATTTCCAATACCATCCTACAATGTACTGGAGTGATGCAGTCTATCTTTTAAAAAAATAATTACTTATATTCAATATAGCATGAAGAGCTATGTGGCTGTAATGAAAACATGCCCAAGATTTTTTTTGAGTGGAGGGGGTGGAAGGTGTCCAGAGCCAGGAAACAATTGCTGATGACATGTCTCTGGGACCACAAAGTGAAATGGATAAGCAACAGTGTAGAGAAATATTTCACAAGCACAAATGGAAAGGCTCTTCATACATCGCTTTCTCTATAGCTGGAAATTTATGAAGTTATTGAACTTTTCTAAAGATTTTTCTTTGTCTCTTCAGTCACAAAACAAATGGATTGAAGAGGCACTTAGGTAAAATATCAGTGGAGATGAAACAGTAATTCCTCAGGCAGCTTGTGATTTGTGAGAGGTGGGGGATGGGAAGACAGCCTATCCACCCCTGTGTGATGGATACTGAGGGACACCTTCTCCAAGCCCTTGTGACCCTTCTTCTGCCCTGCTTCAAGTTTCCATTAGGAAAGCTCTGGTGGAGACATCAGCAAGCAAATTCCTCTTCTCCACTCCCCTCTACATCTGTGCTGCTCATCACCTTCCCTAGAGCTCTCAACTCTCCCTGACCTCTCTGAACTTCACTTGCAAAGCTCTCCTGCGGATTCATTAGCGGCACAGAGCTCTAGGAAATGAGGCCCTAGAGAAGGAAGCCTATCCACCTACCATGGTGTGTGGGCAGAAAAACTGCCTTTTGTTGGGGCTCACCCTGCATTTACTTGCGGTGGAAGCCAAGAGCAGAGCACAAGGTGTGGGTGGGAAGTAAAGCTAGGGGTTGTGCCTGTTTCTTTGCACTTGGGTAGAGAATGAAGACTATAGATTTTAACTATAAACATCAGTAAGGTGCCCTCTCCTCTTGTGAATATTCTATGTAAATAAAATACCACAATGCAGCCTAAGCACACCTTGCGTGTTTCTTTTTCTTTTTCTTTTTTTTTTTTTTTCACTTTCAGGTTAGTTTGGTTTGGTTTGGGGGGATTGCTTGTTTGTTTCCTTCATTTTTAATAAGTATAAATCATAAAAAATTGTATCTTTGTTATATTAGAGTTTTAGCCAAAAGTTTATGGTAGACACTCATATTTCCAAAGACTAACAAGGGAAGGGACTGAAGAATAAGGTTTTTCAGTGGGGACACGTACGTCAACTGAGCTGTCACTTTATGTCCGGGCTAAGGATCTATACAGTGGAAACACATGGAGTTCCGAGCTCTTCAGAAAGCACGAAGCGAGTGCAAAACTAACCTCAGCACTCATCCTTTGTTCATATAGAGTTCCTTCATGTCTATCATGTGCGACAGGAGAACACACCAACTCTCAGAAGAGCCAGACACAAGGTCTTCTCCAGCTACCATGTGGTGTCCGTCTCATTCCAAGATGCTCAAAATTACCCTGTACCAGGTTCAGACACTCATGTGAGCCCCAGCTACCTGTTTCTACTCTCCCCCGGCACCAGAGGGCGCACTGACGATGCCCAAGGTGTTGATACCCAATGAGGTGGGAGCTATGCATGACTATCTCACTTTTTTTAAGAAATCATTTCACTGCATTTCTAAGAAGTTCTCTCACCTCAATCCACACTCTCAGGGAATTTGCAGAGTAGCCCTAGTCTGTCACCAAATTGAAGGTCTCTAAATAGCAGGAGCCTCTCTTGTGTTCCTGTGGAACCTACTCTTAAGGTTGACTGGGGCTCTGATGTGTCTAACTTCTACATGCTTTGTTATTCTTTGCTAGTATCAGAGCTGTATTCAAAAGGAAAAGGAAATATTCCAGATCTTTGAAAACATTAAAGGAAACATAAAATCAAAGGGCTCACATATGAGTTAGTGCTCAGGGCCAAGTGCTCCACTGATCCATCTAACTGAAGGAGGTCAGGAACTGAAGAGAGGGAGCTCTGGGGAGATCCTCCCTAGATCACAAACCTGAAGCATGCCATAAATTGGAAGAAGAGAGACTAAGGGAGGTAAGGACAGCTTACCTGTGGAGGGAGGATATGTATATCAAAGCATTTGCTGTACCTCTGTCCGTTCATAGTCAAGTACATGAAGGGTACTTTATCAGGTCAACTGGGGTTCAGAGAGACATCAGACAAGATCTCAAGGTGTCACTGAGATCTGGAGCCACTGATTCCAAGACTCATCTTCTTCCCTAAGTGCCTGGTACTCTGGCATGAGCCGTATAAATTATACTTGCCTGAAGGACTATAGGCAGTGGCAGGACTCTCTGGGCTTAAAGCTTTAGGGGAAAGCAACACAGTCATTGTTCTTCCTAACACCCATGCTAGTAGCTAACACAGCCTCCAAGTCTAGATAGTCTCACTCTAGGGGGAGGTTTTAGAAACCTCATGACTGTGGTGTAGCCCAATCATTCATCAATAATTATAAAGATTAAGAAATTGCACCAGGAGCTTAGTCTCAGTAATGGTTAGCCCTGCATTTTCTCTTATTTTTGAGGTGCTACTGCCATGCTTCCCAGGATAGAACACTATTCTAGTTCCCTGCTTTTCCCAAATACCACACTGAGTTCCTCTATAAATGTTATGCCCATCCCAATACGGTGGCTCTGTTTCTTCCCAAAAGCTAATTTTCAAGCCTGGTTCAAACTGTCATAGTATTTCATCACCTGTAAGATCTCCATACAAGGGTCGCAGACTCTTACTCAGGGTCACAGCCAAGCTCCCATCTCTCATTCATCGCTGGGTTTGGACATATTGTCTAAGCATATTAAAATGTAGCATGAATGCCTCCATTAAACTTCTCTCATTGGCTCACATCTCATTGCTCTTAGGTCCTATAACCTGCCCTTCTAACTATGGACAAAAGATGAAAGGTTGAACACCAACATGTGGACACATTCAAGTGGTTCAGTCTGTGCATGGTGAAATCACCAGTAGGTCAGAGCACTGAACTTGTGTCTGACATGAGTAATGGTCACCCCCAAGCTCATAATCAGCATTTCAGTAGCAATCTCCTCCTGTGATTCTGAGAAAGAAACGCCACATTAACCAATAAAGGGCGGCAATTTGTATACTAGTGCCTCAGTATAAACTCTGAGGTCCTAGGACAAGGATGAGTGTTTCTTCATGTATCTGCCCAACCTCCTCTCTCTCTCTCTCTCTCTCTCTCTCTCTCTCTCTCTCTCTCTCTCTCTCTCTCTCTCAAATTAATAATGGGATTAATACATTCTGAGAAATGTGTTGTTAGACGTTTTTAAACATCAGGCTGCTAAACATCAGAATGCACTCAGACACCCAAACTAAGACAGCTACAATGTCAGTCACCACATGTCCATCATATACACAGTCTGAAACATTGTATGGAGCTGGTGCTATAACCCTAGTTCTGCTTCCCCAGACTTAACCAACTATGGGCTAAATGTACTTGGAAGAAACCTGCACCTATGATAAACATGTAGACTTCCTTTTGGTAATTACTCCATAAACAATGCAACAATTGTTTTTGTTATAATATTTACCTTGTAATAGGATTTATAAATACTTTCAAGATGATTTAAAGGCTATGGGAAGATGTGTGTAGACTGTATGACAAGGATAGGCAATTCCACCAAGGATGTAGAATGTTTGAATACTTTGGTATTCACAAGGGCTCTTGATGCCTTCTTCATGTACACTAAGGACATTCTCTCCATACCCCTCACATGTATACAAGTATGTGCATGCATACATGTGTCAGGGGTCATGAGAGTTATAGAAGATGGAAATCAGATGTGAAACCACCAGAGGCATGGTTATCTGATGGAGGATCAATCCTGTCCAGACAAGGTCTACAGGACCATCGACTCTGAAAACTGTTGCTCACTTTTGCTGAAGTAGCTTGATGCCTTCCCAATACCTTCATTTTAGTACATAAACTCATGTGATGTGAATATGTATTCTCATATTGGGCACAATTTACCATGTACTAGTATATTGGGTCACTTCCCCCCAACGCTGTGGTACCTCCAGTGAGAAACTAAGTCACACCATTGATAACTTTGGTCCTTACAGTCTAATATCCTCTTCGTTCCCTGAGATAGACTTAGAAGCCAGCTCCCTGTAATTACCTTCTATTTGACATTTGGTCAGGAGAGGAGTCCATCATATGGATCACATTCTGGGCTTGTTTGATTCTTTGTCTTTCCTGAAAAGGAGATTGGGTGACCTAAATCTGCTCCCAAAGTGCTAACCTCAGCTAACCTCTGCTCTATAATACTAAGAATAATAGAAATAAGAACAATGGAACAATAGAAAAGCTATTAATTCCCAATACCTACCCTCACTTCAGTTTATCAATACAGTATTTTAACCTAGGAATGTAGTATCATGTGCCACCTCCCTTTCTCCCTTCTTAGAATTTAAAGCCTCCTAAATCAGTCACTTTTCCTCTTAGTGCTGTCTGGGCATCCTTCTAGCTATGCTTCTCTGGGGCCACAAGATGCTGACAGTGTCACTCAGGACAAGCTCTTATCTGCCTTTAACCCTGATCAATTTAAGCTCAGAGAATTGCCTTTGTTTGTGTAAGTGTATGCAAGTTGGAAACCTTATAGCATGGGAGAAGAATAAAAAACATGACTTGAACAACATACATGTTAACTCATTCTGTACTTCTTAGATTAGAAATTTTCTGAGTCATTTCGCTGAAGCAATGAACCCTGAACTTTGTCAGGAAGTCAGTAGAGCTGGACTCTGCAGCCCCTGATATACATGCATGCATGTGTACATGTTTCAGAAGGGTATGGGAAGTCAGAGGGGTCAAAATGGTAGAAATAAGAACCAGGATTCTGTAAATATTCTATCTTGGCTCTGAATTCCCAGAGGGCCAGACAGAGGGGCCAAAGCCAGCCCTCTTTATCTCTGAGGGTAGTGCTATCAAAACAAACCTTTTCATTTAACTTTGCTTCTCTAAACCATGTCTTGAGTATAACATGTTAAGCCCATCCTGGCCCTAGAGTAGGTACCATATATATATATGCATATATATTTTTAATTGAAAAAGATTCCTGAGTCTTAAGAAATATCAAAAGGGCAAAGGAATCCAAACTAGGCTCCCTACAGCCACAGTAGGCCCTGATAGAGATCTCATTAATACGCTTTCTGCTAATCCTCAGGAATTAGCAAATACAACTCTCTCCTGCTATGAAATCCCCCCCATTCCTTCTCCAGGGCTCAATAGAAAACTCAGACGAATGAAAGAAGCCGGGTTAAATGTAGCTTTGAATCCAAGCATTGGGTAGCATCTCTAATAAGCCCTCTCAGGCTTAATGGGGCTTTCTGAAGATTCCCCATTCCAAACTCCCCTATATGCCTTGCCATTAACTTCTTATAATGCCCTCTAGTAGATAATCAGGGTATCACATTCAAAGTCAGTTGAGTTTGAGCAGCTTTTCCAGTGCCCTCTGTACACTTAAATGGTTTCTATCTGCTATGCTTGTGCTGCTCTGAGAACTCCCTGGTCCAGAACTGGCTGGCAAAGACTCAAAGGTAAAGAGATTCCTAGTAGAAAGACTCTTTGAAAGAAAATTCAAACACAATTTCTAGGAGCACTCAGCCACCCATCAACTACACATGACCACCTCCTCCTGTCTTCTTTTGTATTATCACAGGCCCAGGGCTCCTGAGGAGACAGTCAGGGTATTGTATCAGAGGCCAATACCAGTGTCTTCATGACAAATCTCTGGCATTCCATGCTTCCCTTCCTGGCTCAGCCTCTCTGTTCCCCAGGTCAAGTCAGCCCTGAGACATGCTCTCTGCATGTGCTTTCAGCCTCCTCTCTGCTGTCTTTACCATCTGCTCACCTACTTGCCCAGATTCTTTATTTTTGATTCTTTCTCGTCCAGGCCACACTGAAGCAACTTTTTCTCTTCACTTTTGTTCTTCTGTCTCCTCCCTAGCCCTTAGGCAATATTCTTTTCATTGACTCTCATGGTTCCAGGATGCCTAGTGGCTGAACCTAACTCTTATCCCTCAAAACGACATTTTATATTTATAATCATCAGGGACAAGGCCAATACACTGAGGACATTTGACCTTTAAAATCACATCAGAGAGAAGGTGTTCCTTTTTTTTTTTTTTTTGTTCACTTTCTGTCACAGAAACTTAATGATGTATGGTTCACAGTTTTTGCTCACTGTTCCTTCTAGTCCATTCACCTAAAAGACCCAATAATGGGAAATTCCAAGAATTATTTCTTTTTAAGATCTACTGGGTGGGGGAGGGGCAAGCCAGCAAACCAGGCCAAGAGGCCTTTCTCTGACACACATTTCTATAACACACATTTCTATAACATTTTTTACCCAGCAGGACCCTCTTTGTTCTGTGTCCTGGCCTTGCACACCCAAGGCTTTGCCCTGGATTGCTGGGCAGGCCTTGGAGTGAGCTCTTTGTGAAGGAAGAGGTTGAGGAATTTCATCAAAGAGCCAACTGCAGCTTTGGAGCCACATGACACAACTCCCAGATCTGCCAAGTCAAGGGATTCCTTCCTCTGATCCTCATCCTGGAGCATTTCATGATCCAGTCCAAAGTAGCTACACTGCTAAGCCTAGGGGATACTTTGTACAGGTCTTCTCTTTCACACGCAGAGAGAAAAGGTTGAATGGCTTCAAGGAGGCTATAGCTGCATCTGTTATTCTTCCTCTACCAAGAAGAGATGTTTCCACCGAGAGGGGTCAGTTGCTGTACCATCGTAAATTTATCAATTTACAACCAAGTCCCAGCACATTTGAATGTGAAATGCCCTTGTGGGTTCATCTGTTTCAACAACCGTTGACGTTTGTAAGGTTGTGGAACATTTTGGAGGTGGCACTTTGCTAAAGGAAATGGGTAACTCGGGATCAGCCTTGGGGTTGCACAGCCCATTTCCTCTTCCTGTCTGGCCTCTGTTTAAAGAACCCAGCTGCATACTCTTTAGTTTTCCCACCATTGATGGCTGCATCATCTCAAACAGGGAAACAAAATGAACTCTTCCTGCTTTAAGTTGTCAAGTGCTTGGTCATAGCAACAACAACAAAAGCAAATAACATTCAGTTATATCATAATCAGTTGAGCAAGCCTTTAATAACATTAGTTAAAGGTGTTTTTTAAATGGGAGAAGAAAACAATTGCCTTCACTCTGTATTTTGAGAACATCCAGGTCCATACATACTAGTTTTAGGTACCAATTTTCAATCCACAGTTCTATTGTCAGAAATCTTGGGTCCTCCCACCCTTTCCACAAGGGTCTTATTTCATACAGATAATCTTACAGGAATAATAAATATAGTCATCCTCTGTACTTAGACATGATTACACATGAGAAAGGGTACCACTACCTCTAGTAGTAGATAAGTAGATATTACCTAAACAGTTCTGAGCAAACAGGGTAGTGACCACCCAATTTAGTTGGATATGCTAGTGTCAGTAGTCCCAAGCAATTGAAGAAGAAAGTGGAAGAAAGACAAGAAGGCCCCTGTTTTGGGGCACTTTATCTATACTCCATCTCCTTGACTTATGAGTAGGACTTCTGGGTATGGAGCCCTAACTAGCCCAACAACAAACCCTCAGTGTCGTTATTTCAGAAAGGATAGAGGAAGGCACTCAGAAAAGATAAATAACAAGAGTATCACACAAGCCTGGAGGCAGCTGGAATGGGGGCTATGGGAAGACTTCTACCAATAATAAAGTGAGAGATCAGAACAATGAGATTCAAGAAATATCAGAGTTTCAGAAATTGTGCCCTGAGAAAGGATTCAATAATTTAGAAAGGAAATGAATCTATTTTATATGGAAGGAAAATTCTAGAAGGAAGAAAAGCAGACTAGTGAAGTGGCCATGTGTGGAAAACAATGCAAGATAGCAGTTTAAAATGTAAACAGTGGATATGCTGGATTGGAACAATATAGAATGCTGGCTCTACACTTTCTGGGGGAGTGTGTGGTGTGTGTGTGTGTGTGTGTGTGTGTGTGTGTGTGTGTGGTTTTCCTTAGCTATATACTGGTAATAGTGAAAGTATTTTTTCTTAAAAGGGTACTGTGATGGTTACATAATTAATGTATGGGATGTGCTTAAAATTGCTAGTTCCAATTGAATAAGTCATTAAGGATTCTAGAAAGGCAAGCAGCAGAAAAAAAGCGGTCAAGAAAGACCATTAGTGTGGCAGGATCAAAATGGATAGAGCAGTGGTTTTAAACCTGCCGAAGACTGTCACCATTTGATACAGCTCCTCTTGTTGTGCTGACCCCCAACCAAAAATTACTTTTGTTGCTACTTCATAACTGTGATTTTGCCACTGTTATGAATCATAATATAAATATCCGGTTTCTGAAGGTCTGGGGTGACTGCTGTGAAAGGGTCATCTGACCCCAAAAGAGGTTGTGACCCACAAGTTGAAAACCACTGAGATAGAGAAACAGGTGGAAAATTTAAAAGGAATTTTGCTATTATTCTGCTGGGCAATATGCACTCTGCACTAGCTGTGACCTATATTAGATCTCACCATGGGAGTGAAATGGTAGAACTGCAACTGGTGTTT